>WEIV01030160.1:218966-232815 GCA_013390005.1 Calyptomena viridis
CCCGCACCGCGGACCGCTGCCACCTCGCAGGCGGGGCTGTCGCCTGCCGGCGTCACCGCGGAGCCGCCGAGCGCTCTGCAGCTGTAAACTCTTTGTCGGGCTGCTCGCCACGGCCCCGCACCTCCCAGCCCGGGAGCTGTGCATCCAGCTCTTACCGAACGGTCTGTAGGGAAACATAGTGGGGAAAATGTCAGGATTTTGAGCTGATGTGCTTTAAATGTGTCTTCCTTCGTCTCGGCTGGGTCTTGACGTGGGGAACAGAGGTTCTTCTTTTGTTGTTGTTGTTCTTTTCCCCACAGTTCCCTGGTTTCACTGCTGAAAAGATTCCTAACTCATTAATCACTCTACTAAATTAAATTTTCTTTGCTGTTTCTCTTAGTTTTCAGTGATTCATCTTAGTAAGGAAGTAGGGAGGCTTGGTTGTTTGTTTGGGATTTTTTTCCACCCTCTACCATTTGCTACATTCTTGTTCCAAATTTCTTCCTTTGACATTGACTTTAGATATATTTTTTAAAAGAATACCACTGTTTCCACAGTTAGAGATTATAGGACAGATGGATTACAGAGCAGATATAACATCAATAAAATTTCTGCAATGTAAATGACATTTTTGTTAAAGTCCTGCCTGTACTTTAAAGTTTGAAACTTTTTTAAGCCCCAACTGTGAGCCGTTGATCCCAGTTGGAGCTTAAATACAAGTACATCAAATTTTCCCTTGTTTCCTCAGTGTTCCCTTATCTCTTAAATGGAAAACAGTATTTGCAACTCATAAATACTGTTATTTACATGTTGTATAGGAGTTAATATCCTTCCAGAACTCTGGGTTTAAGTAGAGTTCCCAACAAAGCTGGACTGTTTTGTTGGGTGCCGGGGGAGTTCTGTCTTTGCTAATTCACTTGAATAAGACACCAGATCATATGAAGTTTATGAAACTTCATTCTCTCATGGTAGATGAATAAATTAGTTATTATGTTTAGTAGGAAAAGTACACAAACAACCAAACTAATCAAAATAATTGTTTCAAAATGTTGTTGAACAAGGGTCCTTGTATGTCCATTTATCTTGTTTTCTGTATACCATGGATCATGTGTCTATCATATCAATTACTTTTTTTCTTTCCTGTTTTTAACATAAACCCAAGAAAGCACCTCTGTGTACTCTGGATCAGTAGATGGCAGCTTGTACTTAATGAAGAACCAAAAGGAGAAACTGAGGATGACAATGCCAATGACCCTTTCATTTTGTTACATGGCATTACTCTGGTCGAGAGAACCAATTACATTGTCTGAGCTCTTAAGGTATGAATACTCTCTAGTGAGGAATTTTTGCTTTTATAGATAATAATTTTTTAAGAAATTAGGTCTGTGTTGTTGCCCTCTTACTAATTTGCTCAGCTATAACAAGAAGTTCTCCATATTTCATTGTCTTATCTTTCCTTTGACATAATAATTTGTGCAGCCGCTGTTGGAGGAGTTTCTTCTCTGTTGATTACAATGAATTTCAAATACCTGTAAGGAAGCAGGTTTTAGAGCTAAATAAGCTTTTTATCCTTCTCCTCCAGAATTTCTTAAGGTTCACTGAAGGTGTGTATGATCACACTTTGGTGATATTTGCTATTGTCAGCATGTCAGAATTAAATGAGTAAACATTCTCCAGGACTTACATCAGTGTCATCACACAAACAATACCAGCAGTATATAGTGATCTGAAAGGTAGCAAAGTAGCTTCATGCAATGGAGTCGGGCACAGAAATTAATATAGGAAGTTCATTTTGTCTTTATCTTTGTATCTGTAATTATCAGAGTTCAGAATAATATACCTTTTAATATAGTAGAAATAAATTGTGCTAATAATAGGGTTTGTTTCTAAATGAAGACTCTCAAGCTCTTGCTGACAATGCAGTTCCCTTCTTTCACCTACAACAAGGCTATGAACACATTCCTTACTTACTTGAAGAATGAAAACTAATTCATCAGCTCTTCTTGTTGGCAATAAATATTTTAAATCAGGCCCAAATAGTTTAAGTTCAGGAATTCCTAGATTTTCCTTGGAAGACCTTTTGTATACTAATACTCCTTTTTAACAACTGTTGAAGTATTGAATATTTCTGAAGTGATACTGTAAAAACATAACTTGGCCAAAATTTAAGGAACAGAAGTACTCAAGGAACTACATTGGCAAATCAGATAGAAAACTAGGACAAAATAAAGGAAAAGGAGATTCAAAATTCAATTGATATGGTAGATTTCAGTTCTTTAATTTTTATTTTTCAAATATATAACCTGTGAGTTAAAAGACAAGGCAATGAGTACGTCATTCCCCATCTTATAACTGGTGTAGCTGCTGAAAGTGTGGTGAATGCAGGGGAAGTTTTACCCCAGAGGCTGATCTTCCATCATGGCCCCTCTCCCCTGGAGTATCAGCTTCCACCTGTACTTTGCTAGCTTTGTACAAGCTTCCCAAGAAGGGTGAGTATTGAAGGATGGTCTTCTGCTAGTACTTTCAAAAAAGGGGAGGTAGTACAGTAGGTGATTGAATTACAGTAGGTAGTAATAGGTGATTAATTTCTGTGCAAAGCAATTTAACCCTTTGATTTTACTTTAGGAGTGGCTGTGTCCTTCATTCATCAGAATTACACAAACCATTGCATATTTGCAGAACTGACTATTGCTGTTGCATAAAAAAATGCTTGTAATAATTTCAGCAAAATGCCATAGTATTCAGAATTCAAACTAGCATCCTGAAATACAGAAATACTTACTGAGTAGATTATGGCATAGTAGAACTCGAAAGTAGTTTTGAATAACCAGATTTATTACTGGCTTCTGTCTTCCTAAGGAAATTCTGTACAAGTCACAACTACCATAGCAAACTCTGTGTTTTTGTCAATGATTAGAAAATAGATCATGTAAAACCTGTGTGATGATGTTTGTATATGGCAAAAATCCAAGTAGTAAATTACTAGGACAGAGCAGCTGGTTCACACTAAATAATTATTAGTTATCTCATTCTATTTGGAGAGAAAAATTAATAATTAAATATCTGTTTTTTGGTTATTGCATCTTGGAAACCGTCTCTGGAAACATTGTTGGGTCATACCAGGCAAAGACATCCTCACAAGTTCCTATCTTAGTACAATATTGTGGTTGGAAAAAACCCAACCAAACAACAACTGTCAAAGTCAACTGTTAAGAGAAAAGGTAGATTGTTTTGTTTGCATATGAATGGTGTATTGTTATATTTGGCACTTTAAAAACTGGAGACTGCAGAAAAGATCCAGGAAAATGATTCAGAACCTGGAGAACATCTTTTGGACTGAGATCCTTAAGACATGAGCACACTTACTTGAAAGGATTTAGAGAAAATGTGAAAGCAGTAAAGAAAGCTGGAAAAGAGAGAGATAAAAAATCAAGTACCAAATATAGCACAGAAAGACATAATCCAAAACTAATAATTGGAAATGGAAATAAGATGATTTGAATGAGAAGATACCATTTAATTAGGTACAATTTATGTGTCTAAAACTGGGTAAATCATTATGATTCAATGACTTTAAATGCTCTGAACATACGAGAGGAATTAAGTACGGAAAGTGATGTTTAAAAGAATGTCATTTGTATTGCAAAGTTTTACCAGGATACGATAGTTGTATAAGACTGTAATTATGTTATCATGTTTCCCGCCCTACCCTTAAGGTCTTTGCCTTTCAACAAGTTTGATGAAGAAGGGGAAATAATTTTAAATTGCATGAACTACCATAAAATACTTGTTTTCTAACTTCTGAATATTTAAGTTTAAAAAATCAGACAATCTTCACATTTTTGCATGCATTAAGATACATAGATCAAAATAACGACGGACCAAAGATGAAAACTATGCAGAAAAAACATTTAAGTATTCAGCATTACCTTTTAAGTCTTTGTAGGCAAATTGTCTTATTTAAACCAACTGAATTAGAGTTGTGTTTAAAGTTGTGCTTTGTTTTTTTCTCAGTTTGGTTTTCTCTGTACCCTGAAGTCAGCTGACTACCACTCCTCCCTTGTGATACATGCTTAGGCACTATGGTAGGGCAATCTGCCAGCTTTTAAAGGATTTACAACACCAAAAATATACTCCTCCTTGCTACTTGACACAGTTAGCATAAAAACACTACAATTACATCCTCTGACAGAAACATTTTGGTTTAAAAATAAAATTTTTAACAACCTTCTACTCAAGCCTATGGTAGACATTAAATCTTTTTCCATTGTGAATAGTCTTGCAGTATTTCATATGATGTATATCACTTATCTAAATAATAAAGTAGTTGGGTTCTGGAAAAAATTCAGGATGATAGACTGAGATACTGAGAAATAATGCCTTTCAAATGGAGTTATACCTAGTTGTGCTGGTGAGACTAAACTTATAATCAGTTCGTGGCATTACTGTGTGGCTTTAGCAGATGCATCATTTCCGTATAGCATGCTGAGGACCTAGGATTTTTTTCATACTTGGACCTTACTAATGTCTGCTGCTGTTGCTGCAATTAAGAGAACATGGACTGTGTACTGTATCTGCCAGTCAAGTTTTCAAGCACTTCCCTAATGAAATATGTTCTTACAGGTGTTTTGACCATCCATCTGTTAAATGAAAAGTTTGGATGAACAGCAGACAGAAGAAACTGTTCTGAAGTGCTATTGCAAATTTGCAGTATTTATGCTGTAGTTTTAGAATGTAAAAGCAATTCCTTAACCTGAGAGAAAGGAGCATTCTTTTTTATGGAGACAGTAATTTCAAGCTAGAAAAGATGCTGTTGTTTTTTAAACAGTTGAAGTGCTTTGACTTAGTACAGCCAAATTAGTGAAAACTTCTTTTTAGAAAAAAAGACATTTTGATGGACGTTGCTTGTTTCTTGCAGTGTAAGGATGTGGTTCCAGCATCAGTTTAAGCTTC
Organism: Calyptomena viridis; assembly: GCA_013390005.1. Classification (NCBI taxonomy): domain Eukaryota; kingdom Metazoa; phylum Chordata; class Aves; order Passeriformes; family Eurylaimidae; genus Calyptomena; species Calyptomena viridis. Next base: position 223,899 of record WEIV01030160.1, read on the forward strand.
TCCGAGTTTCTGTTCCTGTGATCCGAATAAACAGACATTCCTGTTCTTTCTCTTGCCCTGGCACTACCATTGTCTGGTTTATGGTTTATTAATTGAAAGAAATAGATCTGTAGAAGATTAATTTTTTTACAAGAAAGTTTCACTGGACATTTTAGTGCAGGTTAACGTGCTTCTTTGCAGTTCCTTTCTGCCTTGTTCCTGCAATAATGTTCCTGCAGTGTATAGATGAAGGAAATCTGTCTGGTTGGAGTCAAACCCTGGAAGATCCTCTGAGAAGTCACACAAGTGCTTCTGTCAGCAGGGAGGAGTGTGTGGCAGGGGACTGAAGGGAGGGTGGGATTTCCCATGTCAGAGGCAGCAAGCTGTTGGGGTGGTTTGGCTGCATCACCGGTACACCACACCCCAGGGAAGGCCCTGATTGTCTGCCCTCTTGCAGCTACTGTTGTGCTGGCTCAGGAGCTTGCTGCTCTCTGGTTCCAGCTCCTCGGGTCTGATGGTGTGATTGTGCCTTAACTCGCTCAGCCAAAGCTTATCAGCTGAGCCACTAATGGGTCACTGTTGCTGAAAGAGGAAGGTCTTGCTTCCCTTTGTTCTCTTCTAATGCCTGTGTGATGCATCCCCTTCTCTCTGCCAACTCTTCCACTCATGGAGCCATCTGTGAGGCTCCTCAGTTCATCAGGTGATGGGAAAGAAACCCTTTCTGGCCCTAGAGTAGGCCATGGTTTTCGGCCGCTGTCGCGAGTTACTTTTGGGTAAGAGGATGGTGAGCAACAGGAGCACACAGCCAGATCACAAGAAGGGAAGTCCTGCTAGTTACCTTGAGCTTTTAGGTTGGCTTAATCAATTTTGTGGAACCATACCTCAAGCTTATGTTCTTCAATTTAGTGTGGGTGACTAAAATGAGCTGAGGAACTGACGTGCAAGCTGGTCAGGGGGGATGGTGAGGGCAGGTGGCAGGGGCTGGGTTTGGAGGATGACCTCACTGACCACTGGGGTGGGGAACACTGCTTACAGTGGTTGAAGAAAGCTACTGAAATTTTGCTAGTAAAATGCTCATCACAAAATTTGATTATAAAGGATTGTGCAGCAACTTTGACCTCTTCATTTCAGAGACTGATGCACAGAGTTTGGGAATAAAAGCTACTGGGCAGTGTGATTTTTCATATTGCTGTTATTTTTCAGAAACTGTTGTGAATGATGGGTTAATTCTAACCAAAACAGTTTTCATTATTAAATGCACTGTTTATTTTAATCCTGGGTTTAATGAATTTTTTTAATTAAACTGAAAATTCAGATAAGACTGCTTAAAAAAAAGTAGAATATAACTGTAAACTTTGCAGTAACTAGCTTTTAAATAGAGTTTTAGTCAACTTCACATGCTATGTGAGATGATTAGTGATGAGGGCACTGAACTGGGAGAGGGCAGGTGAACTTGTGAATTGCTATATGCTCGGGAAGGACATGAAATTTTTGTAGATCAAGAAGTTGCTAATCTGTGTAGCAAGATCAGAGAGGTCCTGTGCAGATAACATGGTCAGCAGGACAGAGACTTGTTTTCAGTTGCTTAATGGTATTTGAAGAACAGAGCGTTCTCTGTAATGTTAACTTATTCAGATTTAATGTTCTCTTTGAACAGAATTGGATTGGAGAAGAGGAGACAAGAAGGCATTTCTAGCTTAGTCATATGCAAGACTGCCAGTGTGCTTTAGTGTGGAATGAGTGTGTTCCCTTGTGATGTTCCATGCTTGTTCAGTCCTTGCTCTGGCTATTGTGGGTGTCTGCTAAGATTCTAGATAAGAGCAGGGGTTTGGTGTGGTGGTGCCTTTTTAGTGTTATCTGTTGTTAAGTCCCATTTTTATATGTATAGATGAAAAAGTCAAGAATAATATCCAATAATACTGTCGACCACTTACCAAAGCCAGTTTTTGACAAAAATGCATTACATGGGTGCAAATAAAAAATCAAACTATTTTTATTTATTAGTATACAAGACAATTTCTATTCATACCTGAATAATACTTTAAAAAAAGTCATCATACAGATGTAATTATTGTGGTTTCAGTTTTATGTATCTGCTCATCATTCTGTGACTTTCCTCTCTACCACATTACCTCAAAAATCAAAATCCTCCAGTAGAAAGTGTGTTGTAAAAGTAAAATTTACTTAAAGCTTTAGAATTTTGAAAAAAAAATTCCATATCATTCAGAGGAGTCTTAAAGCAGTTTCAGAAATGCAGTAGCTGAAGAATGTGCAGAACAAACTCCATGTAAGCCTGTTGACTGTATGCTTACTGCCATAATGTTACCATTTGTCAGCCATGTCTGAGCTTGAACTTCAGTCTGTTAAATGATTGAGTGGGTTTTTGTCCTGTGGAGCATTTAGAGGTGTGTAATGGAAGATTGAATTGCTTAGGCAGTATAATACTGATAGTATTTAAAATCAAAAGTTGATTTGTATATTAATTTTATAATAAACACGTGCATTTGTCATCCTAAATACTACTTCTACTTGGTCTTCATTTTTTTTAATGCAGGTTTGTTGCTGAAGGTCATATTCCATATCTGAATGTTTTTCAGCATTTTCCGGAGAAGATGAACTTATGTGGAGTTGATCTTAAGATCTTTTGTGTAGAGGTAATTTTTTTTCTTAAAGGAAAATATTAAAAAACCCCTGCTTATTTTGTGGTATTTTAGTTATTTTGGTCACTGTAGTAATAAATGGATTAAATCTATTGTTATGTAGTGGGGTTCATGTTTCACAGTATTGGTGCCTGTGCAGAAACCAGTGCACTTTGTGACTTGAAGTGCTTTAATCTTTAACCAGTCTTATTAAGCTGATTACCTGAGTCAAAATGAAATCAATAAGTACTTGTGGAGAAGAAGATATTTAGAACTGCTCTTGAAACACTCAGAAATAGGATTTGGCTTCAGGTCTAAGGCCAATATATTATCCTTTTTGGTGCTTATTGAAATTATCTCTTGAATTTGTTTGTACTTCCATATACTTTTCATAAAATGTGGTTTAGATACTATCTCTTGTTCTGTTTCATGCTGTGCTGGTTGAAGTATATCAAACCTAAAATCTACATAAGGGCTTACAGCCCTTCTGGGAGCTCAATAGTGATGGACAGTCTTATAAATGTAAATTTCCATTATTTAAGATTCTTTTGTAGTGTGGTAACAATTGACCAATGGTGTTTGTGATGCAGATAAAAAAGATTTACTATGGATTTTTGAAGTGTGTGAGTAGAATCTGCACTTTTAAGAGCAGAAAGCAGCAATTCTGCTGAGAGAGAAGCTCTGTGTTTTGCTCTGCTGTAATGGTTTTGTAGCCCAAGCTCTCAATGATGATGCAAGTAATGTTACCATTCTTCAATATGTTGTTTATATTTAGCAGGTCATGAGCTGTTCAGGAGCTGTACCTTCAGAAATTGTAGCATTTATATTATTTTTGGTTTTATACCACTGCTTTCCCCTCTGGATAAATGAGAATTATGACCTCAAATTTCAAAATCAGGAAATAAATTTAATATAAAACCTCTTGACTTCTTTTTCTGTCTTAGATATTTCCTTAAAAGAAAATACCTTTATGTTGAAATATGGGTGTAAACTTTTGTTTTTAAGCTTTTTAAACTCTGTCCTTCTTTGCCTCCATAGCTTTGGATGTATTTTTGGCTTATGAATTGCAACCCAACATTTGTACTGTACCTCAGAGTGGCAGATCTCATTTGCAGAGAGGAGATGGCATTTGTCATTGGAGAATCCTACTGCTTTCTTTTGGGAGAAAGAAGCACTTATACCCACTTCCTGGGTATAAGTAGATGTGCATGCTTATCAAATATCTCTTAACTTTGTTTTTATTGAGATACATAGGTAAAGTTCTGTAAGCTTACTCTGTACCATTTGTTTTCCTGCCACTTCAGTGTTATTGTGGCTTCCTCTTTTTAGATCTGCTTCATACTTTACTCTCAGTGTTACTTTAGTGATGCATCCTGAGGTTTATTTAATTTTAACTTTTTTTTACTACACCAGTGGGCTGATAATTGCAGAAACCTTACTAGCTCTTTCCTACATCTTGGGTTTCTCACTGCAGCACTGAGGTTACCAATGGCTACCTAGTTTTGATATCCAAGTTTTGAGAAGTGCAAGAGATGAGGTTATTGTCCTGGAGCAGGAAGTGAGATTGTGTAATATTCCATCCTTAAAATACAGCCTGCATTTTTTTCTCCTTTGTGCTCTGTATAGAATATTTTATAGACAATTATCTTGAGGACCTTTGTGATATTAGGGCCATTATAAGCAGGCAGGTGGGTTGCTCTAGTGCCGTTATTTGTTGTGCTTCAAGTCTGGTGAAAATAAGCTGCAAACATTTTCCAAAATTTTGATAACTGACAGGACTATACCATATATCTTCTTTCTTATTTTGAATGGATTTTTAGTTCATTTAATTGTGCCCAAATTCTAATCAAGAAGTAATTATGTTGTAGTAGCTTGAAGGATTTGAAGTCATACTAAGTATCATTTTATCAGTTAAGTGCAGATGAAGCCTAACTTGATGAGCCTCATCTTGTATAAAAGTATTCTCAGTGGCTTAAAGATGTTTTTCAGTAACAGTTTCCCACATACCCAAAATATGCTGAATTTGTGCAAGGTTGAAGTTGTTATAGGTTTTAGAAAGATAAATGCAAGATTATTACAAGGTGAGTCACATCTGCTTTCCTTCTCTGTAGTGATGTGTGTATGAATACATGCACTAGGGTTTTTTATGCCTTGTCGTTTAGTTGTAGTATTTCATGTGCAAAGCATGTGACTATTCTCAGGCTTCCCAGCTGTGATGAACTGTGCTGTGTAATTTAGGAATGGAGTCTGTATCACTGACCATTTTTCCCTGTCCTGCATATACTATTTAGCAATTAGAGGTGATTGCAGCATCTGCTGTACAAGGAGGGGCTGAGAGAGCTGGGTTTTTGTCACTGGGAAAAGGCTGGACAGGATTTCAATGATGTGTATAAATACTGTCAGGGAGAAGTGGGGGTGGAGTCAGGCTCTCTTCTTCTTGATGGTACACAGTGGAAGGACATGAGTCAATGGGAACAAAATGGAATACGGGAAATTCCATTTAAATATAAAACTCTTTTACTGTAAGGGTGACAATGCTGGAACAGGGTGACTGAGCCACTGTGGAGTCCACATCTTTGGAGATACAAAACCTGATGAGACACAGTCCTGAGCAGATTGCTCTGGTTGACCCTGCTTTGAGCAGGGACAGTGGACTCTTTGTCATCTCCAGAGGTCCCTTCCAGCCTCAAGTATGCCTTATATTCTATTTCACATTTTCTATAGGTGGCAGATAGGCCCTTCATATTTTAGTAATGGAACAGCTAACAAGAGGGGCATAATTCTTCATTCTACTCCAACTGCACTTTATGTAAAATAGCTGCCACAAAGCTTGTGAACATCTCTGTCCAGAAGTCTGGGAGCTCTGGGCATGACTATCTCATAAATAAAAAGAAAAGGAGCCTCCAGCTCTCTATATTGTCTTACCATGGTGCATAATTATTAGATAGGTGTCAGGTCCTAGCTGGAGATAAGTACTACCTCACAAGTATTTTATGAAGGATAAAAGTACTTCATAGAGGATCTTTGTGTAAAATGGGTTGTTTATCTTCCATACGTGTTTATCTTTCCATTGCTCCAAGTCTCTTCTAAGCTTTTACTTGAATAGTCATCCTGTTTGTCCCTTCCTCTCTTATAATCGTGTATGTCAGAAGTTAGGCTTTGGAAAATGGGTTTTACCTAGATGCACAATCAGAGGGTTCATGGAGTGAACAGCATCAGTAACAAGATGCTCCTGCTTAGTTCAGAAGTTCTGATTTCCCAATACAGGGAGAGGAAAAGCAAAATTTCCTTTTTTTAAAACAAATATTCTTATTCCATTTGATTAAAACCTTTTTTTATATATCAAGACAGAATAAAATACTTAAGTTCTTGGTTTTATTCTGTGCAGCAGATCAAGTTTATTTTCTTGCTATTTGCAATTTATTTAACTACAGTGAATCTCTGCTTTGAGATGCACTGGTTTATGCCAGTGGCCAATACGTCTTTGATAAACACAGTCATCTTTTCTCTTTTAGGTGGAAGTCACCTTTGTTCCCTTTTTAATGCACAGAATATCTATTTCTTTTAAAGCCCATTAGTGTAGGAGTTAAAACTTACTTTTAAATCAGTAATAGTATGTATAAAGTTCAATGGATAATTTGCTTTCAGCTAGTTTTATTTTATTGATATTATCTGTCCTCCACTGGAGCTACACACAAATTCTCCCATTTCTGCCTGAAGTAGGAATATAACCTTAAGATACGCCTCCTTTATTTTGCTTTTAGCAATTAATCTTTATCCTTGTACAAAATAGATTAAATAATGCATCCCTTCTCTTTCAAGCTAGCAACAACTTGTCCTTCCCATAGATCTGTGTTCTTTATATTTTTAACTCGGGACTGTGTACCCAATTATCATTTATGTAATTGTTTTGTTTGTGCTTTAAAGCTGTTTGTGCTTTGGTCTCAAATTTACCTTTAGATCTCATTATTTTTTATGAAATTCATTTTTTGGTGTATTCTACCTTTAATGGATTGTAAATGAAATTTTTTTTTTTTATGTCCAAAAGTAATTTCTGGTTTAGATTCTCAAATTCTTCACACACACACACAAAATTAAATGTATGTGTGTATATGGGTAAGCAGGTCACTCCCATGGCTGTTGGGCAACATGATTTACTGAAGTATGGAAGATAACAAACACGTCACTTTGGCGTGTGTGCAGTGTGCAACAGCATAGGTGTAGTCCCATGAGTATCCTTCAGATCCTGTTGTTTCAAAGGGCTTTGAGAATGGTTGTCTCTAGAAACACAAGTATCTGAACTTCACAGGGAGCCCAGGGTGAAGCTCCCTTCTCTCAATCTCTTTTCCAACTTTAAAATAGTGATTTTAGGAAGGAAGGAGCTAAGATTTTTTTTTTTTGTCCTCAGGGAGTGGGGTGGGCAGGAGAAAGTTGAAGTTGGTGGGTGTTAATTGAAATCTGTTCAGAACTGTCCACCTGCCCTCGAAGACAAAAGGAATGGGTATTTACTAAATTGTCCTTGCTACTTCTGCCCTGGAGTGTGGTCATGGAATGGCTTCCCTTTCTCCCCACCCCTCTCCTTACTCTTAGATGGAAGTAGCTGCACAATTCTAAGTCTGCTTAAAACCTTTTCTCTTTTACAAGGCTGCTGAATGTTTCAGTGTTGACAGTGCTGTTGGTATACCTTGCTGTCTAGGAACCTGTGTCTTAAATATCTTTCCTTTTCTGTTTTGTACTTTGATTCAATTTCTCTCTTTTTCTGTAGTTCTTGTTAGTTTGTTTTTATAATCCACTGAGTATTGCTGTCTATAACAAGAAACAACTTTGACCTTGGCAACATGAAAAATTACCATCCACGTTACTTTTTGGTTGTTGTAGTATAACTTCTTATTTTTTTGTTTCTTTTTATACATCCAATCTCAACTTATATTAACACAAGCGAATTCTGCTCTATATAATTTACCTATTTCCATCCCTAGATGTGTTGATACTTAAATAACTCCCAGTGTTACTCTTCAGATTTTTCCATGATACAGAAACACTTCCTCAGCTTCCAGCTGAGAGTGATGTTTGCATCTTCCTTACCTTTGCCCATGGAAAATTCTTGACTGCGTCCTGGTAAGGTGGCAGCAATATATTGTGCTTGTCATAAATCACTGCCATGGACAAGAGAGAACAATCATGGAACTCAAAAGTACGTCAGGATTTTCTCCTCTTTATCCCACCTTGCTGAAAGTCGTCTTGTTCCTTTCTTCTGGCTGATACCTTTTTTCTTTCAGTCTTAATAACTTATCGTTCTACATTAAAGTTACGTCTCTTTTGTTAGTGTTGCATTAGGCCGGTGGCTCTGGGCAGCTCTCATTGTGTCCAGTTTAATAAGGACTTTTTATTCGTGCTCCATTATGAACTGACATTGCCTTTGATGGGAAATTGAATTGAAAACAAATATTTGCTGCCCTAAGAAAAGATTAATTCATCCAAGGCTTTCTTTTTCCTAAAAATGACTTGTGTTAGGTGTTGAAGTAGATACTTATAAAGTAGATATTTATAAAGTAGACTGGAAAACTTCAGCTCTTTTGAGAATGTGCCACCTGAGCGTGTAGTGCTTTATTCTGTATGATGCTCTGGATTTATTTTGTTTGTGTTGGAGGAGTATATACCTTGCGCTTACGCATTCACACACACACCCTTCCTAGCTTGGATTGTTAAATTTCTTCTTTCTTTTATTTAGAAGTGAAAGGCTTCCTTGGAACATTGAGAGATGATCATTCTTCTCCATGCTGTCTGGAAACTTTCCAAGTCTTTGGTTTCTTGTTTTACAGTATTCTATAGTTTGCATTTTCTTTTTATTCTTCTATTTCTTTTTTTTTTTTTTTAATGTTGTTTGATTTTATTCTTGGCAGCACTTTTGTATCCGTATTTCTCTGTCCTTAACCCTTCTGTCACCCATCTTTCTATATCAGCTTCAGTCAAAGCTCACTTCTGCTGAGTGTTTGAGAGAGCTGATTTCTGAGGTGAATTTGCTAAGCTACTCCACTATTATCAAGGATGCTTCTTTGTTCTGCATGTTCTGTTTTGCTTCCCACAGAGCAGCTCTTGAATTTTGAGTAAATTATGAATTACGTTCTTCCAGTGAGACTTGGTGGTAGTTTTGATTTGGGTCCCCTTTAGTTTTCCCATGAAGAAGGAAAAAGGTTTTTCAGATCAGCTTGTTGTGGGAGCTGGAGCTTCAGTCAGCTCTGTGCTCTCCTCTCCTGACCTTATGAAGGCTGCTTGACTGTCAAGGTATTTTTAGCTTC
>WEIV01030160.1:233520-255312 GCA_013390005.1 Calyptomena viridis
TGTTTGATTTTATTCTTGGCAGCACTTTTGTATCCGTATTTCTCTGTCACTAACCCTTCTGTCACCCATCTTTCTATATCAGCTTCAGTCAAAGCTCACTTCTGCTGAGTATTTGAGAGAGCTGATTTCTGAGGTGAATTTGCTAAGCTACTCCACTATTATCAAGGATGCTTCTTTGTTCTGCATGTTCTGTTTTGCTTCCCACAGAGCAGCTCTTGAATTTTGAGTAAATTATGAATTACGTTCTTCCAGTGAGACTTGGTGGTAGTTTTGATTTGGGTCCCCTTTAGTTTTCCCATGAAGAAGGAAAAAGGTTTTTCAGATCAGCTTGTTGTGGGAGCTGGAGCTTCAGTCAGCTCTGTGCTCTCCTCTCCTGACCTTATGAAGGCTGCTTGACTGACAAGGTATTTTTAGCTTCTATTTTTTCCCATTGCCATAGTATTATTTTCTTCAGGATCCATGCCAAGCTAATCATTCTAGAGTTCCTGAATCTCCCCTTTTACATTTTTTTAAATACTGCATATTGATGTGGAGAGTCCTTTGATGTTTAGAATTTCTTAAGATTATGTAAAAAACAATATTTGTGTTTCAGAGAACTCAGTTATTTCCTTGAAGCTTCTTGTGTGTAAATTATCTGTGCCTCTTGTTTGTAAAATACTACATTTTATCAAATGGTGGTTTGGTTTTTTGCAGACATAAATTTTTCTCTTCCTTACATATGATTTTAACAAGATGGATTTATATTCCTTTTCCAATTACAGAGCAATCTTGCTTTTCTTCATATTTGTTTCATGACTTACCCATTTACCTGTGGCATTGAAATTCATGGTTTTGGAGTTGTTTGGGGTTTTTTTTCCTTTCCTTGATGCTTATGGCTTAGTCACCTTTACCTCTAGTTTCATTGCAGAATATCTATACTGCTGTTTCTTCTCTCTTTTTTTTTGTGTTGTGTTTTTCCCTTTATCCCATTATCCCACAATATGATGGACTTGTTTGGGAGTGCAGTGACCTATCGTGACTGTATTTGGAGAGGTCTGAGGCCTGTGCTTTCATATCTAGGAGTTACATGTTTTTGTGTTGTTTACTATGCTACTTGAGAACAAGGTTTAAACTCGGGACTTGTATCCTTGTGCTGCACTACCCGGTGTGGCACTTGTCATCCACATTCAGAATGGTGATGTAAAGTTAATTATTTATATCACAATGTGGTTAAATGTTGCAGAGTTTTGCCATGGCAAGCAGGTTAAAGATACAGAACCTCAGATTTGTACCCTCATTCTCTTCATTAGAGACAGTATGCAGTTGGAATATGGTTGTTAGTACTTGCACCATATAGACACTTTGTGCATTGTGAGCATCCAACAACTCCGTTGCTTGGTAAAAACTGGTTTGAATTACATGGGGATGTGCCACAAAAATGTATGTGAATCAATTCAGCTTTGTTCAAGCATAGTAAAAGCCATTTTGTTTTGTAAATTTAGCTGACAAGTTTAAGTAGTTTAAGACGCCTCCTGATTTAGATTTCCCTGTGAATGTTGGGGGCAGAAGAACTGTCAGGTAGCCTGGAGGAAAACATAAAATTGGAAGGGTTTCTCATGGATTAAGGAAAGACAATTGCTTAATGCTTTGACAGTTACTTGCTGTATACAACCAAAATTAGGAATTGGTTGTAGTCCTTGGCTCTCAAGGGTAATGGCTCAATTTGAAAAGCAATTTGGCATTCAATCACCCATAACGTCTTATTATCTCTGCCAGTTTGTTATAAGGTGTGAGGGGGTTCATGTAAAATATGCTGCTTGGATTAATTGAATAATTTCTCTGTGTTCTGACCAGAAGTAGCAATGGTATTATTGGTTTATTGAAAACTAGTTCTTTGAATTTGTAAATAACATGAGGAAACCATCTAAGTTTCTCTAAGTGTATTGCTTGACTTACATTGGAAACGCTTGTTTGCATTTTGGTTTAGATACTTTGAGGTGCTTTTGTTTTGTTTCCTGCAGTCAGTAGCATATCACAAATATTTTGCTGTGTTTGAAGTCTATAAACTTAGATAGGATCTTCCCTGGGAAGCTTTGAAAAGTAGCTACTTCTCTCACTTACTAAGGGTATTTTCATTAGGTCACTTAAATGTAGGTACCAAGGAAGGATAGATAGAGATTAGCAGAGGAACTATTGTTAGAGTATTGATGCTTCTCCCTTCTTGCCTACACTCAGCTCTTTTCCTGGTGATCTGTGCAAGCTCATAAAGTTTGCATGCTGTTTTCACTCACAGTGGTAATTCTTCCCACCCTGCACTGAGAACAAAGCCTACATACTTTTTCATTGTTCTTTTGAATACTGAAAGACTTAATATCTTCTCACATAATAAAACAGATGACCAGTGACCTTTATGCAGTGCAGAGCAGAGACAGTTCTGTACTTGAACCATAAAGTGCTCAGAGAAGAGCACCAGTGTGTGTGGGGATAACATTACTTAGGAATGGCTGTCGAGCACTCTGCTCATGGCATAAGGTTACGTGAAGCTGTAAAATTGACAGTGGAAATCTCACAATGACTGTTCTTAGCATCACTAAAAATACCGGTATTTGTCCTGCTCTTCAGGCCCTTAGGTTTGCTGTCATGCCTTTATTTGTACCCCGAGTTGGATGCAATGTGGCTCAGTGCTTTTATACAGCAAATGATAGTTCATTTGTTGTCATTATTTTATATCAAAGATGCTATTTGTGGTACTATAATTTCATCAACTTAAAAGCAAAAGGATTAGCATTTGCTTCATTACAGAGTTTGAGTACGTGAATAGAAGTTTATAAACTTGACAGTATTTCTTAAGTGCTGGTTTTTCTTTAGTTGTGGGTGTGGATTTAGTCTCCTAATTATAGTACTCTTCTAGGAGGGATAGATGAAGTGAATCACTGTTCTAGGGCTTTATGTTTTTTGTCCCACTGTCTAAGGAGGAATAAAATTTGCTGTGTACTTCTATATTCTGAATATTGTGTGAGGTCACTGTACTGAAATTCCTATTGTGGAAATGATTTATAGCATTTGGTGACTGCTTTAGTGTTGCTAATTTGATAGGTTAAAACAATGCTATGCTAATGGTGTATTAAATGATTTTCTAGTCTGAAGATGGTTTTTTTAAATAAAATGGTCTGCTGACCATTTTTGATGAGTAAACCTTGTAGGAAAAAGTAAAATGCATGTCACTGATACAAGTAATTGCTTACAAGTGATTGCTTACATTTGCAGAAGCAATTTTTAAAAAAGAATGACAATTTTAAACAAAAAAATGAGAGCAAACAAAGGTATACCTAGAAGTTGCTTAGCCTTCATAAATCTATTCAGTCTTGGTTTTTTCACTTCTCTTTTTTTTCTGATAAAATTCTGAATCCGGTGTTACAAGCAGTTTGGAACAAGTCAAACATTCTCCGTTTTGCATCTGCTAAAATGTGTGACCTCAGAGAATACAAATGGAGCAATACTGCTTGAAATTTCTCAAACATGCTTCCTGTCCAACAGTTGACTAAAATATCTTTATTCTATGTGGAGAAAATAGTGTTAAGTAAAGAAAAGTTGATTTATAGTGTTGTCTGAAATCTGGTGTTATCAATGCTATTATGTTCATGTACCAGCCTTAGTTTAAATATCTGTGTGATCTTAGTTATACAGGTTTCTGTAATCCCTTCATGAGGCAGTTTTTGAACATGCAGTTGTTGTAGCCCAGCTACCTTGGAATTATTTTCTTCTAATTGCTAACATCTAATAAAAGCATGGAGATCAAAACAATTTTATGTTAATTTGTAAATCGATCGTGCACCTTATCTTAAACACTGGATGGAATTTTTTAATTTTCTCAAAGTTGCAGAAGAACTAAGGGGTACAGAGAGTCACAACAAGGATCATCAAACATAGGGACAATTTTCCTATATGAATCAATTAATATTATAGACTTACCTTTCAACCTAAAGAGGAGGTGACAGAGAGGAAAACGTGGTGATAATTTATAGAACATATTTAGGAGGCAATTATTCATTGTCTCTCCCAATACAAGGACTGGCAGGTGTCGGAAAAGGTTACTGGTCTGTAGGTTCAGAATCAAACAGCAGGAGTGTGGCTTCATACATTTTGTGGGTAACTGGTGAAACTCCTTGCATTAGAGGGTGTTCTGGATGTTAAAAGGGCCAGATGCTGACTGTACAAATGCCATGAAGGAAAAGGGATCTGGAACAAAAAAATGCAGAGATCTCACTGCTGACTCAGCCACAAGTGGTGTGAAATGACACGTTTGATAGTGTCGTGGCTTGCTTGGTTCATAAATTCCTCCCTTTGCATTTTGCTTCCTTGCTGCTGGATGCAAGGCTAAGTAGATCTTTTGGGGATTGATGTGGTACGGCCGCTTTTTTGTTTGTTCTGGGATTTCAGTTACGGTTTCAGTTTGTGGTTTTTGTGTTCTGGGGAGACTTTTTTAGAGATCGTAAAACTCCATTTTTCATTAACTAGTTATCTCACAACCACTCTATTTTAAGTCATAGTTCAAGCCTTTAAGTTAGGTGAACTAAATATGATCTGATAAAGTTTCCAGATTTAGAGATCTAGAGATGTTTCTTATTCAACTTGAAAAATGCTGAGGAATGATTAAAAGGAAAAGTATGCAAAATCATTGCATAAAAGGGATATGTCTAGCCAATGGCAAAGATTTCTAAAAGACTACACATTTTTCTTAAGGAAAAACTTTGCTTTTTGAAAAAAAGATTTTTCATGCTTCTATTTTTCTAGTGATCTTTTGATTTGTTTTGGTGGAGGAACTAAGGAAAATCCTTGTTTAATAACTCGCAATGTAAAATTCCTTACTGTTGAGTGGTAGCAATGATCCCAGTGCAGGAGAAAGAAGGAATACTTGCAAGAAGCCTGGCCTAGAAATGTAGCAAGATGAGAAATGTGAAAAGCCATGTAAGAGTTAAAAAAATTCTAGGTCATGGGGGAGCTGTCCTGGGCTGACAGAGATGGCAGCTTAAGGGTTTTTGCACTTTACCCTTATACCCTTAATATTTCTAAACAGTCTCCAGTTCCATGCAGTCCTCTTTTGTCCCTAAAAGTAAACACAGGTCTTGGATTCGCGAATAGATCAAGCTAATACTATCATCTTTTCATTTGTTTGAATAGTGATTAAGGTTTTAAGGTTAAGCATGTGAGATTTGGGAATTATTGAAGGGGATATGCTTTTAGCTGAGACTATGTAAATGCAGTAGGGTGTAGTCACTAATAATTTCATCTCATGTAGTTCCTAAACCAAGATAGTGTCTTGGTTCAGATGTGACAGGTAGTGAGCTGCTGTCTTTTCCTTGTCTTCATTTAATATGGGAGTTTAAGCCCACATTAGTGCATACCACGTGAAACCAACTTAGTTGCAGAATATTTGGTTCTTTCTCACCCTTTGATTCTGGTCATTCCCCCTTGTCACGCGGTGCTGCCTGGTGGCTGCTCCTCCAGGGCCGGGCTCTCAGGGGTCGTGTTATGCTGCTCTATCACAAGGTGGAAAACTGGGACAAAGACACCTGCCTGAGGCAATGGGGTGGATTTATGGCACAGTCGTGAGGAAACCTGAAGATTTTCTAAATGCTGTAAAGTGGTCTCTGTATTTCTTTTTTTTCGCACTGGCTTTTCAAAAGGATATTGTATCCCTTAATAATCTGCTACTGACTAAAGCCCATGTCTGCAAGTCATCACAGCTCACAGGGAACTGCTGCCATTTGGACTGTCTAAGACTCTAGGTTTTGGTGGATTGCATATTTATGTTTTAGTTTGAGTCTGATTCAAATGGAGTAATTCCTGACTCAGTCTATTAGTGAACTCATGAATGCAGGTCAAAATGTTTGCTGTTTTCTCCTGGTGTGTCCAGACTGGAATGACCATGGCTTTCTGCTTCCCTGGAAATTGTATCCAGCAGACAGGCGTTTAGACACGTTCTTCTGTTTGCTGAGGTCCTCTTCTCAAAACATTCCAGGTCTCATGTGTAAGGGCCTCTTTTCCTGACTAAAATTTGAATGACCGTAATTGCCATATGTGTTTTGGTTTTGGGTTTTTTTTTGGTTGGGGCTTTTTTTTTGGTTTTTTTTTTTTTTAGTGGTAACTATTTGAAGAATTCAAGTTAAGACAGAAGCTGGTCATTCTTGTTTATTTAAAAAAAAAATCTTCTAAGAGGGATAAAATTCAATCTCTGCAAATTCTGCTAATCGGCTATGGTGCTTTTACTTTCTAAAACAAGCCAGTGATTTCTGCTATTGTGTGCTGGTGTTTTGAGATAAGTTGTAATCTTAGTTTTGGTGGTGGTGGGTATTTTCCTATCTGTGGGATTTTTTTTTCTGCCTAACTCTATTTTTTGTGCATTTTAACAGGTGCATGCAGTACTTGTTCAGGGTGGAAAGTAGTGCAGAATGAAAAGAAGCAAGGGTGAGGTTTTTATTTGAAAGAAAAAAAGCTGAGGAGGAAGTTCACTGCTGAAAGGGTTATTGTAATCAAGTTTATCATGGGAGCTTGCTGTTGTGTAACAGAAACTCTAGCATGTCCATACCTGTCTTTAAGCATTACTTAATGAAGAAAGAAAACAAACCTACCAAAATATTTATGAAATTCAGTAAAATTTGTTCCCAAACTCTTAAATTTCAATACATTATGATAGTTGAGCTCCTTATTGGATTTCTCTCTCTGTTTGTAGAAAGACTATTTTTTTGGGAAAGTGATATTTGTCAGAGTTAGCTTGTGAGCATGAACAGGCTAACGCTCAAGCACGTGTCTCTCGTGGTTTAATGATATTGAAACTTGTTTATGCAAAAACCACTTTAACCAGGTATCATGTAATGAAAAATATGGCTTCCCCTGAAAGTAGCCTATTGAAAGGTCTGCTAGCCCACCAATGAAACTTTTTTTTCCTAGTGAGGGAGTACATTTGTATTGGATGTTCAGTTAACTTTTTTCTTATCCTCTTGCCATCTTGAATTCTTCAGTAAAAACTGTCTGTATCATTGTAATGCAGACTAGTATTGTAGCATGCCTAATTATTTTCTCTTAAAAATGCAAAACCATTGAGTCATTTTCCAAAATTCATCTTTTTGCTGTACAAAGATCCTTCTCACTTTCTCTACAACAATGATCAGGACTAATTTGGAATTTCAAGATGTAGTAGCTGTTGCAGCTGAAACATAATGGAGAGAGCAAGAGCAACTGCCAGTGTGATGTCTATGATTTTCAAACGGTATCTTTACTTCTTTTTTCTTCCTTTCTGCCCATTTGTTCCGGCAACCTCTTTGCCTGTTGTGAAGGATAACAAATTGATTGCCCTTTCCTGTCTTAACCTTTCAGTTACCCTTTCTGTTTGATGGCAGGCTTGGTCTCTTTGTGTCTTTCCTAGTGGAAGAAGTCTCACAAGATACATAGTTCTTAGCAGATATCTAAATGAAGTTGTAGCATTTTGACCCGCCTTTGTTCTTCTTGTCATTTGTTTCCTTTTTAATGATTCCAGGCACACCCTCTCACTGTTACATCAGCATCTGTATGTGATTCATGAATATCAGGGTTTGAAGAAATCTATCCACTCATTTATTCCATGTGAAAATGACTGCACTTGAGTCAGGCTTGAGGCTCATGGAATCTGTTCTCCTGTTTCTGATGGTGACCTAGGAAAGGAGGTGTAGGAGCAGGGTGCAGTGGTTCTCCCCAGTATACTTTCACACTTGCCAGCAAATCACAAGCCTGGGACATTCCTGTGCAGCAGCGGTGACTTCTTACAATGTCACAGAATGGTTTGGGTTCGACGGAATCATTAAAGATTCCCTTTAAACATTGCGTGTGTCTTTTGTGTACCCTTTAGAGGAAGCCTTTGCTGAAGAGACTACACAAAATCTAACTCTTCTACAAAGCTTACTATATTAGGTTTTTTCCAGCTGGGTTAGTTGGCAAAAAAATTTTTAAAACTTTTTAAAAAGTTTGTATTCATGATAATACACAATGTTAAAGCACATTTAATTTGTGTACGATGGCTGTTGTATTAGTTTGTGGCTGTTTCAGGTGGGATGGTGATGGTCCCTGAGAGGTAGATAGTGGTCAGGCAAGGGGGAAACCAGTGTTGTTTAAAAATATATCAGCAAGATTCATTGATGTGTGTTTATATGGGAGGTAACCAGACTAGTAGTACTGTAAGAATACACAAAAAACATGAAAAAATTATTATTAATTAGGAGTTCAGGCTTGCTAACCACATTAATGATCTAGTGTGTGATGATTGGTTCACAAGGTCATTTAATTCAATTTTAAATAATAATTTTGGTGTAAATTTCACAGTTAATGCAGCTATTCTCTCTGCTGTCAATTCTTATGAAACCTGCATGCACTGTGGCTGGTGTCATCCCTCATCAGGCTCTTGCTGCTTATAACCAGTTATATCTGAACCACTAGAGCAGCAGAAGCAAAGTAAGGTGAACCAGGTGTTGTGGAGAACTTGACTGTGCTCATTGTTGGTACCTAATTTTACCTTATATAAATGTAAAGCTGCTTGGCTTCCTGGAAATGTGTGTTTCAGTGCAGGCTACATTCAAAAATGTTTACAGACATTAGGCCAGCCATTTGATTTATTATTTTTTACAGTAAATATCTTTTATTTTATGGGCTTACCTTGCTTTACACAAGATTTGAACCAAAATTCTGGATTGTGTTGCGTAAAACCTCCAACCCTTATAACTTGATGTTTTCCAGACCTTTAAGTTAAATGGCTTTCTTAGTCCATTTCTTGCTAAGTTTGGTACACTCATTCAAACTTGGTCTAGGTTGAATTTGTCATCTTAAAAATGGTGAAGCCTTGCTGAGTTTTTGATAATTGCAAGGATATCCAACTCTAAAGGTCAAATGATTCCCAGAGACTTAGAAAAAGCTGATAATACAAAAATTAGTTGAACCTTATTAGATTCCAGTGTTAAATGGTCGTTAAACAAATCACTTGGGAAAAATGTCTGCTGTGGAACTTGAGCAGCCTAGGCAATGGTAGAACTTCAAAGAATGTGCAGGCATGGGGAAAAAAAGGTTCCCAGGATGGAAAATCACAGATAGAAGGATGACGAGGAAGGGGATTGTGCTCTAAAAGAAGTACTGAGCAAGAAAGAAGGATAGAAGGGAAAAATTTAAAACAACTGTATGATTAATTCTTTTCAGAAAAGATAGAACACTATCGCTGTAAAATAAACTAAGTTGTGAATATGTAAGTAATGCCTGCTGGGATATTGTCCTGATAACAAGAAGGAAGTGACCTATATGGTCATCTAAGAAGATTCACTCAGACCACATTTAAAATAAGAAACTGTGAAGCCTGCAAATTATTCTAGAAAGCAAGCCAGTGCATATTGTTTTCTACTTGTTGATCAGCAACATTCTGATATTGTCCTAACCAGTAGGAGAGGCTGCAATCTTGGCTTACCCAAAACAATTATCTGTTACTGCGATCTGATTATCATGCTAATATTTTGGCTCCTCTGCTCCTGAAAACCAGCTTGTTGTTTTCTAATACAAGTGAAAAATGCCATGTAACTTTGAAAGATAAAGACAACCAATTTAAATAGGCTAATGAATATTTATAATTATAAAAATCTTGTTCAAGACACTTCTTCACCAACTCAACAATGTGTATCTTGTTCTCCTGGGCTCAGCTGAAGTAATTTTTGGGGAGGAGGGCAGGAGGAAGTTCTCTCTAGTACTAATCTTCTGTACTGCTTTCCAGAAAAGACCTGTAGCTACCTTATTTGTCACATGTGGGAATGAGATGCAAAGATTTTAAAGATAAAGCTGAAGAAAAGTTCTTGATAACCTGTACCCCATCTCGACAAGTTACAAACTCTGTCAGAGCTGTTGATCAGTCTTGAAGAAATCCCAGCTTGCGAAACACCAGAAAATGCTAGCAAGTGGCATAACTTTAAAAGGGTTTTCTGTCAGTCTTGCTGGAATTATTAGGTGCCCTGAAGGGCTTGTAACTTGAGTTTTATATGTGGCTTTTATAGTGTTTCCCATGTTCTTGAAACAAGGTGAGGGCTCAGTAACTCCACGTGGTGATGGACAGGGGAGTTGTCCTCATATTTAGCTCAGAAATACAACTTGAATTTTTTAATTTATGATTGGATAAGTGAAAGTTATGCTTGGAGAGCATGTGGCCTATGATCTAACACTGTCCTCTATTGTCCAAGTACTCACTCCTCCCTTGGGGTTTAATCATCGGGTGCTGGAGGCAGAGTTTTTTTACCCGAAAGAGGGAGGCCCCGGCTCTGGATCTTGCTTTCCTAGTGGATTTGCTGGTTGACTTCCAGTGCAGCTTGTTTTATCAGTTGTTTTTTTTTTTTTGGCAGAGATACATAGCTATGTAGGAGGTGATAACTTTTATTAATTTTGAGGCTGCTTGTTTGCTATATCTTGCTTTTTCTTAACATTGTCCCAACACTTACTGTGCTTGTTGTGTGGAATTTGGGAGTTCTTTCTCTTTTAACCTTCCCAGTATGTTTGACTAAATGAATAAAATACTTGCAGAATAAAAGATTTGCTGTATGAACTCACAGCTCTTTCAGAATTAAGCAGGGTATGAATAGGGGTATGTAGTGACTGGTGAAAACAGGCAGTGCTTGATTACTAAAGTAACCCTACAGTCTCCTCAGTCCTCGACCTTTCAGCCTTCAGCCCTTTGCTGTGCTGTGTCCCACAGAGGTGTGATCTTGTGCTGGATCCAGCGTATCCTGGCAGCTCAGTTCCTGAGATGACTCTGTACTCCTGGAAGCGTGGTCATGACTCAGCACTGCATTATAGCAACAGGAGTACTACAGGGAATGTTTCTGAGTTTAGGAAGTTAAGCCCTGGAAAGTAGCAATTGATTTGGTTGATCTTTATGGTCAATGAGAATACCCTTCCTAGATCTGCACGTCCTAAATGTGTTTAGATCTAATTATGAACACATGTCAGCAAGGAACAGTTCTTACCTGTTGACACTCTTTTTAAAATAAGCCAAGTGGTAGCTCTCAGTCTTAATTTTTGTTTGGAGTTTTTATGCCACTTATTTGCCTTCCAAGTAAGGAAAGCCTTGATTGTCGTTGCAAAGCAGAGTGTTTTCTAGCCATTTTGAAAAAAACCCAAATTGCCTCCTATAAATTGCAAACAAAAGCTTTGGAACAAAAGTACCTGTTGGGCATAGCAACAAAGGTTGATTCACTGCCACCTGGCATAGGATGGCTGTCTCCTTGCCCTGGTACAGTGAGAGAAGCTCAGGTAAAAGGTGACAGAGATGTCTACCCTGAGTCCTGCAATTAAGACGTTAAATTAATGTTAAATTAGACTGTTCAGATGGCTCCATTGGTGATAGTTTAATGTTTCAGAATGGGAATGCTTGAAATTACTGAATGCCCAGTGCCTTAATTTATTTTCATCTGTTATGTATTATTAAGCTACTAATTCAACTGCTTTCTATTAAAGGGAAAAGCGTATTTCTGGAATAGTATTTATGTAATGTTCTCATCTGAATTATCTGGGACCTTTGAGTTTTCTCTCAGTACATTCAAGAGAAATTTTGCTCTAAGGTTGTTTTGGTATTCAATTTAGCACTGTTTTTTAAAAGGAATAGAAAGTGCTGTGAGCCTGGTCTTCTGCAGAACTCTGATAATGAAGGTTTTTCTTGCTTCTCAAGGTAGTCCTGGAGCAGTCTAAGCCAATTCTTAACACTGTTTAGAAACTTTAATGAATATGATACAGCTTCCTAACTATTACAAAAAGTTACACGTGTAATAGTAAGTGACAGCAGAATTATTCATTTACTTAAGTAAGTGTTCACACAGTTAAGCAAGTCTGAACTGCAGTCTGAGGGGAGATTATTTAAAAAAGAAAATGAAATGTTGGTAATCACTCAATTTGAGCATTGGCTATATAGTTTATATTAAAATAGGTGAAAACAAATGACCCACATTATTTCAGTCTCATAAACACTGTTGCTCTGTAATCTGAACCAAAAAACCCCAAAACAAAACAAAATACCTCCCCACAACATAAAATCTGAATTCACTTGTTTAGAAAAGTTTTGAATTTGTGCATGAAATGTAAACCTCTGCTAAGCTTATATTAAAGACAGGTTCCATATGCACAAACTGACTTGATAAAATATGAATACAAGCTAAAGTGCTCTGCTGAATTAGAACCACCAACTACAGCAGAAAAAGCATTGCTTTTTATACATTTGAAGTGGTATCGTAGCCTGAACAACTTGAATTTCTCTCTCAAAGCAATAACTTAAGCAATCATTTAAAATATAGAGAATTAAGAATGTTTGATGAAACAGTTCAGTTATTAAGAAACGAGGGTTAAACCTTACAGTCCATACTTATGCAAACTTCAGGTCCTCTTGAGTTCATTATGAGTAAACATGTCAAAATCAGTCTGTAAGTTATATTTTCCTTTAGCAGGAAAACCTCAGTAGAAATTGGGAGAATTCTTTTCGTGCATTCCCTAGTTATGAAAAGAGAATTCCAGATTTATTTTCACTAATAAATAAGTAAATATGGAATTCTTTTTTTTAATGAAATTAAAGAATCTATGGAAGGATTCTAGAGAATGTGGGCCCGTTGCTGAATGGGAATATGATCACAAAGAGCAAGGAAAAGGCTAAAGTGACGAATGCTTTTTTTACCTCAGTTTTGAGAAGTAGGCTAGGGAAGATGTGAACAAACTGAACCTGTGAAGGTTCATGGGCTGTGATGGGATGCTGCCACAAGTGCTGAGGCAGCTGGCTGGTATCATCTCAAGGTCACTGTCAATAATTTTTGAAAAGTTGTGGTGAATGTGCAAGTCCTCAGGGGAGGTGATCCTTCCTCTCTACTCGGCACTGGTGAGACACATCAGGAGTGCTGGGTCCAGTTCTGGGCCACCCACTAAAAAGGAGATGTGAACACAGTGGAGTGAGCCCAGTAAAGGGATGGAGTGGAGCATCTGACAAGTGAGGGGAGGCTGAGAGCTGCAACTGTTCATCCTGGAGCTGGAGAATACTCAGGGCAAGTATGGTGTGCTGCCTGCAGGAGGGTGTAGAGGAGGCAAACCACATCCTCCTTTGTGGTATCCAGTGACAAGAGGAGAGGAAATGGGCGCAAATTGAAATTAAAGAAATTCCATTTAAGCATAAAGGAAAACAAAACCTTTTTTTTATTTTTTTGTACAATGGGATTGGTGAAACACTGGAGCAGGTTTCCCGACTATGTTGTGAAGCTGCCATCTATGGAAATATTTAGATCTGACTGGACGTGGTCCTGAGCAGCCTGCTCTTACTGACCCAAGCAGTGACTTGGACCTGATGGTCTTAAGCAGTCCCTGCCAACCTCCACCTTTGGTGGTTTTGTGGTCTCTTAGCTCTTTAGACAGTTCATCCTCAACTGCACCTGGTTGGTTTTTTCTGAAGCTCTTTCAGTTTTGAAGCATCTGGAGACATACTGATCACTTCACAAAAAAGGTAGTGTGTTGCTTGCGGGTCTGAAGAAACTTTCTACTCCTTACGTATTTCATGGAATTTAAAAGTAACACATTTTTCTTTGCAGTACTGCAGTCTGTCTTCATTCTTGCGCATATGTTTAGTCGTAGAGTATAAATAATCCTGTATTAATACAGAATTTAATATTAATAACTAATTCAAATCATTAACAAACATGGTAATAGAACAGATGTATAACACTCTCTAACCCTGTCTTTCAGTCGTGGCCTGTGTATGAAGAAGTATACAACAAAATGCTTGAGCTGGCAGCATTTTTAGACCTGCCTCGTTTTCCAGAGATAACAGACAGCTGCTTTCTTCATCCAGACATGCTGTGCATCAAGTACTTAATGGAAGCTAATTTACCTGGTAAATATTTTCCCTAGCCCACACTGATAAAACTTTTCTGTGGTTTATTAAACTCTTGCAAAAAGGCTTGAATTACTACTTTAGAAGTGCCTGCTCTTTTCCTTCTAATTTATGCCCATTTAAACTTGAACCAAATAACATTTCTTCTATAGAAAGCACCTTCATCAAACATAGTCAGGGACCTATAGTATGTATTACATAGGGGGCACTCTGGTGTGGACTCTCTAAGGTTCTGGAGTGGATACTTCATTTCCAATCTTTCAGTATCCATGTGAACTAAGAGGTACTGGTTGAATTCATATGGTTTACTAACTTTAGCTAAATGATTCATGAGGTTGGGACCTGATTGCTTAACTCTAGAATTCTCATAATGACTGTGTATTCTCTAATATAGAATATCTTTTGTATATATGCTATATTGCATATTAGCATTAATTTTAATATTGATGTGTGACAGATCAGCTGCTGTTTCACTTGATTTATGATTTAGTTCCGAAACCATATAATTGTCATTTTCAGATTTGCTACAGCAAAATACAAAGCTAAGTACTCTTTGAAAAAATACTTTAGAAGAAGAATATAATGTTCTTTACTTTTTCCTTGCAACTATGTTTTTTATCATGTCGAAGCAATTTTTTACAAACTGAAAAAAAGACTCTTGCTGTTATCTAAAAGCTCCTAAAAAAAAGTAAGCAATGAATTGAATTGGCAGTGTTTCTTAGGACACTTAAGTACTAATGAAGAGGACATTTAAAGTATCTGAAATAAAATATACTGCTGGTATTTATAGGAAAAATTAGTTTCCAGATTTTGTTTAACTTTTACTGTTATGTACAAGAGGATTAAACCCAAGTTCCTACTTGAACTCTTTGTAAGCAGCAAGAGAGTGTAAGTATAGCTGGATTAAGGTTGTACTTAGTCATACATTGCTAACCTTTGTGGAATCTGATGGTGATGTAATCAACTCCTGTATTTCTTGTTGAACAGGAAAGGTGAGAAATTTGGGGGATTTGTATCTGTGCAAAATAAGCAGAGTAATAAGAGACTGTATAGATACACTGCTGGTTGTGGAGCTGTAGTTGTATCTATTTGGCAGAACCTGCACTAGTGGGTGTGCAGGGGAAAGCCAGGTATAACCTGCCAGGTTTTGCCGGGGGAGAGCAGCAAGTGCTGCCCTGCCACAATCCAACTGCTGTTCATACCCAACCAGCTGCTTTAAAACTAGCCCTTGCTCCTCCTCTGTGCAGTGCTGAATCTGCCCTGCCAGGGATGTTTAGGCAACGCGCAGGAAAAAAGTCTTTGGCTTTATGTGGATTTGGGATAGGCTTTCCCAGAAGAAAGTTCAGGATGATCTCACGTCATTCAAGTAACATCAAAACACTATTAAATATGTGATTTTTTTTTTTCCTCCATGTAAATATATAATATCACAAGTGTTTTCCATGTAAGCACAGTGAAGGTTGCCTAGTATTTTTAAAAATACTCAAAAATACTCCTTAGCCTGAAAAAAGTGGTTGTCGTATGGTCCTAAAAGACCTAAGCATTGTTTGCCTCAAATGTCCAACATATTTGCACTGTGAAAATACTTTTAACTTGTCTTAACCTACTCCTTTTATATTCTAATTTATATTAATCAGATGAATTGCATATTTGGACTTGTCGAGTGGTGAAAAAAATTGGTATTGGAGAAGTGGATTTTCTCACTCTTGTGCCTGGAAATAAATCAACAAGAAAAGTGAAATACGATATCCTTGCTGCAGCAGTTATTGTAGTTGTGCTCAAATTACTGTTTTTATTAGATGATCACTATGAATGGTAAGTGTAAAGGCAAACCTGTAGCAAACACCAAATTTCAAATGGTGGAAATGATTGTCTTGGATTGTTCTTTCTTTAGAATTAAATTTATAGTATTGGAATTTCGATTAAGTTCAGTAGGTTAAAACATACACCTGGAGGCTTTTAGACATTAAATATTTTTATGTTTAAAAATCATTGGTTTGATTCTGAAATCTGTAATAAAATTAGGGTGTAATTTTTTTCAGTTGTATTTGAACTTCATGTGAAAAGTGCAGTATTTAGATCTACAAAACAGCCTGATTTTTTAAAATTTTTTTTTCAGGTTGCTTTCAGACTTTGCTGAAGAAAGAAATAAAAATAACAAAGAAGGTACATAAATATTCTAGTAGAAGCAGTGTTATGATTTTGTAAATGAAACAACTTTGTAATCAGACTTAGGAAGATGTCTTATTGATCATTAAAATATGTTCTTGTCATTTATTCTTTTAGGGCAGATCTTTATTCAGAGAAAAGAGTGTAGATTCTGCTCACGTAGAATGTCTCAGTGTACCTGCATAATTTTTATTGTACTGGATGGGGGAGTTTGGTACACATTTTGCTCTGTACCTTCCTGCTTCCTCTTGTGCATGTTTGCCTCTTGTTTTAGAGTTTTGTGCTTGCTGGGTGAAGATGAATGGATGCACCATAAAGAGGGAATGCACTTTGATCGTAAATTGCAGATACTCACTACGGGCATCAAATCACAGTTATGATAAAATCCAAACTTGTTTAGTCTTGTTAAATAAAATGTCTAAGTGTGTAACATATTTCAGATGTAATCTAGTTTCTTAGTCCAAATAATCTTGAGAGAGTGTGGAAAAGCTAACAGCAATTAAGATAAAGAAGATAATGATGTGAACATGGTTCTTTGAGGGCAGAAAGACCAAATCAAAGATTAGAAATCTTCAGGAAGATATTCCATGGCCTGATCCAGCTCACAGTTGAAGATAAGATCCAAAGTTTCTCTGTTAGGCCTTCCATCCAGTTTTGGGTCTGTTTTGACCCTTCTGCTATTTTTTAAAACTTAGGTCAATCATAAAATTGGTGTTAGCCATATGTGAGCACAGTTACTGCTGTAACTAGAGATAGTCATCACTGTTAACTGAAACCGATGGTTTTCAAGAGGATACACAAATTTATTGTGGATTTTTTTCCTTTTTATTTCCCTCGAAAACTTGAAGTGCATGATAGTGACAAGGGTGGGAGTTGTGCAACTGCTTTACAAGCTGAGGCTCAAAGCCATTTATGTCTTAATGGGGTTTCTCCCTTATTAACAAGTCTCATTGCCCTTGAGCATTAACAGCTCATTATTTGCCCACTTTTTTTTCTTTAAAATCTGCTGGTGCAAAATGATCCATGTGGTCTGTTATGTTGTCCCTGTCCTTAAAATGTTGGGATGATGGTGAGCAGCTGCACAGAGGAGTTGATGTGAAAATATGTGTTAGAGAACTGATTAGTGCCAGAGCTCAAAACTGCCTCTGGCATTTTCCCAAAGTTAGTGTGCTGAAATGAATAATGGTTAATACTGAGTTTTAAAGATGCAATTTATGTTGACTCCATTCCCAATTTAACTATTCTTTCTCTAGTCTTTAAAACATAGTATTTCAGCTCCTACAGTTCTTCAGGACACACTGGAAGCAATACAGTAGATCGTTATAGTTACCTAGTGTATGTGTTCTGTGAACTGCACACAATACAGTTTACGTTCAAATAACACGTGATGGAAACATATATATGTATGTGTGTGTTACAGAGCTGTGTATTCTTCAGTCAGCTCAGCTAGCAGTATCAGACTAGCAGTACTGGCCAGGTAAATGGTTATTACAGAGTAGCATCATGTCTCTGACAACAGTTTTACTTGTGACAGATGTTTCATAATTCATATGAAGTTCAATACAAATTTCTACCACCCCCCAAACTGCCCTCCCAGCAGTTTAGAAGTATTTACCTAAACTTCTGGGTTTAAAGAGTTGATAAAAGAAGTCATATTCACACCTCTGAATTTCAAGAACTAGTGAAGGGTCTTTCTTCCCTTTATGTGTCTCTTGGTTTTTGAGCCCATCTATATTTCTGTCATCTAGACATCCTGCGGCAGGATAACGCAAATAGCAAACATGCAGATAATGCAAACTGTGTGTAAGTTTGATTGTAAGAGCAGTTCAGAGCAGCTTAAACAGCTGGCTGGCAAAGCTGGGCATGACGCAAGCATTGCATGCAGTGCAGCTGGGGTGATGGGGAAATGCAAAGCCTGGTTAATTCACAATGCAGATAATCCACCCACGGGGAAGAAGAGTTGGTTGTATTTTAAATATATAAATCTACAGTCTATTTCTATTTGGAATTCTTATCCTTACTGTACCCAGTTGGTCTGCTTCAGATCCTCTTTGGAGGATCAGTGATAAAGGTGTTGCTAAATGTCATATGCCTTCATGTTTTTTCATGTGCTGGTTAATATTTGTTCACGTATCAATGAGTGAAGTTCCTGTGCTCAAAACCATGGGAGGCTGATACAAAGTGAAGGCCATTTTCTAGTTTATCCTTCCAACCCTGTAAGGTTTCATGGGTAGTGGGATAGACAGTGAGGAGCTAATGAAACTGTGAATTTTACATCTGACATTCTTTAGATCTTACTTGTTTAAACCTAAGCTTGATGTATAGTTTCATTAATCCCTTGAATTCGTGTTTCAAACAGGTGAAGGCTACTTCACACACAGAAGAGCTAGTTTTTGTGGTAGAGAGGAGGGAGTTTATAGGCTTAACTTTCCAGAAAACAGGTTTGAATAGTGCAAAATCTATAAAATCTAAGCTAAGGAGCTTCTTTGCACTTCTTATGACAGGCTGTTCTTTCACTCCTTTTTTGCATTTCTCCTTCTTACAGAGCTATTAGATTAATTATGTTTTCTGTAAGCCCATAGCATTCAGGTTAGGTTTGTATACAGGTGGAAGATGCAGGGTCTTACTGTGTGGAGACCGTCTTCTGTATATTGCATGTTTCTTTCATTTTCTCCTAACCTAAAATGTGTCCGTTTTATTCAGGTGGTCTGTATTTTGAGTTCAAGAAGTGGTACAAGGTGGTGAAACATTCCTTGGATGTGGAGCAAAAGAAATTGGACGAAGAAAGAGCCAAGTAAGAGGGTTTTAAGTACTTTTTCTGTTTTAATGTCTTCTTTGAGGTAGACAGTTTTACATGAAGTTCTGATCCCCACAGAAATTAAAAAGGTTAGAAATTTGCTCAACATATCCATCCACCAAGCTTGAGTGAACACAGTGATTAAATCCCTATCTAAATTTTTTATTTACACTCATAATGTTTATCCAGCTTATTAATTAAATGCTCGCTTTCTGTGACAAAGAGCTTATACAGCTCAACAATTAACTGATTACAGTACATCTAGGCTTACATGCCTTGGGTTGCCTACTCTGAAAGATACTTCCTAAGTGTGTTGGGGGGCAGTGGCTTTTAATAGCACTAACCATTAGATTATTTTTACTTTAATTTAAAACTCTAGCAATATTTGTAAGAAATAACTATTCTTTTATTTGTTTCCTCCAGCTTTCTTAACAATTCTTATGTCTCTTACTGATAGGTATCTGTGGAGATGTGAAAAGCCACTGTTCTATTCAGTCAAGAATAAATCTAAAGTTCTAAAAAGAAGACGTGAGTAAACTTGGCTTTTTCCCAGCAATGCAGACATCTGCTCCAACTTTTCCCATAATAGAAAATCTGCAACCCTGACTGATAACATTTACATCTGAAAATACTTTCTCTCCTCTCTTTTGATCTCTGGGTACAATTAATGTAGTAATATTTTACAATCCGTGGCTGGAATTTTTTGAATAAATATCACTGAAACTGCCTTTGCCAATCTTCCTAATGACATCCATCCTCATCTTTGCTGGTTTGCCAGCTGCCTTTATATCATTGTGTTCCTTGTGAATTGTTGTTAGACTTCCATAGCTTTCCTGCCTGTTTTCTCCTTTACTTTCTCATATCTTTTGGTATTAATATCCCAGTATGTGCTTTGGTAGACCTTTCATGTCACTCTTCTCTCCCACGCCTTTATGGAGTGTTCTGCAAAAAGGAAGGAAGGCTTTACTTGAGCAGCCAGCTGTATGTGGTCAGAATGCAGCTACTGCATTTTAGTAGCTCTGCAAGTACTTACAAGAAATTACTGGAGTTTACATTGACATAAAAGCAAAGAAACGTTTTAAAACCCCACTTATCTGTGGAAATATGGAAACACGGAATTTTATTCAACCAAATTAGATCTGAAGGTCTTCACTGTACATTTAGTATAATCTAGAAAACAGCAGGTATTTGGAGAGAGATGTTAAGTGTGGCAAATGGTATTTTTCCCTTTATATGCTCTTGCAGTTTCAGGGACTTCTAAATAAATTGTATAATCCTATTTGGTTTGAATTACTCGTGTTGGATTTCTCTTTCAATGAGGGACTTTTTTATGTTCTTATGCTTCAAAATTCAGAGAGTGATCCTGGAATCAAGTTACATTCCATGGAGAAGCATGTTTAGATTTATTTCAAACTGATCATTTGCTCAGATGTCCTTTAATTTCTGCATTTATAAGAAAAGAGATTCCTCTTCTGGCTCAGCTTCTCTTGGAGCTAGAAGAGGACCACTTAGATTATAGAGTTGGGTTTTTTCAATGTATGAATGAGTTCATTAAAACCAGATCATAAAAAGAAGTCAAAGCTCTAACAGCAATGTTTTTTAACCTTTTTATCTTAGGGAAATAAGGCTTAGGCAGTTCATACTGTATATGCTGATCTGTCATGATACCTTCTTTCCCTTCTCAGCCTCAGTAACTTAGGGAAGTTTGTCATTCATTCACTAGTAGTGACCAAATATGGAGTGGGGTTTTTTTGGTTTTGTGGGGTTTTTGTTGTTCTTGTTGTTGTTTTTTCCCAGTTGAAATTTGCACTTTGAAAAGCTTAACCTTGAATCCATGTATGTATGAATGTGCTTTCTGTCACCATAAAAATCCCAGCAGTATCAAATGGATTTTACAGGATTCACTTGAGGGAATGGTTTTGGAGTGCCCCACTGCTAATATCATCAGGTATTGAGGACAAGACATTTGTGAATTTTGTTTCAAAATCTTTCACCAAAACATGTGAAGAGTTGAATTTTAAATAGAGTGGCAGAGAGAACATATAGAAGTACCAGATCTCTCAGGATTTCATGCAGTGGTTTAAAGGAAAAAAAGCAAAAAAAGTACAAATACCCCATTTTCTTCCTGTGTTAATCACCTCTAAGCAGTATTCTGATACTTAATACATTTGCCTTGGTTTCTTTTGTTTCTGTTTGTACAGAAATGGTTGTAAGCTTACAAAGTCAGTTTGGCAAGCTGTCTGGTTCAGTACAACGTGCTGAAAAGCCGAATCCTTCAAGTTTTCAGTTAAGTTGGTCTGAAGAAAACACAGATGGGAGTTGTTTTCACGGGCATAGCCTGAAGGGAATTTTGCAAGAAAAACGTGGTTTACTTACAGCCATGAACCCTGACTATTGGCTGTGTACAGTTAAACTGTGTAATGAGAAGTAAGTATTCATATTTTTGTTAAGTACATTTTGGAAAGTTCTCCTGAAAGTAAAGTCCTGTATATATATTTTTGCAAATTACAAATACCAGGTGTGTACACAGCTATGTATTCACATATAGTTACAATAATTTGTAGAGAAGGGTGTGTGTGGAATGGATAGTCTTGGACTGTGAGTAGAGAAATTGCAATATGAAGAGTGATCAGAGTGAGATTTTGAGAAGAGAAGAGAGGAGATGAGACAAAATCAACAACTAGAGTCACATGGCAAGAGTAGCAGCTGGATACAAATATGTCACTTCTTTGTAGTATTTTAGAAAAAAAACTTGCATTGCAGCTCTCCAGAGAATGGGAAAATGGTTCCATTCCTCTGTCCCCTGGCCTCCGAAAAAGCATTAGAAATTAATTTTCTAAGTCACTATACAGCTTTTGTGGTGTCCTTAATCAAAGTTAAAATTATCAGTTCAAATAAGATGGCAATTAATGCCTCCAGAACATATTTTTAA
>WEIV01030160.1:255380-266421 GCA_013390005.1 Calyptomena viridis
TTTTTAAAAACTTAATTATAAGTGAAAAGGACATTACCAATATTTCATCTAAGTGTATCAGCAATCAACAATTGTATTATTTGCATGCAGAAAAGTAAAACAAAACATTTATTGGAAAAGTAAAAAATATGAAACATGGGACAAGAAAGTATTTTGTGCTCTTGAGGAAGTTTAATGTCTGTCTTTACTAGAGAACTGTTCTCAAATCCTGCCTTCACAAGTGAAAGGAATTTTTTCAGTCAATTAAGTATATATCAAAACAGTTGTGGTATTTGTTAGTAAAATGATTTTCTTCAGAGGACCTAAATAGCAAGGAGAATGATAGTTCCAGCTAATCCAGTCTGTACTAAGTTATGGATATTTACGTATCTGCCTGATTTGTGTTGAACATCTCTCTCTTCCTTTAATACCTTCTCGCTTCACATTCTGCAAAAATCAGTGAGTTTTCTCCTTGGAGGGACCATGGCCAGAGACAGAGAGCAAAAGCTCTGCTGAATGAATGTAGGACTTTGGCAGCATTTACTCCAAGGAATATGAAATATCTAAAATAGTGTTTCTCATAAATTTGCTGGGTAATGTACGTATGGTTTCTGGATCATAGACTCTGGTTCTGCCATTGGTTGTATCATGAAACCCTAATCCAGAAGAGGAATGTACTGGTGAGTATCAGTGAAAAAGATCAGCTCTGTAGATGGCTTGGATTCTCCTGAATTTCTCATGTGCAGCTGGAGGATGATTTTTGGAAAGAAGTTTTGGTTACATTCATGTAAAATGAGATTTCATTAGCCTGTTGAATAACATCTTAGATCTTTATCTGATATATAGTTCTAAATGGTATTCTTCAGAGATCAATAGCCCCTACACAATCTTAGCAATTCATTCCTGATTTTTAAAATATTAAATATTCCCCTGGAAAATAACTGGTTTTTACATGTATGCAGTCTTTTCTGTCTTTCCATGGCTTTGTTTGCTTATCTTTATTTTCCTTTTCACATTACATTTCACATATCCACAGTGGCAGAAATGGGCTGGAATAATTTAAGCACAGTGCTGCATTACAAGAGCTTTAGTTGTATGGATTCATACTTTTGTATGAATAAGAACCTTTTTTTTTATTTATTTTTTTAAGGGAGTAGAGGTAATAATGCTTTTACCACAGATTTGCATAAATCTTATGTACACACTGAATGAGTGGATATTTTGGTGTATGTTGTGTGAATAATCTTTCATGCAAAGTCTGTTTTTAAGCCTACATTTTCATATGTAATATATTAAAATGTTAAACTGTCATAGCCTTCATGAAACAAGATTTGAATTTAAATTCTTACCGGTTAAATTTCCCATTATATCATTTGCAATGCAAGTAGTTAATTATACATCTGACACTTAACATTGGCAAACAACATGTACTCCCTCAGATACGAGGGTTTATCCTATGCAAGTGTGTGTATGTATAGTAGAGCTAAAAACAAACTTACACATTCTTTCTCCAGGAATCAGTATGGTCTAACTGGGACTGCTGAAATGGTTTAATCCTAGGTCTAAAGTGTGATTACAGTGTCAGTAAAGCTGATATCAGTTCAATGGTTTCTGAAATGCTTTTATATTTTATTTTAAAAATCTGCATTTTAAACTGGATTCTAAACTGATTTGCTGTGGAAGTCTTTAGGTGACAGGAGTTGTACTTGAGGATTGTAAAGGTCTTTTCCAACCTGAATGATTCTATATGTGATGAGGTAATACAGTGTGTGACGAATGTAATGCTTTTGGGGGATGCGAGGTAGGGCAGAGAATGGGATGAGCAGTGTGGGAGACCTAGTTTCAGATCTCCATTCTGCCAGACTTTGGGAGGCTTTAAACAAAGACTCTGCTCCTTGAAGTGTGGCTTGCATGGCATTGGGGACAGGCCTGTCTGTTCCTCCAGTTTGAGGTGAAATGGAAATGTTTGCTGGGCCACAGGGAGCGAGCAAATGACTGTATAGTCTAGTAATTAGCACACTTACCTGTAAATTGGGACAGACAGATCCCAGTCCTTGTTCTGGTGAATATTTAAGACAGCTGCTCTGAATCAGACACAGGGAAAATTTTAAACTCTGCTTCTCCACATCCCAAGGCAAAACCCAGTAAGCTGGAAGATGCATAGGATTTATATGCTGAACAGCACCTGAATCCCTGTATCACTGTATAGTAGTTTTCCAAAATTGAAACAGCTGGATTTTATAGTATTTTAAACTTGCTCCTTTTAATAAGAAGAAATTTGAGGCTTACTCAGAACAGGGTATTTTTCCAACCTAAGGTGCTGAACTTATTGCTTACAGGGCTAGCTGTGCAGTTTCTCTGTGTCTTCTTTTGTTCAGTCTGACATATTACCAGCAAGTCCAGTCTGCTATTTTTGTTTTATACTTCATCAATAAAATCACCTCATCATTTTCATTAACATTTTAATCATGAAAGCTACGAAATAATTCAGAAGGATGCTACAGCACTAATTACTTTCTGTTCACCTGGTCAGCGTTTGCTCCAATATTTCCTGTGTTACTCCATTGACTTAACTTTTCTCTCTTGTTTCTAGACAGGCAGTTTTTTATTTAGCACACAAAGGATAATAAATGAATGGGTTATTATCCCATGACATAGTGTCAGGAAGATGAGAGGGGAACCCTATGGAGAGAGTAGGCAAAGAACAGAGTAAAGAGCCTGAGGTGTCTGAATTGGATGGTCTTAGAAATTTTAAAAATAGGGTGAGGTAGCCATTTTCATACATTTGCTAAAAGCTGGCAGAACAAACAGTGGTTGCATTTAGTCCCAAAAGGTAATGAACATACTCTTTGCCTGGTTGAGCAAGATCCTGATTCATAGTGCAAGAAGCTATAGAGGCTTTTCCTTCTTACTGTGTCTGTACCAGCTCTGAACATGTTTTGGTCCATACCTCTACTTTGAGGTTTTGCAGGAGTGGATCACTTTACAAAACTGGCATTGTAAACTAGAATCATGATTTAGTTGATAGAATGTTGGTAAAACTTAGAGTTTGCTGCTAATTACAATTAAATATATAAATGCTGTCTAAATACTAACTAAATGGACTTGTAATTTAGGACTTTTCTTTTCCTCCCATTTCTTTTCAGACTGTGTGGTCATCTGGCTCATTACAGAGAAGTGGACTTTCCCCAGAGTTACCATTTTGTATTAAGGTTATTTTCTTTTCTTCTGAGGATTCAACCCTCTTATATCCATGATGAGGTGTGTATGATAGAACACAAACTTTTTAATAAAAAACTCTATAAAAAGCTAAAATATAACACAGTCCTAAGGAAGTAAAAAAGGCCTAACCCCCCCCCAGTATTAAACCCATGTAAATTAGTTGGTTGCATCCCAAACCCCATGGTATTACATCTCAACTTATACTGATTCTTTTGTCTGCATGGAAATTTTTTGTTAAGGTAGTAGTGCTGAGATCTACTACTGTACTTCAGTTTCAGTGTCACTTTCTCTATAGTTTAAGTCATGGATATCCAGCTGGGAAAGGAAACCGCCAAGGAAACTGTTAATCACCATTTATTTCATTACTTTGCATCAAAGCAAACAGGAAACTGTGAAATTACCTTTTTTGGGGACATATATTGTACATACTTCAAGTGTACTGGACAACATGTTAGCATCTAATTATTGTAAGATTTTGCAATTAAAATATTTTTTATGTACTGTTGTATGGCATTAAATATATTTCTAAAAAATAATGTTTGCTTTGTTTTTGAATACTGTGTTAACAAGTAAAAGAAGTGGCTGATGCTTTCACATCACTTTTTAGTCATTATTTCTAAATAGGCTGTTCTAGAACAACTCTGACACTGTTTCCTACATTTCCTTACGTCTTTTGTGTCTCCCAGTGTCTTCTTGTGCCTGAGCCTCTCTTTCAGTTTAGCACCTTTCAGGTCCACGTTCCACTTCAGGCTTCAGAGATTTTGCAGATACTTTTATACCTGGTATAAAATTCCATCCTATTTCTTCTGCAACGGTAACTGCCAGATCCTCCTTTTCTGCTTTTCCAAGGCTACTTGTCATAGCCTTGAATTTCCTCTGACCCCTTTATAGCCCAGCAGCTTCTGCCTTGGCCATTGCACCAGTTTCTCATGCTTCATCATATTTATGCACCATGTTTTTACACTGTCCCAGACAACATGTAAATGAAGTTGGGTGCTGCTGCTACATGAAAGCCACCATATACATATGGTGAACAGAGATGTTGTATAGATACCCAAATGAATAATCCTGCCTTCAGTTGGATGAAATTAAAATCAGCAACTCTAGCCACTGATACGGAGTACAGAACTTGACAAATCTATTTGACCAAAACCAAAATCAACAGCTGTTTCTAAGCATTACTGTAACAAATTAAAATGGTGCCTGCAGACTTCACGAGTGTAATAGCTTCCTCCCTGAGCAAGGGCTTCAGTGAGATGTACTGTGGGAAGGTAATCAGTTTAGCAAGTAGACTGTGAAGGGTTTCAAAACTGTTGCAGTTCAATCCATGAAGCCGTTGTTTAAAAATTGGGAACAGGTGAAGGATAGCAGAGGTGATGTGCTGCCCTGCCTGTCTGGAGCTAAGTGATAAAGTAGTATTTCAAGCACAGGTAGAGCAGACAAGACTGTTAAAGGTAAGATTTAAGAGTTACATGGAAATACTGGCAAACCAGGAGGCTCTGCTGTGTCAGTAGAGGTAGGAGGCAATTAAGCATAGTGTCCTGACTTGAAGTGACAGAAAAAACAGGGTTTGGGTGAAGGCTTTTACTTTTTCAGGTGTTTCAACTAGTTACTGTAGCACAAGGATTTGGAACAATGGTCCTATAAAGTGACTGTAACATGCAGATGAGATGGCATAGTTTTAGCCATACAGTCCTAAACTCTACTTGATGGGGTAAGAGGAAAGAGCAGACCCAATTGTTATTTGGTGTATGTGTTAAAGATTTCTTAAGTGCATGCAGTTTAGTAGGTCTAAATCTGTGCTAGATGCCTCAGACTTCTGGCAAGGTGTGTCTTCAGCTGATGTTTACGTTAGTGGACTTGGAACATACCAGTTTAAATCTCATCTTGTGTCTGGTGTTTGTGTTTTAAAATTAGCCACTATCTATTACGTTTAACCTCACATGAGTGAATTACTGGAGCTTGTAAGTATTTGGTAAAATTACTCATTGTACTTTTTCTAGATGAGTATTTGTATAAGTTAAAAATGTACAGAAGTATAATGCACATCACTTTTCAACAGTGCTTGCTCAAGTGACTGAAAGTGTCTCATTTTTTTTACTGTAATATCTGTTAAAAGCTTTGAATTAACTATCTGAAATACACCCTATTATACATAAAGGATTAATTTAATTCAGAAGTCTTTATTTGAAAGACTTACGCACTTAATTATAGGTGTACCTTTCTTTTAAAACTACTGTAGTAGTAAAATCTGAGCTTCATAAATTAAATGTACTGTGCTCATTGTTACATTGTTACAAATGTAAGAAAGCTCCCTTAGATGTTAGACTAAATTAAGGCTGTACTTTAATAAACTGGAATAAAGCTTGCAGTTAATCAT
Source organism: Calyptomena viridis (assembly GCA_013390005.1). Taxonomy (NCBI): domain Eukaryota; kingdom Metazoa; phylum Chordata; class Aves; order Passeriformes; family Eurylaimidae; genus Calyptomena; species Calyptomena viridis. The sequence continues at coordinate 260,962 of WEIV01030160.1, forward strand.
CAAGAGCCATGTGCCTTCTGGACACATAGGTTAAGAGTCAGATTTAAAATAAAGGGTGTGGCCCAGAAATGCTTACTGCTAGTTCTATCCAGTTTAATCAATCAACGCTTACGCTGGAGTAATGATGTCTAAGAAGCTGTCAAGCCACGAGAGTGCCTTATCTTCAGTGAAGTGTAGTTGAGCTCTCTTAGGACAGCTACTGAGTCCAGTTAGTACAGCCCGGGGGCGGAGCCGCACTGGTGGAACAGACAGCTGACAGTGGATTGCTGAAGGGTGGAGTGTCTGCTCAACCCAGCACTCCAACCACTTCTTCTATCCACTCTGAAATTACAGCTCCTTTCTGTAATTATTTGCTGAAAGTGTTTGGGTAAAGCCCAGTTTTCTGATGGGCTAATTTTTTGTATTTACTCCTGTAGAAATGTTGAGTAAAGATGGTGGCCTTGCGTTGTTCCTTACTTTACAAGTTGAATGACAGTTCTTAAGTATGTAGATAAAGGCAAGTGGGGTTTTCCAGATTAGACTTTTAAAACAGTATATATTGAGAACACTTAATTATTAACGTAGACAACAGCAAATCTGTTACTCTAAGACCTTTATGTATCTTCTAAAGTGAATTTAGTAGTTTTCCTAGTTTGCATGTTATATTTTAACAGTTTTTTTCTGTCTTTAAGAGTGCGAAAGTAAACTTATTAATTCTCCTAAATAATGCAACATTTTTGTTGTTTCAGTGGAGAAATACAACAGATGTCTCATTTTCTTTTGAAAGGTGCAGCCTTCAGCAGAATTGGTATTTACTTCTGCTGGTTGTTCACTACCTCGGTGTGTCTGCATTCTCAATATCAACTTAGTCTCAGTCAAATACTTTCTAAAGTTTTTAATGTTTTCCAGACATGAAGGAGAGGTGGTGTTTGACTTTCTCCTTAACCTCTTACACAGAGTGAAGGCCCTGAACCTGATTTAACCAGAAAATGGGAATCAGCAAACCCCAGTGCCTGCAAACAGTGTTAGTCTAATTTATTGGCCATAATGAGTTGCACAGGCTTCACTGCAATTACATCTTTTCTAACCCATTTTTAGCACAATCCCTGAAACAATAGTGTTGAGAAGATTTAAGAAACCTGCAATACTGCACAAAGCTAAGGCAATTAATATCTTGCTTTCTCATAACTTCTGGGAAAGCTCAAGAGCCCCTTCTTCAAATGTCTTTTCTCCCTTTAGGAACATTTTGCTTGGTCTGAATGAAAAATTATTTTAGGATGTTTTTAGTAAAGAGGATATCAAGAGGATGCTTTTGCAGAGCCAGGAGCGAAAGTGCCAGGACCCACAGGACTTTTGGGACTGGTAAAATCTGAAAATACTAAATCCCCAAATAAGATGTCTGCCCCCTAGTTCATCTGTCCTTTCCCCATGTCGGGTTGAGTAAATGTTATTCTGCCTCACAGGCAGAGAAAAGCCAGGATAACTTAAGTCTGTGTAATCAATCTCTTATTTCCATCCAAAATGGATGGATGGAAATAATGGATGGAAACCCAGCACATATGGTTATACATATTTCGTGGCTGAGCATGTTAGTGTGTGGATTGGTCAAAGCAGTGTCTCTTGCTGCATTTGTCCTGGCACTAAATGCAGAATGCTTGCTTTCCAGCATCCTCCAGTCACTGGTTTTGTTGCTCCTCGTGTGAAGCTCCTTTGTTCCTGGCCAGATTAGATGAGGGAGAGCATAAAGGGGTTGCTGAGATGTGGAAACAGGCATAGGTGAAAGACGTCTCTACTACTTCTGCTAGGATGCTGCTGAAACAGTGAACAAGGGTGAGTAGGGAATAGCAGAACAGGAGATGGATGCTTGTGTCCTCACGTGAGGTTATTGCTACCCTTGTACAGCTGCTAATGGCAGCATTTCCAGAGCCAGAACACGCCTCCCCAGTCCTTGGCATCTACGCTCTGCCTCCAGCAGTGCATCAGGTATTTCACCAGAGAAATGTGCTTGTATTTTCTTCTAAGTCTTGTATGGCTGCTCTTTATTTTAGAGGCATTCTGTGTCTGCTCATAGACCACCTGTTGTCCCAGCAGTGGTTTTGCTGATGAGCTGCAGCCCCCACTGTTGCCTCATGCCAATGCCACCACCTGTGTTCAGTGCCTATGTCCTGATCTCAGAGCCCAGACGGGATCCTGGGACGCTTCTGTTGTGCTGTGTCGATATAAAATTGTGGCAAACCATTGCTGTTTGCTGAGCTGAGACCAGGGTGTTTGTAACTCCCAGCTGGGCAGCTGGGTGGTTTCCGTGCTGCAGAGCGAAGTGGATTAGGGCAGGGAACAGTGTGCAGTGAAGGACCTCCACATGCTGCTCTCCCACCACACCAGTATCAACCCGTGTGGCAAGACCTATGGAGACAGCAGTCAATCCCAGAGGAAGCACAATATTTAGCAGAGGCTGGATAACATGCTAAAGATTTTATCGTCAATAAAATTTTAGGTTTAAGGAACTTTTTTTAATATATAGACTGCTGCAAAATTGATTCATTTACGTTGTAGTAATTTCAGAATGTCCTCAGTCAGGCTGATGAAACTGCATCTCCTGCCCCTGAATGGTCTGTCTGCTTGCAACAGTGTCTACATTATCTTTAGGGGCAAATACAGAATCTGGAATGAATGTCTGCAAGATTGCACTTATGGACGTGACTGAAATGAAAAGCAAACTGTTTCTTTGTTCCCTATTTCACACATTATACTTTCATTTATTTATTTATTTACCCTTCCCCCTGCCTCCAGCTTTTTCATCTCTTTCCTACAAGGCATTTCTAGCTTCCTTTTCTGCTGTCATTTGTCTGTTCCTGTCCACTGTGCCCGCTTTCACCTCAGTTTCAAGTGAGTTCATGAAAACTCTGCCTGGGCTTTTCTTCTTTTTTATTTTTTTTTTAAGGCCTTTGATGCCTTCAGGTTTATTCTGCAGGGGTCAGGGATCAGCTCTCCTTAGTGACCACAGGACTGTTGCAGAGAAAAAAAGCTTGCCTGGTGTGCTGTGTAATGGAGGGTATAGAAGCTTTGCTGCTCTTTACAGCCAACTCTGCAGCCTAGCCCTTGTATTTTAGGGGTTCAGATTAAGCAGAAAGTATCTTGTTTTGACTCCTTGCTATGTTTTGTGAAATCAAAAGTACTGCTACAAACTTGATGCAACTTGTTTGTTTGTTACACAGGTGTGAATGACCAGTGCACATAGATGATAATTATCAGGTATGAGACTTTTAAAACCATATTTGTTAGGTAAGTCATAACAGTAGCTAATTCCTGTCCAGAATACATCCCAGTTTCTCTAGATAATGATGTCAAAAGACAAGACTAGGAAGAGGGGCAAGCATGAGACAGTGCTCAGCCAGATGGTTGTTTGTACATTTTGAGTGGGATTAGTTGAAAAGGAAACAAATGTATGAAGAAGGGAAGGAGAATGCTGGAGACAGGACAGGGGCAGGGGGAAAAGCAAAGGGAAGGGCATGAGAGGTGGAGGAAAGCAATGCAATTGTGTTGAAAAGGCTGAGCAAGGGAAGAAGTTGTAGGGAACACGAGTCGGTGCAGGGCAAGGGGAGTCCTGCCGGGGCACTGCCACACCAGGCTGGCATGGCTTTATGCCCCAGCCAAAGCTCTGCTAAATCCCTTTGTGCTTCTTGCCTGATTTTACTTGATAATGATGCAATCCAGTTAATGACATCACATAAATACACCTACAGTGGTGTTGCAGAGATTGTGACCAGCAGATTAGTCAGTGGTGTCACAATCCAGTGTTTATATCATTGTCTCCTGAATGTGGAAGTGATTGCTATGGCGATAACCAAATTTTTATTGGTGGATCAGGCTGTTGAGAAAAGTCATCCCTTTTGCAGAGGCAAACAGCTTTGAGTTATTTGTAATAAACTCATGGCAAACTTGAGTAGAAATACCAAGTGTGGCACATTACTAAGATTTTAGCAATTTGGGTGCAATGTAAACATGTGACTGAACTCCAGCACGTATTGCATCTGGGTCACCTACGGCTACAGGGCAGTATTATATTTTATTGTTAATGAAAAGTGTGCACCTGTGCCAAAAAGCAGCAATTGTGTCTGCAATCTCAGAATTCTATGAACAGCGGCAGGGAGTGTGAGAAGTGAATGACACCTGAGAAAGTCAGCAGCCCTTCCCAGTACTTCTGCTTTTGAGTCGGTTTTTTAATTTGTATTGGAAACAAAGTGAGTTATACTTGTTTGGGAAAATGTAACTTTCTAACATCTTCAGATGACAGTATTTTTTTCATATATGAGGGCAGAAAAGAATTTTTCTTCTATGTAACCTTAAATTAGATTTTTTACATGATTTAGAAATACAGAATACCTTTCATTGCATGTCATTTACATCATTTCACTTTGTAGAGCAAGATCCTACTTCAGTAATGAATGATATTTATCCTTTGCCATCCTAGTGGCAATGCTTGCAGATACAAAGCATTTTGTTTCTACAATGCTAGTTGTAATCCAGTCAGAGGATATTAAGCAACTTCCAGGATTAGACCCTTAAAGTTTGTTCTCTTCAGTTTCATACTTCCTTTGGTTGGCTGCTTGAATTGCCCTTCTATAATTTTGCATTAGAGTATATCCTGTACAAATAGGGAAGAGATTTTGACCTAGAAGGAGAGACCTCTTATTAGTGAGCATACTTCTAAATTACAGTAGCTATCTGAAACATCTTGACATATGATAGATAGCATTGTTGCTATATGGGTTTGATTCAACTTGTTACTTAAACAAGCAACCTCCCACCCTTATTTCTCAAGGAGAAACTTAAGATCTTTCTGATTTAACTTCATACATGCCACTTTGGATATCTGATGTGTTTGTGATGTTGCTGCTGGTGTTAAACGGAGGATTGCAATGCATTTTCAACAGTAACTGTATTTTAAACCTCCCTTTCTCCACAAACCCAAGTTCATCTGTGAGGCACGGAACAACAAGCATCCACTGCCCTTTGGCAGCCAGCACAGTGCTTGTGTAAATTCATGGAATCACAGAATCAATTACATTGGAAAAGACTTCTGAGATCATCGAGTCCAACCCACGACCCAACACCACCATGTCAACTAGACCTCAGCACTCAGCACCACGTCCAATCTTTCCTTCAGCATCTCCGGGCACAGTGACTCCACTATCTCCCTGGGCAGCCCATTCTAAAGTCTAATCACCCTTTCTGTGTAGAAATTCTTCCTAATAATGTCCAACCTAAACCTCCCCTGGCAGAGTTTAAGATTATAATAAAGACAATTCCTACAATTGTGTTCGGTTTAGCTTTTCCTAAAAGCGGGTGTAGTATATGAAAAAAAGAAATAAAGTTACAGGAGAGAGGGAGTGGGGAACCCAACTTTTGGTGCAAGGAAGACCCCGGGTCCCTCCCGCTCTCCCCGCCGTGCGCTCCAGGCCGGGCTCTGTCCGGGCTGTC
>WEIV01030160.1:266635-321315 GCA_013390005.1 Calyptomena viridis
CCTCTGCCGGGCCCGAGGGAGCCGGGCTGAGCCCCCGCGCCGCTGCCCGGCGGCCGGAGCCGCCCCCATGGACTTCTACGAGGCGCATCCCTCCGGCAAGGTGGACTTCGGCAGGTAAGGGGCGGCCGGGGGGCGCCCGGCGAGCTCGGCTGCGGCGACCCCGGAGTAGCCGAAACTGGGTGCAGAAAGAGTTGAACTGAGCTCGAGTTCTGTATCGTTCTGTGTCTTCGTGGTGGTGAATGCGAGACCTCGGCTTCCAGCGGATCCCGGGCGGCGTTTGAGGATCCGGGTCTGTTCTGCACTTGTCACTGTGTCCGTGTGTACACGGTGGCCCTGGAAACTTAAGTGCCAGAAAATGGGTTAACTCTGAAATGATTTGATTTGACGCGATTCGGAGAACCGATTATAGACTTTCTTTTCTTTGAATGATTGGTGAGTCAACTCACTCATTTCCTAGGCAGAGCATAGGGTTTTTACCAAAGTTTTTATTTCAATATGCTACTCTGTAGAGGACTCCAGTGCAGCAGCTCAGTAACTCAGCTCCGTGATGAGAATTTTTCATAAGTGTTTTTATTTCTAGTGACACTTAGTAGATGAGGGCGTAGCAATTTGGGTACGTGCACTTCGTTATTCTGGCACGCAGAAGAAATCCTTGGTGCTGCCTCAGCATTAAAGGTGTGCTCTGTGCAGGAGCAGCTACAGCGTGGCTGGGCAGCCCTAAACGTCGCCAGGTAAATTGCAGGGTAAGGGAGAGGAAAGCAGGATCCCGGATCAGTGGAGTAAGTAGGAATAGTTTCTGTGATCTGAACACAGAATGTTGAGGGCTGGAGGATCCTCGCAGGCAGAGTGTCTGCTTTTTTAATAAAAAAAGCTTCCACTGCTGTCACATAGAAAATGAAATTCAGAAGTTACTAAAACTTCAGTAGGAAACTTAATTCCAGCCTTTGCTGGACACATCTGGTACTTTGTGGGCAGATCCGCATGCCAGTTACCTTTTAAAACTTAGGAAAAATGCATTTGCCTTGTCTTATTAATACGTTCTTGTTTCCTGAAAGAAGCTGTAGTTCTCTTAAAGGATTAAGTTCTCTTGATAATTCTGCAGATAACTTTCTCTATGCTGTTTTTAGAGGGGTGGGTTACTGGTAGGGCAACGTGTGTTATTACATTTGTGTGTTTCAATGATGAAGACATCACATAAAAATATATGGAGTTTGCATTTGCTGTGTTTCTGCTTAGTTGCTGCTTTAGTTTTCAGTATTTTTGGTTCTTTCTTGGTTCTCTCTTCCCATGTGAACGTTGCTGGAGGGAATCAGCTTAGGGGGCTTGTGAGTTCCAGCAAGGCTGACTTAACTCTTCAGCTTGTCAGGGATGGGTCAAGTGAACTGCACCCAGGTTACTTTAGTTGCCTCTTTGTCTACGAGTGAGTTTAACTGGAGGATTTACCCATTTGCAATGAATACTCGAGGCTTCTTTTATCACATTGTATAGGAATAGGAGCTTGTATCATGTCCCTAAAGAAATTTCTGCCTTGTCTTCTGCTGCTCCCCTGACTTTGATAGAAAGATGATGTCCTCCACACCTGAGGTATCTGCATTTTGATGTGTACACAAATATGTTTGAAGACCTAAAGAAACGGCAAGAGCTTGTCTCGTTTTTTGCTTTTTTCCCCAACTATATCATATTGATTTATAGCCACAAAATGCTCTTCCCAGTCCTGGAAACTCACACTTGCTTTCAGTGTCTTCAGCTCAGCCAAGCTGTATGATGGAGGCTCAGTGACATGCCTTGTGTAACCGATAAAGCATCGAACGCGTAACTTGCTTTGCAATCTTTTTGGTAGAAGGTGGTGATAAACGTAGGATACTGCTAAGCTGATTATAGTGATTAGATTAGTGATTTCACAATGTTCTATTTCACAACTTTTTGCACTTGTAGTGTATTTCAGTCTCTGAATGCATCTGGATAAATAAATGCAAAGAATGCTTTCCTACCAGGGAAAGGGTGTGATGGTGGAGGGGAACTGCTTTTTGTGGGGTTAGTTGTTTTTAAATAATTACTTATTTGTTTTGAACTACTACCAATTCATTAAAAATGTCAAGTTTGAGATTACCTAAGAAAATAAAAAAGCCTCCCCTTCCCTCCACCCCACCCCAATCTGCTGTAAATTAATGTTACACTTGCACTGGAAACCAAACTGTTTGAACTGGTTTAAGTCAGATTTAAACATTAGCTTGAGCTGACTTGCAAGATGAAGCATATATTTTACCAATAGAACAAAAAAAAAATTAAGTTGTCTAGGCTGGCAGGACAGTGTTTTCTACATGTGTCCCACTTTGGCCTGTGGGCAGAAGGTCCAAGTTATGTCAGAACTTTCTTGTTCCCAGCAATCTCCAAATGTTCAGAGTAAATATAATTTCTTTTTTATATATTACTGCATAAAGGGAATAACTCAGATTTTTTTTTTCTTCAGTTATCTGTTGAGGGTGTTTCAAAGTAGTGTCAAGGATTATTTCAACAGTAACCAGGCCCTAAATCTTTTGGTTTCCCTTGTCAGAAAAAAACACTGCTATGATTTCAAGTCCCCTTGACCAATTTCCCTATGTAGTCTTTAATTGGTAGCTTCTAGGTGGTGTTTTTAGATGTATTCTGGGAGTGAAGATACTGGAAAGCTCTGGAGGAAAGAGATGTTTCATTAATTCACATTGTCTAGTTCCACATGGTAGTTGGAACAGGTTGCAGTTTGGCAGTATTACATAGGATGTGCTGCAGCCTTTGTAGGTGGGAGGCTAGTAAGATTGTAACTCCTTCTGGGTTGGATTCACAGCATGAGCAAGTTGGTTGTGGTCTTAAACAACTTTGCCTTTTTATATGGGCTGGTGTAATCCACCTGAGTTTGGTCAAATTAATCCTAATTTACACTGAGCATGAGTGAGATCAGAATTAGGTTTCTGGCCTTTTTGTGTTGACTAACCCTTGCAGTACACCAACTCAGAATGTGAACCCTGTGAAACTGGGGTAGCTAATTTTGAAGAACTTAAGAAATGTTATTCATGTGTTCTAACAGGTGGCTTTTTTTATTTCTTCTTTTTTTATGGTTCAAGTAAAAGACCCGTGTTGGTTCTTCAGAATGACTCTCTCTACTCTCAGAGACGTCCTTACACCAATGAAGATGAGGCCTGGAAAACCTTTCTTGAAAATCCCCTTACAGCAGCTACCAAAGCTATGATGAGCATCAATGGGGATGAAGACAGCGCAGCTGCCCTGGGACTGCTGTATGATTACTACAAGGTAGATTGGCGTGGGGACGCTCTGGCAGCCAGCAGAGCTCTAGTTCCACCTGTGGAGAAGGTGTCATTTGCTAGAGGATTTTACAGAAGCCATGAATAGATCATGAGGACTTTAAATGATGTGGCTTTCAAAGGGAAAAAAATCCACATCTCTCTTTATGAAATTTGGTTTAGTTTTAGCTCGGTAAAATAAGATCCCCGGGACCTTAATGTCAAGGTTCAGTAGCACTTTGCTACTTTGCAGCCTCTATAGCACTTTCTTTGCCTGTTGACCAAGGGTTTTGCAGGAGGCAATGAGTTACAGAACTAGTCACGAAGAATGACACTCTGGGACCATATCCCTGTCTGAATGTAAATATACATGGAGAAAGAAACTTCTCTACTTTTGCTCACACAATCCCTATTCTGGTGGACTGTTGGCTTTTGCTGGGGCTTTTTTGTGTTATCTTAGTCTCAGTTGATATAACTACAGATTTTTGGTGGTGTGTAAGGCAGGAAGGAGTTGCTATCTGCATCCCTCTAACCCTCTTTGAGCTCCAGCTGCTGTAATCTGTTAATCCTTTGGCAGCTGTGGTTGTGTTCCCCAGTGTTCCTGGTCTTCTCAGAGACATGTGCCTTCCTAGATGCTCACAGCTGAATTGAGCAGTCAAACAGATGCTGGCCTGCATGGGGTACATTTTGCTGAGCTTTATTTCCTAAATACTGAAAGTGTAAGCCAGGGTAGTTATCTCCAGTCCAGGTCAGTGGAGACCAGCAGGCATTTCCAGGCAGGGAGGGGTCCCGCTTGTGTTAAGACACCTGTGTTATGGTGGCCTGGCTCACTGGGTGGAGCTGCCTGTGTTTCCTTTGCTGAGCATGCAGGAAGGCCAGGAGGCTGACTTGGCTCTTGTGCCTGGCACTTTGGCTAGTGCCTTTTAACAGTACTGAGTGCAGTTGCCAGCCTCAGTATGTTCTTCAAGCACCAGGATAAGTTGCCTGTTGCAGACAAAATCCTTGCCTGCCCTTTTTAAAAGCTGAACATGTCTTGTGTATCAAAATATTCTTGTAATGCTTAATAGGGAGATTAACCCTCCACACACACACACGACAAAATGCCACAGACTCACTGATGTGGATGTTATTCAGCTAGTTTTGTGAGAAAACTGGCTTTCTGCTTTGTGCCTGTGCCTGCTATGCTTTTGGGGAAAAAAAAAGAAGAAACAACAACACGCTTTCACCAGAACAATTTTAATCCATGAAATCAATTTTGATTTCTAAACCTGTAGATTACAAAAAGAACATTGATGTTGATCCTTCATGCTCGGCAAAGCAAAAGGGATTTGCTGTACATTAATGCCTAATTCAGGGTTTCCTCTTATGTTTGGGTATCAGTGGGTGTACGAAAAAAAAGTGGTGGAAGAACAGGTATGCTGCACACCTGGGTGAAGCAAAATGATTAGAGGTTGAAAGATTTATTGAGGGCTGTTATGGAGTAATGTTAGAGAGATGACGTCTAGGCATTTCTAGTACGCCCCCTCTGCGATATTAAAGGCAGCTGATGAGATCACTTTTTTATTTCAAAAAAACCCTAAATCAGCAAACCCAAACAATTTTTGTTTCCTTCCATTTGACTACTAGACTACCCTGATTGCTCAGCTGTGGCTAATAAGGAGGAAAAAACAAGGGTCTTCCAAGCTGTGTTTGGCAATGCTCACAAATAAGAGATTTCAGACTGCCTAGTGTTGGCCTCCTAGCAGTCTCCAGGTAGAGGTTCTCCAAATTTTGCTGGTTACCATGGAAAATCTAACAGTTCTGGTGTTACTGGAGATTCATGGTTGTGTGGAAGAATGAGGACTTAGTTTTCACTTGGAGGCTGTTTAAACTAATACACTGTTCATGCAGGTATTCCATCAGCCTGTGAGTTACTGCTAAAGTGGTGGTTCTCCATGTTGGACTCAAGCTGGAAAATGGAGGCAGGATCTGAACAGGCTTCAGCGAAGGAAAGTGGTGGGAGTTCACTTGTCCACACACCAGAAGGTGTTTGCTTTGCTTGTTCAGGAGGCGTGTTGAGGGTGGCAGAAGTCCTGGGCCCTACATGTGGGCTGGCAGGGGAGCTTGTGTGGACTTGCTGTGTGGCTGAGGGGACCTGAGCACCACAGGCTTGTGCCAGCGGTTGCAAGAGCTGTTTGTGTTGCTGGAGCACTGGCTGTGTGCTCAATCCAAGGAACTGAGCCACCACAGCTCCAAGAGCTCACGGTCTGTGCGCCTTGGTCTTTCAGAGCAGCCGGGAAAATGTTGTGCATGTGTGTGGATGGTGTGACTTGTGTGATCAGTGTTGTGTTTCCAGGGCAAATTGTGTCTGTGGCAATACAAGGGGCAATATTCAGTTGTCTTAAATCCAGAGTGCTGGTTGTTACCTTTAGTTTATAAAATATTTAATACTGTTTGTGTGTGTGTTTTGTGTGGCAATGCACAAGTATGAGCTGTAGCATCCCAATATACTTATTGGACCTGTCCTCCTCAAACCCTATGGTCTCCTAGAAGAAAGCAGAGCCTCAAGTGGTCTTAGATGGATTGGCCTACACAGCATGTGTTCTTGGGGAGTGGCTGTGGAGCAGCATCATTTCACAAGCTTTTGAACTCATCTGGCAAGCTGAACTCTGCCAGCCTGCAGAGGAATAAACCTGCACCGCCAGCAAAAACTTTGGAAAATCTCCTCCTGTTCCTGCTCACCCTGGTGCTGGTGCTCCAGCCAGGAATAGATAGTGTTCTGCGGTGGTGCTGGCAGGAGCCCAGGGCTGACCCAGATGGCCAAGTCAGCTGCATGGGGATCCATGGGGCATCTCCTGGGGTGGGCCTGGCATCCCCAAACTGTGAGAATACTGGTCCAGCTGTAATGCTGATAATGACTGGCATCAGAGAGCAATGCTTTCTTAATTTGACCAAATGGCTGTGTTTTAAGGAGATAATTTTTTTTGCATGGGAGGAAGAATTGAATTATAGTATGTCTTAAATTTCCCAGGTTCCAAGGGAGAGGAGATCTTCAACAGCTAAACCAGAGGTAGAACATCCTGAACAAGACCATAGCAAAAGGTATTATTTTGTATTATTGGTTATCTACTTATCTTCCTTCTCTCCTAGACCACCAAAGCTGCTGAAGGAAATGAACTTGCTGCACTGTTGTGTTGTGCTGAAAGAGAGAGATTGTGTGCTTTTACTCCATGCCCCAAATTCCTGTGTTGTCCAATGAACAAGATGGAGATTGGATCACAGTGTGGAGAGCTGAGCTCAAACTGCTTCTCGTTGCCATTCCATCTGCTTTCTGTGTACTAGTGCCATATAGTCAGCATAGCAAAAGCTGCTCCCCCTAACATTAGGCAGTCTGGTAGCACAGGTACCCATTCCCCAGGCTGCAGAGGTCACTGGTGACCCTTTCATTGCTGCATGAGGTTGCTTCAGTTGCTCTCTGCCAATTTTGTTCTCAGGTACCAATAGCATTGCTGTTTCATGCATGGGCCAGCAGGGAAGGACTTCAAAGTACTCGTAGCTTAGTTTTGGGTTTGTATTGTTTGGACTTCCTTTGTGTCCTCTGGAACTCCTTTCTTTCTTCCCCTTCCTGCCCTCCCTCTCTTGTGCCTCCCAACCACAAAATTACACTGATTAGGTGAATATTACCAATGTGGGGTTCATTCAAGCCAGGCTTCCGCTCCTACCATCCTCTTCCTTTGGACAGAGTAGAATGCTTTAAGGACCTAAGGTGAGGTTTTGTGGTCTGGCTGAGCTGATGGAATGGCTTGTTGTTGGGAAGAGCAGTCTGGTTCCCACTGCTCCCCTTGTACCAGCTCTGGTCTTACACTCACCTATCACCAGGCAGGGGAAAAAAAAGGTGGCTAGTTTTCTGCCAGTGGAACAAGCTGAACTGGCTCACCAAGGAGGCACAGGAGCATCAGAATTAGTTCAAGGGAGAGGGCAGGACCACTTTGTGGGAAGGGAGAAAGGGAGGGCGTACTGACTTAGTGGCTGGTAGCTATGAGGTCAGCTCAGCCACAGATCTGAGTGTTGTCCTGGCAGAAATGAGTGTGGTGGGGTGGAGAGTGGCAAGTTATGCAAACCACTCCCAGGAGTCTTGGTGTGGATTTTCTTGGGGGTTTGTGCATGAAAGAGGGATGTAATTTTCCTGTTAATGCTTCCTGGGTGGTGTAGTCGTGGGCCAGAGGAGCAGCAACCTTGCTCTCAGTCCTCCTCCCTCTGCCAAAGAGCAGTTTCATGAAGCCTGCACTTGCTGATGTGTGGTGGGAAGGGCCTTGAAGTGCTTAGTTTTGGACTGGTCTTAATTTTGTTTTCCAAGCAGTGAAGATCTGGGCTGTGAACCCTCACCCTTTGCTCCAAGGTAATGCGTCTCCAAGGTGGGGTGGTGAGGAGTTGAGATTTTTTAATGAGTTTCTCAGCTTTTCAGGTTAGGTTTGAGCTGTTCTGCACAAGCAGGCGTGTTGGTGTTAGCTGTTCTTGTCCAAAAGGCTGAGAAATATTTCTAGCTCTTGTTTAATGAGAAAGTGTAAGCTATATAACTTATACATGATTTCTTTTTGCCCTTTTAAGGAACAGCATTCCAAATGTTACAGAACAGTCACTCATTTCTGCTGGAGAAAACAGAGTCCAGGTTCTGAAAAATGTGCCTTTCAATATTGTCCTTCCACACACCCCCCAGATGGGCATGGACAAGCGAGGCCACCTCACAACTCCTGACACAACGGTCACTGTTTCGATTGCCACGATGCCCACCCATTCCATCAAAACTGAGACACAGCCCCATGGCTTTGCCGTGGGCATCCCACCAACTGTGTACCACCCCGAGCCCCCCGAGCGAGTGGTGGTCTTTGACAGGAACCTCAATCCCGACCAGTTCAGTTCCAACACCCAGCCCCAAAACTCCCAGAGGCGAACACCAGACTCCACCTTCTCCGAGACTTTCAAGGAGGGCGTGCAAGAGGTACCAGGAGAAGCAGTTGCTGTGTGTGTGTGTGCGTGTGTTGATCTGGATGGAAAGATCCAGTTCCATCTTTAACTGTTCTTGTTACATGAGTTGGAAATCTGTCCAGTGGTTAAGGAATAGAGGACTTTTGCAGAAAGGTGCATAAGTAAAACTTACTAAATAAAACCTTCACAATGTGAAATCATTATCAAAAGCAAATGACTAATGTTACTAGTGACAGAGGCTTTGGCTTGCAGAGTGTGGAAATGGGTATCTCGATCCGCAGCACTGAGCCAGGTTTTGCAAGAGTTTAGCACTCTGTGGTGCCGTTGCAGGTCCCAAACTGAAGTGACTGTGTCTGTAAGCTTCCTTACTGCCAGTTTCTAGGTGTGGTGTGTGTCGGCTGAAAACAGTTGGATTATGTAGGGGCCTTGAGTGAGAATTAAACCTAGATGAAAATCCATGAGTTTTGTTTTATGGTACCAACTGAAAACAATGGTGCAACTGTGTTTTGATTTTTAAGCCAAACCTCAAAGTGCTGTGTAGCTATGCCCTTTCTTTGAGATTTAGGAAAGCTTTAAAATGTTGCCTTAAGCTGACTCAGAAGGCTTCTGAGATGTTGTGCTTATTTGACACCTAAAAGTTTTGGATTAAAACACTGCTCAAGTGTTCTGTTTGTACAGACCAAAAATCAGTTGTTATCTGATGGTCAATTTGCCTGCCAGAAGTTCTGTGGTAGTGAGTGTCTGTTTAATCTTGGCTTTTCTTGTTGCTGCTGTGTCAATTGGTGTTTTGTTTTATGTTTACCCCAGGTTTTCTTTCCTACTGAACTGAATCTCCGGATGGCCAACATGAATTCTGAAGATTATGTTTTTGACAGCATTTCTGGGTAATGCTTTAAGGCCCCCTATTCTCTTAGTTGTCCACAAGCAAACAGTACAGCTCATACCACACTGCATTGAATCCATCAGACACTGAGGTCCACACTCAGGCCGTGGATCTCAAAACCACAGCAAATGTCAGCTCATTTGAATTTCACAGCTGAAAATCCTACCTTTATCTTTAAGGAAAACTACCTGAAGGGTTGAAAATACGCCCGGCTTTGGTTGCTGTCCTCGCACCAACTCCCTGTCCCATGGGAAGGCACAGTGCTGTCTGTCAGCTCTGCAGTGTCTGGGGTTTACTTCCAGCTGTGTCCCTCTCCCTGGGCTGCTTGTCTTGCTCTCTCTGCTGGAAATCTACAGCAGCAATAGGAGGCATAAAACTCATCTGAACTGCAAGGGAGGGGAGCAAATCAGTTGTTTGGTTAGTTGCAGTTGACCAAGAGGGCCATGGCCACTGGCTAGCTTATTAGCTTGTGAATTTAATTAAATTGCTAATAGATACTTTTCTGTTCCATAAGAGCAGCTTGCTGCTCTCAGCCTGAATGGGGACCTTCAGTCTTGCCTGCTGATGTGTCTTGGGATTTTACTTGCCAAGAACTTCCCTTAAATGTTCATTCATGAAGGAAATGGATGAAAAAGGGGCTCATCCTGTTTTCCAACTTCCTTGCCTGTTGATTGCTAAATGAGTCAACTAACGACTCTGGAATTTCTCCAAATTAAATGTGGAACGTTTAATCGGCTTTCCAGGAAAATGCCTTAGCAATCACTACCCTCTTTGCTCTATAGGAATAACTTTGAATACACTCTGGAAGCCTCTAAGTCCCTCCGACAGAAGCCTGGGGACAGCACAATGACTTACCTGAATAAAGGTCAATTTTACCCCATCACACTGAAAGAAGTCAGCAGCAGTGAAGGAATCCATCACCCCATCAGTAAAGTCCGAGTGAGTGGCAGCTCTTGCGGTTTCTCGGGAAAAAGGGTGTGTGCAATGGTAGCCTTAAACTCTCCCAAAGTGCAGTAATCTAAACCAGAGCATCAGCACTAAGGCCAGCTTAGCCTGGCTCTTACGTCAATGTTCATTCCTTTGCTGTCCACCTACTTGCAGACCAACCCATCCTGGCTCAGTCTGTTAAGAAGTGGTGTCAGCACTTGTGTGAAGGTGATGCAACACCTGGAATGAGATCCTTGAATTCTAGTTAGGAGAGCAGTTCTGCTCATCTCTGTTTATGACCCAGAAAGTGCTGCTGTCTGCCTTCCAGTTTGGCAGGTGTACTGTGGTGCCTCAAGTGGGAAAGCCTAAAGCAGAAAACCTGATACCAATGAGAACTTCCAGAACAAATGTACTCTCTGGCCTTTTGTCTTTCACATTTTTATTAATTTTTTTTTTAAATCTTTCTCCTTTCAGAGTGTCATTATGGTTGTGTTTGCTGAAGACAAAACAAGGGAAGATCAGCTCAGGCACTGGAAATACTGGCACTCAAGACAGCACACAGCCAAACAAAGATGCATTGACATAGGTAAGGAACGTTCTCCTTACTAATGTAAAACTTCAATTAGGCATAAATTTTTAGGTATGGCAAGGTTTGGTTTTCTGCTAATGCTTTGTTATTTTAAGGAACACTCTCTGCTATCCATAGCTTTGTTGAAAGTCTGGAGAGAGTTTTTGATTCCTTGGAGCTAATGCTGTAGTTTTTAGGACTCTCTAAAGAGGCTGATTTTGGTTGGTGGGCTTTAGGGTTTTGCACTGGGAGATCTATTACCCTCCTCCAAACAACAGTTGCTTTGCCCTATCCTGGTGCTTGCAGCTAAATTCCAGCTTGTAGTCTCAGTGGCTGTCCTAAATACTGTGTTTCTTCAAAGGACAATATCCCTGTAGAAATACCTCAACACTAATGATCCTCCTTCCCACAACTTTGCTCACAACTGGTCTTTGGTACATGTAAAAAAAGAAAACACTGCAAATTTCCACTTGCCTCCAGACAAGGCTGGGGCTGGCTGACTTCCAGCCTTCTCTGGTTGAAGGCTTGGTTGTACTCCTGGTCCCTTCCTTCTGTGAATCAAAGCAAGGATTAATCACTTGGCACTTAAAGCAGACGCACATGCAAATCTTTGTTTGTTATTGAAGGAGTTTTATTGAGAGCTTATATCCTTGCTGTACAGGGTAGAGTTTCCCGCACATAGCAGGTTATGGCACAGAACACCTGATATTTGGGATGTCTGCCTTTCTCACCAGAGTTTCTGTTTTAAAATTTCTGCACATTCCATTTTCATCATTCCTCTTATTTGTTGGGGTTTTTTGTACAAGAAACATTTCCAGGCTTTTTAATCATCCATTCCTAAGAACAGTTCAGCTTCCTTTGCCCCCAAGGGTCTGCTGTAGAGTTGCAGTCTCTGGCTGCTTTGCGTGATTAAGGACTCTACATGCTGCTATCTCTTCTTCCTCTACCTCATGAATCCTTCTTTCTAACAGCTGACTACAAGGAGAGCTTTAACACCATCAGTAACATTGAGGAGATTGCGTACAATGCCATATCCTTCACTTGGGACATCAACGAGGAAGCAAAGGTATGTGACCACGATTGTATTTCCTGTCCTTTTAGCAGATTCAGGGGCTGGGGGAGGGGAAGGGTGTGTGGCCTACCTGGTGATTAGCATGTAACAAGTTTGTTTACGCTCTTACATTAGGCAAAACCTTCTGGCTATTTCTTAAGAGGGCTTGCATGTGCAACTGGGAGAGCTTTGCAACTGCTTTAAAAGGTTCTTGGCAGAACCACCTGCCTGACAGACGAGTACTGACAAAAGGAAGCACTGAGTGTTTCCAGAGCAGATGAAGTGGCACAGGAGCTGTGATGGAGCGTAGCTGGGCTTGGCAGTGAGCAATGCCTCCTGAAGGATCCCTGTGGGAAGGGGGAGCTTCTGAGAGGCTTAAGGCTGTAGCAATGGGCTTGCCTTCAGCAGAAGAGGGAGTAGCTGCTGCCTCTGAGCTCCCAAAGCATGTGTTGCTTAAACCACAGATCCCAACACCCAGTGACCTATTTCAAACTAGAGCAGCCTCCTCGTGAACTCTGGTTTGATCTTTTCTGTGGGTACTACAGCGAGTGTGTAGGTACACTCAGCTTCCATAGCTTGTAGCTAACTACAGGTGTTTGAGCCACTCCAGCTTTTGGAAAAGGCCCGTGTGTCTTCCAGGTGCAAGCAGCAGGTCAGAGAGTAGAGTCAACTCAGTTCTAAAAGCATTTCCCACCAGTTTGTTGCTGGAGTCAAAGTGCAGGAGTTTTCTTTGGAGAGTGTCATTACAACTTAGATTTTCATTAAAAACTGGAAATGGTTTCCTTCAATTTTTGGAGACTGGCTCTTCCCATGTTAGTTTGTTACATGCAAGTCACCAGCGTCATGGGGAAAACTACTGATGGCTGCAGAGTGCCTTGTCTAGGGAGAGCCTGGCTTGGGGCACATGGGACCTCTCATCAGAGAGCAGAGGTCCTTGTCTGGAGCTGTGTGTGCCAGTGTGCTCAGCACAAGGGCTGGTGTCACTGCACAGAGCTCACTGTCAGCATGAGCTGCGCTCTGTGCTGCACAGGGGCTGTGAAGAAAAGGTTTTATGGGGACTGCTGTTGGGTTTCAGCTCTGGTGGAGAAGTTTGGGATGCTTGGCAGCCAGCAGTGAGGAGCTGTATGTGCTGCTGCTGAAAGTGCTGCCTTGCAGCGTGTGTGACATTACTTGTGAAGCTGGCTTTGCGTGCCAGGCTTCCCTGTTGACCAGACTTGGCTTCAGTCAGGTGGAGAGGGTGCTGGAGGGTGCTAAAAGGCTGATATCATTTCTGAAACACGGAGCACTTCACCATGTGAACAAACAGATGATGCTTCAGAAGGCCTGTTAAAAGGAGTCAGTAAGTATTCCCGAAGTGTTATTCTGCTGCCATAGCCAACCAGTTAACAAAACTTGCATAGTCTACAAGGTACTCCAATGGCTTAGGATTTGCACACAAGGGTGGATCATGGAGATAGAGCAATTCAAGTCTTCAAAGAGCTGGAGGTACTTTCTGCTGCTGCCTCTCTGCTGCCTGAGCCACTCTGCAGCAGCAGGGATGGGTTACCAACCCCAAAGTAGGGCTTAGAGCTGATGCTAAGAATCCTGTGGCTGCCTCAGGGAAAGCCATCCCTTCCTACCAGTTTGTATTGCCCATACAGACCCTTGAATGAGTAGTTTCAGTCTGTAGTGAAGTTGCCAATAGCATCTTGAAAAGATCTAAGGACCCTCATGGTGATATTTCATCTCAAGGCTGAACTTCATGGGATGAAGGGGTGTGGAGAGTTGTGAGACAGACTGGTTTTGTAGCTACAGAGGCAAATTTGTTTCCAGATTCACAATCTTAGATCCATATACTGTGAGTACTGGTTTGTATGAACCTGCCGAGGGGCCTGTTAATACCAAACATGCAAACCTTGGCTCCTCATATCAGAATCATACTAAGAAAAAAATATTCTGGACTTCAGTGTTTAAAGTACTGGCATTTTTAGCAAGTGCTCTGTGTGTTTAAGCGTCTGTTTAACTTCATTTTTTCCCCTGAGTGAATGTGTTTTATCAATGGTTGGATTTCTCACCAGTAGAGCTGCAGTTCTTTCTCAACTTCTGTGATCTTATCAGAAGATGTCTGAGCCAATTTCAACAATTTTTATTGCATGGTTCATTTACCTTGCATGCTCTCACTCTTTTCCTTTCCTTCCCCCACTGCCCCCCTTACAGCAGTCTTAAAGTATATGAAGAGAACCAGGATTAGAGCTGAGTTTCTGATGCTACAGAGAGTCCTTCACAGTATTAAATACAGTGTTTTATGTTTAATAACAGCAGAAGTGCTGCATAGATGGTATATTTAACCAGCTAGCAAGCCTTGATTATTAGAAATTTGCTTCCTGAGCTCTGGGGTTACCTGGACCAGAGCCAGGTGATTCTTCTGGGCTTGCTGCTTCTCCCATTTCCTTCTTGCTTTTTCTTCCAGTTTGCTGTGGGAATGATTTGATCCTGTGCAGAAGTGTCACATGGGAGGTGATGAGGCTTTGTGTCTGGGATTTTTGATGTAGTTATTCATTTAAGCACCCAGGGCTCTGGGTGTGTGTTAGATTTAATGCAGAAATAGCATATTATTACAAGGAGTTGCCCCCAGCAACTTTGGGACCAGGTTCTTGCCTTCTTGTGGGGATGTACAGCGATATTGTACCTATGCCACTGTGTCTGTTCAGGAGGGTGTCACTGCCTGACAGAGTGCTTTGCCAGTCCCCTTAGGGCACTACAGGGATGTAGTAAACTACACCTTTCTGGTGAAGAAGCACTCTTTTCACACAATACAAGTCACATGCCTCCTCTGTAGCAAAGAAAATGTATGGATTTTGCAACTGTGGAGTTGTGGGATGGAAAAATGATGTTTGAGATGCCCTCAGCAACAAGCATTTCCCATTTACCAGTTGTGTTGTGCTGGGAGAGCTGAGAGCAAGGCCAGAGCTCTGGGCATGTTGGATGGGCCTGGCTCCACACGAATGGAATTGTCACACAGCTGACTGCGTTGGTGTGATCTTTGTGAGCCCATGGGTGTAGAAACCAGGAGTATTTCATGCATGACAGACTCTTCCCACTCTGGGACCTAGACCGTGTCTATGGATTTCAGAGCAAATATGCTTCTCTGGCAGCTCCCCTCTGCCCTCTTCTGTTGTTTTGGGACATCACAGGAGCTGCTGGAAGCAGCTGCTTCATAGAAGAGGCTGGGTTAAGTATCCTATGACCTTTACAAGACTATGTTCAAGCTGGAAAAGGGCCCAGGTCCTTGCTCTGAGATGGTGAAGGGAGCTGAGATTGGGGAGGAAGGCCAGGCTTCAAGAGGGAAAGGCAAACTGCCCTGAAGTGGTGCTGTTGAGGTTGAAAGGAGAGTGAGGTCAGGGTTAGAAAGATTGTAAGGAAGCACTGTGGAGTGAGGAAGCCATGATTCAGGTGGGTTTTCAGGTGTTTTTGTTAGAGATGAGGTCTGACCCCATCACTTCACAGACCAGAGGAGAGGAATAATTGGATGAGGAGACAATCATGCTGTGTGAGAAGGAAAGGGAAGATGATGAACTGGAAAATTAGTTGATCAACTGGTGAGTTGTTGAATGGGATATTTAAGAAAGCCACTGTAGTTACTCAGTCAGGAGCCTTCCTGCTTGGGTGGAAGCATGATTTGATGAGTCTGACAAAGATGTGTAGCTGATACTCACTTGCATGCAACAGCTAATGCTGAAGTTACCCTCAGGCTTGTAGAGACTTCAAACAGTTTCCCACCCCATCCTGGATGCCTGCCGTGTTGGGCAGACAGTTGAGGTGGGGTTCTTCTCCTGCAAAGAAGCTTTTAGATGTCTGAACACAACCTCGTCATCTTTTGTGTCTATGACTTCATTAGGGACAGGGTGTCTAGAGCTGGGATGGAGCTTTGGAGGTGTCTGCCCCTTCTTCCTGACTGATCTGTCTTGGCCATCTTTAAAATCAGGGGATTTTCAAGTAGGGAAGAGAAATCCTGTCCTTGCAGCCCTTTTTGTGTCTTTGACCTCTGTATGTCAATCAGGAGAAGCATTTATAGGTTCAGATCGTGAGTTTTTGAGGCTGGGAGCTCTCTCTTCCCAGATACAACACACCTGGTTTCCCATTACAGGTCTTTTAATAAAAACTGCCACTATGTACATGGTTAAATGCACATTTCATGCTGCTCTTTGTAATGTTGGTTGTTGTCCTGTTACCTCTCTTGTGTTACCCGTTAGGCTGTAAAGCAAGTTCTCTGTCCCTTAACTCTGGCCTGGGGACATGGCCCGCTCTTGGGTCAGTGGCAGTTGAACAATCTGGACAGATTGGTTTCCCCAGGGTTAACTGGCTTTGCTGGATCCTGCTTTGCTCAAATCCTGTCTGAGCTCCTGCCCTGTGGAGCAGGAGGGTTGGGGCCTCCTGTCTGAACAGAGCGGGTTGTTGTCTGCGTGGGGATCGCAGGAGCCTCCTTGCCCTGTTTTTGTAGCTCTAGAAGTGCAAGGAACCTGCTGTAGTGCTGGGGCACCTCTTCAGTGCTTCCCAGTGAGTCCCTTCCAAAACACAGCATTGCTTCCAACAGCTCTCAGAGAAGGGCCCCCATGGAGATCTTCAGTCTGGCTTGCTTAAGGCTGGATGGTGGGACTGTAGCCAAAAATGATGTCACTGCACATTAAGGGTTCTATTGTCCTCCAACTCCTTTCCTCCAAAAAAAAGGCATTGTAAGCTAGATGCTCTGTGTGAAAAGACCCTTTCTACTAAGGAGGGTGTGAGTGTAACAATTAGTTTGAGCTGGAGAATGTAATGGTACAGCCTTTTACTGCCTTTTCTCTAAGGGAAGGTGCTGTGTTATTTCTTAAATGATGCCTTGAATGACAGAGTAATTAAACAATGGGTTTTTTTGTTTGGGGTTTTTTGTTTGTTTGTTTTTTGCCCAGGAAGAGTGGAATGGTCCTATTTTACAGTAATTTGTCTAATTTGGGATGGCTTTTCGAAATAGCAAATCGGGCAATGAGAGTGGTCTTGGCAGCTCCTTGGGTGTGTTGGCAGGATTTTTTTGTTCAGATGAGCTCAATTTTTGGAGAGGGTGGATCTCTTGCTACACCTTGAAGTGAGGCTGGGCTGTACACCAGTGATTTATTTTAAGTTTATTCTAGCATAATCCTCCCTTGGTGTTCACTGTAGGAAGAATTTCAACTTTTTTGATTGATGAATATTGCATACATTTATATGGATGCCATTGTAATGAAGCAGCAGTCATATGCCTCATTAAAGAAGGTGTTGCCACCTTCAGCAGCATTGAGTAGGTACAGGTTTGGCTAGTTGGAAATGAAACTATGAAATGTGATGAGTCAAACATACTTAAAGGAAAGAGACTGGTGTGAAGCCAAGGCTGCAGACCACAAATGCTTTGAGGCACAAGTACACACAGCCTTTGGAGCAGTGACATAGGAAAGTCATAGCAAGTATTGCTTACCTGCCTCTTAACACAGACCTCTCCCTGCTCTGTCCTGGGTTTTCTGAAAAACAAGCATATGCAGCCCTTCATTTTAAACGTTGCCAACCAGAACCAAGTTTTCAGCTCACTGTATTTCTTAAGAACTTGGTGTCTCAAGCTCTGCCATGATCTGCTCTTTCAGCTGTGGGGCTCACAGTGTGTTTCCTAAAGCTGAAAGAAATTCTCCTGACATTAGCTTCTCTATAGAGAAAACGACAAAGCAACTGTTTTCTTTTCCCTTTTCTTCATTCCTCTTATACCTGATGGCAACTCTTCCTTTTCAGCCATTTTTGTGCTATTGTAGACTTAATTCTTGGTTTTTTCGGGTTTTGTGAGGCACTTTTGGTGGTCTTGGTTTGGGAGGACAGAATGGTTTTTGTGGGGTTTTTTGTTTGCTTGATTTTTTTTGTTTTTTCTTACATATTGCCACTGTTTTTGCCAAACTGCTGTTTTCACTTTCTTTCCAACCAACCTAACAAAACGTGGCCCCACACCTTTATCTTATCAAAGCATGGGGTGGGAGGAAGCATCAGTATGACTGGGAACCTCTATCCCCATGTTTCCCACGTGTTGGGAGCAGAGACATTCCTATATTTCCTTGCCTCAGAACAGGCTGGAATAACAATCACCATTGTTATTTGTGAGCAGGAATATGTATTTTCCTTTCATTACCATTCAGTTTTGTTTTGTTGATGGAGTGAACTTGCTCGGAGGATGTTCACTTATCTGGAGCTCGGTCATATTTCCCACTTAATCATTCCTTGGGATGGTGTGGGACCCATGATGGATTCTGTGTCAGTCACCCAAATTGAGCTTGGTAGATTTGAATGCAAACTAACTTCCCTGGGCTGCGAGCAGGATGGTCCTGGGTCTGCGTGGAGCTGGAACGGATGCAGCTCTAATGCACATTTGCCAGACAAGCCTTATTTGGAGTGTCCGATTCCAAAGGCAGGAGGAGCCCACAGGTGCATGAATTGCCCAATTTTATCTCTTTCCTGGCTCACCTCCTGCTGATGCAAAACCTGTGGTGCATGTGGGAGGTGAAGAAACAAATGTGAGAGCAGTAAGATGAGGCACCTCTCAGGTGATCTGTACCAAAGTGTGGGTTTGGTGTTTTTTTTTCTTTTAAAGACAGAACAGTCTTCCCAGCATTGCTTTCCTAGGATTTGCCATTGTGGATGTGTGCAGGCAGACCTGTGCATGCCCTGCCTGCACTCCAAGCTCCCTGGCTCTGACCCAGAGCCAATCCTGGAAGCCATACAGCTGGATTGGCACAAGGCAGTGCCCAGGCTGACAGCTCTGCCTCTTGGAAGGGCTTAGAACTGTGCTGGTGTAATCTATAAGAGTTTTGGACTGGAGATGTTTTGGATCCAGCCAGCTCACAGCATAGATAAAACATGTGAACAAATCCTTAGAAAAAGACCCTTTTATGTTTATCTAAGCATTCAGAGAAACCATATGCTTTCGGCTATCAATATTGAAATAACCAACTTTGACTTTCTGGGTAATTTTTCTTTGCAGGAGGGGGAGACACTACCCTTGTGTCAGGGAATGGTCTCAGGACCCACTGGAATCTCTTTGCCTACTGTGTTTTGGGCAGAACATTGAAACTATTTAGCCAAGATCAAGAAAAGCAGTATCTACCTGCATTCCCTGGAAAGAAGCTCATCACAGTTTAACCTGTCTCTGGTTATTGTGTTGTAGGCTCCAAACTCTGTATTCTGTACAAACACAGTAATCTAAAATCAAAAACATCCTGACAATTTTAAGTTGAATATAAATGGACTGCATATAACATGGGTTGAATATGACATAGGCTGGAACATCTCTTGTGTGAATACAATCTGAAGAGTTGGGGTTGTACAGCCTGGAGAAGAGACAGCTCTGATGAGACCTTAGAGCACCTTCCAATACCTAAAGGAGGCAAAAAAAAAGCTGGAGAGGGTCTTTTTACAGGGGCTTGTAATGATATAGAGCAAGGAGGAATGACTTGCTCTATTGTCAAGTCAAGGAGGAATATAGTAAAGTCAAGGAGGAATGACTTTAAACAGATTTAGATTAGGTATTAGGAAGAAATTATTTACTGTGAGGGTGATGAGGCACTGGAACAGGTTGCTCAGAGAAACTGTGGATGCCCTATTCCTGGAAGTGTTCAATGGGGTTTTGGCCAAGCAGATGTAGTGGAAAGGGTCCCTGTCCATGGCAAGGTAGTTGGACTTAGATGATCTTTAGAGTCACTTCCAACTCAAGCCATTCTTTGCTTAAAATAAGAGGCTACTACTACTACTAGAAAAGAGTTTAAGTTTTTATCTGAATTATCAATACAGAAAGAAGTATCCAATGGACTTAAATTGGTGAGTAATGTCTTAATCCTTTGGGTACAAAAATACAATGGAGAATAAATAGGAGGAGGTAATAGAATTTACCTGTCTTCTCTGAAATGAAAGCCATGTGAAGCAAGGTGATCAGATTGCAAAGTCCCAAGTCCAGTGTGTAGGGCCTTATCCAGAATGATGTACAAAGCTTTGCACAGTGGTCTTACCCATGCCTGTGTTTGCTGGGGACTGGTCAGGGCTTATGGTGTGCTGATACCCAGGGGAATTGCTCACCATTCCCTGTGGCAGCCCCAGGTGTCACTGGTGTGTGCCTGCATACTGCTTCTTTTCAACTGTGCTTTGCACTGTGTCACATGAGGCTGTACAAGGTGACATTTCATCTAAAGCTGCTGTGTATGTAGCCTTTGGACTGATCAAAACTGCTGCTGTTTTTTGTGTGACAAAAGAGTATGGTATCCAAGATAAACCAAGGAGAAGAGATCTGGGTATGCAAGCCTTCATTTAAAAAAGGCATCTTTCATCTCGCTGACAGTGAGGTTCCTGCAGTGCTTTGATTGCCCTTAAATTATGCCTGTTTTTCCTGGTTTATTTAGAAGGCAGGTCTTGTTAGGAAAAGGTGCTGTGTGGAAAGAACTTGGCTGTCTCTGCTGCCCTTCCTTGAGGGCACACAGCAGAGCTGTCAGATTAATTTTTTCCCCCTGCATTATTAAAATGGAAGATTGTTTCTCGTAGATTTGAATGTAGGCATGGTGTGTTCCTCCCAACTTAGGTGAGGAGGGGCATGAGGGGTCAGGTGGTTAAAGCAGACTGGGGAGTCATGAGGTCTGACTTATTCCCACTGTTAACTTCCAGCATGATCCTAGAGAAAGTGCTTTAATCCTTCTACCTTTAGTCTTTTGTTGTGTGCAGTGGGTCACTGTTCATCTGCCCCAAAGGCTGCTGGAAGCCCAGCTTGGTATTGGGGAAAGGAGGCTCTGGTGTGTTGGGGTGAATGCTAGGTGTGGGGGGTTAGTAATTCATATCAGCTCACAGTTTTTGTGCTGTTTGGTGTTTTATTTGAGACCCCACCATTGTGGAGCCATTTGTCTTAATGAGTATCTCAGCTTTTGTTAACAAGTTAGAAAAAGCCTGGGAAAAAATCAACAAAAAAAAGGAAAATAAAACCTGAGTTGGAGAGAGAAGCCTAGATATATGATTCAAATATAGACTAAAAGCTTAACTGCCGAGCAAGCAAAATAACTTGAGAACAGGTTTCTAATCCCTTTGGAAATCTCAGTTTTGAAAAAAATCCGTATGACTTTTGAGGGCTTGACTCAGGTTTGTAAGTGCCCAGGCTTGACAGTGCTCTATTTTTAAGTGCTGTCTTTATGTTGAATCTTGGGAGGCAAGATGAAAATTTTTTTTTTAAAGTAACAACAAATCTTAATATAGCTGAGAATGCGGAACTGCCCCTAGAAAAATAGGTTGGACACATGAAAAGGAATCTTGCTCAGCAGGCTGAAGACGCAGAGCAACTTCTGCGGTTATGTTTTTCTTTCTTCTGGCAATTTTGGGGTGGGGATGTGGCTGGCACAGTAACTTTGCCTTGCGTTTCTTTTCGAATGCAAGTCAAATCTTCCTGGACAAAGAAAAAAAAATCTTCCTGGCTGTAACTGTTTTAGCCCAAACTGGAAAAGCCGTTTGCTGAAACTGTTTTGTGAAAGTTGAGGCCACCTGAAGTTGCTGAAAAATAGGAGTTACTGGATGGGTATGGACAAGTATATGGTCCTTGTGCACTGGCTTAGTACAAACAGAAGACTGGCTGGCTCTCTGTTGCTTCAGAGAAGCGATTGGGTTTTAGTTTGTCATCTCATGCCTAGAGTCCTGAAGACTTAAATGGTATGAAAATGAAGTCATCTGCTTAAAGCCAAAGCTAGTCAAATGAGGAGACTCTAAAGCAGGAGGATAATCTTTGTCATCTGACAGGCAATCTTAAATTCCCATGGGATACCTGTGCAACTCTGCTCTAGTAACTAACGTGCATCTGTCATGCTGAGATTCTTCTACCTTTGGCCCAGTCTGCTGCATGGGCTTTGAGTGGCTGATAAGCCATAAAAACTGAAAACATAGACCTGAAGTCTCAGAAGACAAGTGACAACATATGCTGGAGAACTGGTGACTGATGTTCACCACCGAGTCTGCTAGTGTCCAGTGATGTGAAACTCAATTGAGGGATTTCACAGAAATTTTGAGGCAGTGGTGGACCTGCTGACATGGTGGTTGAACGAGTTTTCTGTAAAGAATTAAGTAATTTTTTCAGACAGAAATGAGTTATGTGTGAATATTCAGTGAAGGTAAATTTTAAATTAAAATTTAAAATGTAAAAATATGCAAACTCCAGAGTTGTTTAAAAAACAAAATGCCTGCTCAGGGAATGCACTTATTCAGGCTGTGCATACATCTGATTACCTAGCTCCCAAGCCAATGAGAGCAGCTCCTAAAACTCCTTGAAGCTTTCCCCCCAGGGTGTGCCAGTGCTGCAGGCAAAATGCCCTTGTAAAGCCAAAGGTAGCAAAAAGGGAAGCAGGGTGGATAAAAGCTGGCAAAGCCATCCTTAAGTTGGTCTGGGGAAGACTGAGAAGAGCTTACTTTAAAATAATTTTCCTGGCTGTGATTTGAGATGTATTTAATGCTTTCACAAGAAGTTGTCTTGGAACAACATGGGACTGGGATGCTGGGACACAGGCTGGAGGGTGAGCAGGCATCGAGTGCTGGCTCCCCTTTGGTGCTACGTGTGGTCCTGGCTTGGGCCCCCACAGAGGGAGCAGCGTGGTCCGGGAGGCTGGGGCTGTGCCAGAGTGCTGTGCTGGCCTGGGTTAGTGGTGTTTCACACCTTCAGTGTCCCTTGGCACAGTGGGACTCGGCAGGGCCATTGCTGGCTCTGGGGTGGTGTGTGTGCACAAGGGAAGGGCCTGTCGGCCGAGCTGCTGTGGGGCAGCTGGTGTGCACAGGGCCTGCGAGAAGCTGTATGTGGATCTCAAACATCAGACAAGTTACTACAAGAGAATTCGCTTACTTGTCCTATTCTTTTTCCCTGTTCTGTCTTTTTATACATCTGCGTTATACACGGTGGGGAAAAAGCAATTACCTTACAACCCTAATCTGGTGATAGTTATGACATTTCCATTTCCCCTCTTTTGCTAAAACTGGTAAAGGATGTTGCAGAACCTATGCAAAGAGGACCATGATAAGCAGCACTCGGCAAAACTAAAGCCCATAAGCTTTTCCAAGCCTGCCATGAGCCTTTGCAGCTCCAGGAGGTGGCACCAGTTCACTGCAGAGACTCAAACGGCGCTTCGTGGAAACACCACAATAAGAGCGATGGGGTCGTGGGGTGGTGCGCCTGCAAAATCTCTGGGAAGGTGCTTCTGCCTCCCAAGGCTTTGATTATTTTGTAAAGCAGCGATCTCCCAGCCTTTATTCTTGAGGCAGAGAGGAGAGGAGTCATTGCAGGTCTTGGAGGCTCATAAATTCCTGGTAATTAATCCTCGCAGCTTCTTCTGAGATGTGCCAGTAATGGGCATTGTGTCTGTAGGAAAGCCTGGCACACTGCAAGCCCATGTTCTGGATACAAAGTACACTGGTCTTTCTGTTCATATCCACATAAAGATATTTCTTCTTTCTCTTAAGCAGTATTGAACTTGTCCTCTATCTGCATGTGTTTTGGCTTTTTTTGTTTTTCTTTTTGGTTTTTAGGCCATTATGAAAATTAAAGTAGATATGTTCAAAATCACAATTTTTCCTGTAATTAAATTTCAATCTGAATGTTAACAGGGTATTCAAAGTACTGTTCAACTTCTTAGTATAAGGTCCAGGAACTTTCACTGAAATAATGGCATTATTCCTGTGTTTTAAGATAGCATTTTGTTTAATATTTTTTAAAAGCTTTTAATAACATTTACAGAAAACAACCAAAATACTCCAACCAAGTAGTTTCAAGTGTAAGCTGTGGTAACAGCAGTTTATGTAAAAGTGAGGAAAAGACTTTGGGCAAGTAAAACCAAGTAACGTAAATTTTTCAAAGCATGGTCATGTCCTTACCAAGGTGATAAACACTGAGCAGTGAGGATGGAGTATAGAGTATAGGAGGATTCCTTCTGCTAACAGTTTGATGACAACGTTTAAGATTTTTTGGGTGGAAAAATCTGGGCAAGATAGGTGGAGTCTTCCTAAAATTTAGAGAGTTTGTTGAAATCTCTTCTGGACAAAGTGGTTTTTTTCTCCTCTCATGGCTTATATAAAGACTTAAGAACATTGTGCTACTTCTTGAGGATTTTACCTGATGTCTCAGAAGAAAGAAGGTCCTGCTTGTAGTGGCAAGGACCAGCATTTAGGTTGTAGCACTCACTGAGTAATCCCTTGTTCAGTGGTCAGCCAGGAGTCCGTGTGTCTCCACTGATGGGTGCTGCTTTCCTCTTCTGCAGGTTTTCATTTCTGTGAACTGCCTCAGCACAGATTTCTCCTCTCAGAAGGGAGTTAAAGGCCTGCCCCTGAATCTTCAGATCGACACCTACAGCTACAATAACAGGAGTAACAAACCTGTCCACAGAGCCTACTGCCAGATTAAAGTCTTCTGTGACAAGGTAAGGTTGGGTCAATGTGCCAGTGACCATTTGGGAAAGGCTATTCTACAGCTTACCAGCCTTTTTTTTTTCCCCTTCCCCTACTTCTGTCACTTGCTATTTTGGCTTACTGAAAAGTCCTATCTGTGCTTAGCCTTTGCAAGGAAAACATTTCAACCCCTTTATTTGGCTCATAGATGTTATGATGACCTCAAATAAATTTGCTGCTCTCAAAATGCTGGAGTGCTGAGAAGTGTTCCTGAGCATTGACTTTGGAGAAAGGTCAGTCAGTGACAGACTGACACTGGGAAGTCCTGCAAGTGCTTTCAGTAGGGAAGTCATTGCCAATGATTGGAGCAAGTAGGGGCTTGTCTTTTTGCCCAAGCTGTGTTTTGTTGGTCCCTTTAAATTTTTTTCTGTTTTCTTATTGCATTTGTTATTAAAAAAAAAATCCCAAACAAGTAATTTGTAGGTCTTGTGAACAGAAAATGTATCACTGTGAGATACAGCAGCATAGCAAAGCCCATTTACAAGCTGGATGGATGCTGTAATTTGACTGCTCTGCCTTAACACATTTAGCACAGAGAATTGATGCCTTTCCCAAAGCTTCTGTTCACCAGAAGCTCAAAAGCTGTGAAAGAAACAGTAGGAGCTGAGCTGGAAGCAGCTGTAAAAGCTTAACTGAGTTTGCAAAGAAAGGACATTTCCCAGTCTTCATAACCTGTTCTTGCCCAAGCAGTCTTTTGAAGGACCAGAGCAAGTAATGTGTAATGTTGCTATTTCCAGAGTGACCAAGATTGTTCTAGGCTGAGATAAATGCTTCCTGGACTTCCTCAGTCCTTCTTTTGATTGCAATGAACCACACTGACTTCCTATTTTGCTGGTAGCCTACTTGATTAGAGCCTCTCATTCTTTGAATCCTGACTCTGTCTTCGTAGGATGGACTTGTGCAAGTGATATCTCAAGTACCTCTGTGCAGCTGCAGGTCTGAGGGGGGCTGGTAACCCCCAGTCTTTAGTCCTGTGCTGGCTTTGCCCTCTGTGGTCTTGCCTGGTGATCCCCCAGGACACTGATCCAGAGATTCATCTTGCACACCATTGTTCTGCCTCCACTTACCTCCCAAAATACAGAGAGCCCTCTGCACTGTGCCACTGGCTTAAAAAAAAGACTTCTGTTGTCCATCTATATGCCTTCAAATAGACACCTCTGCTTCCCTGCATGACTAGGAGAACTGTCTGTAGCTGCTCCTGTTGTGATGCTTTCAGCAAAGAATTTACAGGGAGATAGTGAAGGCTTTCCAGAGCCATGTTAAAGACTTGACTTGCCAGTAAGCCTAAGAGGCTTGGGTATCATGGGCTTTCTTCAGGCCTTTCTTTTCTCTTTTACTTTTTTATTCTTATTTAAGATGAGATTCAGCAAGTGTGTCTGAAATATGCATCTGAAATATTTCATAAAAGTAATCTGAGAGTCTTGTGTGTTATCAGCCTGTATTCTCTACAGTACAGTGAATATAAACTTGCTTCAGGGTGGGGGAGGATCTTTTACTCATAAGTTGTCCAGTCAATTACTGACACCATGCTAAAATTACTGACAGGTTTGTGCCACTGCTAAAAAGATAAATCAGTTAATAAAAAGGCAGACATGTAGTCCGTACATAGATTGAAGGAAGGCATTGGAGTCTGCCAGAAATTTCAGCAAATCTAGTCGTATAGTAATGCCAGCATATCTTACATTTTCTTTTGGGATTTTGACTTATTCTATTGATGCCAATCAAAATCAGAACAGGATAATAAAAAAAAGACTGAATCTTGAAACACCTTCCCCCCTCACTCCTCCCTTCTTCCTGGGCTCAATCACTTTCTAATTGTCTCCCTCCTTCTCCACAGCAGCGCAGGTGAACAGGGTTTGAAGGTTGCAGTTAGTTCATCACGTGTTGTCTGCTGCTCCTTCCTCCTCAGGGGGAGGACTCCTCACACAATTCCCCTGCTGCTCCATTGTGGGTCCCTCCCATGGGGAGATAATCCTCCACAAACTTCTCCAATGTGAGTCCCTCCCAAAGACTGCAGTTCTTCACTAACTGCTCCAGTGTGGGTCCCTTCCAAGGGGTGCAGTCCTTCAGGACAGGCTGCTCCAGCATGGGCCCTCCATGAGGTCACAAGTCCTGCCAGCAAACCCACTCCAAAATGGGCTCCTCTTTCCATGGGGCCACAGGTCCTCCCAGGACCCTGATCCAGCAGGGGTTTCCCATGCAGTCACAGCCTCCTTCAGGCTGATGCAGCATGGGCTCCATGGGCTGCAGGTGGATCTCTGCTCCCCCATATACGTCCATGGGCTGCACATCCTGCTTCACCATGGTCTGCATCACGGGCTGCAGGAATCTTGGCTCCAGGGCTTGGAGCACCTCCTCCTCCTCCTTCTGGACTGACCTTGGTGTCTGCAGAGCTGTTTCTCTTACATATTCTCACTGTTGCTGCTGCTGCACAGAGTTTTTTTCCCTTTCTTAAATTCATTAGCCCAGAGGCACCATCAGTGTTGCTGATAGGCCTTGGGCAGCGGCGGGTCCGTCTTGCAGCTGACAGGCATCAGCTCTGTAGGGCATGGGGGAAGTTGCTTCTTAGAATAAACATCTTCTCAGAGAAGCCACCCCTGTACCGCCCCCAAACAGCCACAACAAAACCTTACCACACAAACCCAGTGTACTCATTGACCCTAATGCCGGCTGCTTGCTCAAGGCTCCTGTAAGAGCATTGGCATTTCAGAAAGACAATCTATTTTTGCCCTGCATTGAATCTTAGTTAATCAGTCAGCTGGTTTTGAATGTTTACAGGATCATTGTTACTGTAGTGTCCACACCTGTTGCAGTCCTGAATGTATTTGTCCTCATGTGGCCACTTTAACCTGAAGAAGCTCTTTTATCCATGTTTATTCCATGTATGTCCAAGCCTATAGTGTAGAGGTCTGTTGGAAAAAAGCAGCAGAAAATTATGATGCTGTTGCCACCTAACAGGGACAGCTCTGTGTACTTGTCCTCAGTGCCTTTGTTAAGGCTGTGCTTGCACTGCACACCTGAACTGACTTTGAACCCAGACAGTGACATGGCAGTCCTCTGCTGTCTCTTTTGTGTGTGTACAAATCAATAGATATCCTACAGAAGGTCAGATGGTTTAGTTAATGTTATGGAGACCTTTACCCAGGGAAGCAGTGAAGGAGGAGGGTTTCCATGCTTGGTTGGAAGGGAAGGCTGCTGGTACATGTTTCTATGTACTGCTCCTGCCTCAGAGACCAAGTTTCTTCATGTGTTACTGTTTTCTCCTTTGTGCTCTGTCTGTGGAGACGGTGTCCACAGATGCCCAGGACATTTGATTTTCGTCTAATCCTGTTTGGTTTCAAGACCTGAGCGAAGCAGTGTGGGTGTAATGATGTCATCCTGTTGCACACTGTGGTACAAGTTTCATTCAGGCTTGGCCCAGCAATATTTGGGCTGTGCAGGGATGGGCCTGAGGTGTTCCAGAGGAAGACCTTCTCTACTGTAAATGTTACCTCAGCTATGCATTCACATGAGGAAGACTAGATACAGGGTTTTACAGACTATAGCTGGTGTTGCCCTCTGGGGTCTGCTGTTACTCTGGTAGCAATGGGCAGTGCTGTGGGAAGGCTTTTATGGGATCATGGGAACAAATGCGTGAGATGCTGTTGGAAGGAGAGAGTGGGTGCAAGGGGGCTGGAGGCAGGCTGGACAGCACCTTCAGTTCATGATCACAGAATAGTTTGGGTCGGACAGGACCCTTAAGTGCAGAACTGTACCATTGGCAGGGACACCTTTTACTGGACCAAGCTGCTCCACGCCTTATTGAACCTGGCCTGGAACACTTCTAGGGATGGGGCATCCACAGCTTCCCATGGGCAACCTGTTCCAGTGTCTCATCAGCCTCGTCATAAAAAATGTCCTTTTTCTGTCCAATATAAATGCACCCTCTTTTGATTTAAAACCATCTCTCCTTGAGCTCTGCTGGCAAGGCAGAAAAGCGTGTTATCAAGACATAATTTGCTTTTTTTATGTGGGATTTGAGATGTGTTTACCTGGGCCCCAGTAGACTGGATCAAGTTGACTTTCAAGCGGGGAATGGGAGGGCAGAGGTTTTCTCAAAATGTGTGCTCTTGTTGGATCAGCATGTTCTCCACAACAAAGCAATGCTGTTCCGTAGAACAGTGTTTGAGTAGCAGAACTTTATTATCTCCACGTGAAAGGTAAGAATCAGATCTGGAGCCAAATCTGATCTTTCTGCTGTCAAGCTGAGATATTGTGATTATTCTGATAAGGACTGCAGGATGCAAGTCCAGCTCTACTGAATTTAGGTGGGATGTCTTCACAGTGAGCTGTATCAGCTTTATGAGGTCAAGCAAAGCTGGCAGTGCCTGTGTCTTCATGTGTATTTTTTCCTCTTTTTCACAGTAACTGCCTGAAGCTGCTGGTGTCCTTGTCGTTAGATGGTAGAAAAGATGGTACATGTTAATGTGCATCAAATGGCTAATTTTCCTTTTTATTGCTAGTGCAGATGTGCCTACTGCTGCCTAGCAGACAGAGGCAGCCTGACACCTATAGAGCATTGATTTAATGGGAGGTAAAGAGGGCTGTTCCCCTTTTCCCAAGCTGTGCACCATTAAGCACCTATTCCGATCCCATGGCCATGTGTTTTTTGACATTGTGTTTGCCATAGCTAATCTGTTCTTTCCCAGCAACATGTGAGGATATGGGTGTGTTTTGTCAGCTTTGCAGAGGTGGAAATGAGAAATAATGGCTTCCTGTGCCCAGATAACTCTCACCTTTTACACTGCTTTGCAGGAGGCTGTTGGGAGACATGTAGAACTTCTGTATACCAGTTTGGGCAGTAATCTGGTGGTAGCACCATGACTGAGTGTTGGGGATCTACTGTGGGCTTATCACCTCATGGAACTGGCAACATGACATCCCTGACTTAGCCCATAGTCACATGTGAGGTCTGGGCAGAGCTGGAGGAATTAACACTATTCCAGTACAAATGTTTTTTCTTCTCCTACTCTATCATAGCTGCCTGCACCTTGCAGAAAATATGATGCTGTTCCCACTGCTACTTGGTTTGGAAGGCCAGGAATGGTGCGGGCATGAACCCAGTTAGGGATCTGTGGATTCCACCATGGCCTGGCCCTGATGAAAACAGAAGAAATAATACCTGCTTTAAAAGAATGCATGTCTGCAGCTTGAGATGAGTGGAGACTGGTATAACTACTGCAGGCTCCATGTGAAATGTGCAGGAAGGTACCTGCACTTGCTGATCCAAGCGGGGTGTGATTTCCATAGATCAGGATTGATCAAGTGAACTCATAAACTGAGGGAACCTGCAATTTTTTATTGTTTTAAACTGTTCATCTATATTTTTATCTTATGCTTTATACAATTGTTGTGGGTATCTTTTGTAATCATATCTGCATCTGACTTCAAAGAAGAGCAAGTGTTTGCATCTTGGGTATGGTTGTTGGATTTCGTTAGATGATAGGACTCAAAAGTAAGTGGATCTCAAAGCTGGCACACTCTGGCAAACCTGCAACTCGGGTACTGTGGAGCTGACTTCCACAAACACAGCTCCAGAAGATTGGTGTTCCTGCCTCTGCAGCTGAAAAAACCTCAAAAGAATAAAAAGACCTTCTTTTTCTCTTCCCCCTTTCCCTTAATCTCTTGTTTGACAGGGAGCAGAGAGGAAGATCAGGGATGAAGAGCGAAAGCAAAGCAAAAGAAAAGGCAAGTGCACTGACCCCAGCTCTCAGTTGAATGCCTGTAAGTAGAAATTACTCCCTTAATATTTTAAATACTAGATTTCATTTTGGCTACAAATGGCTTGTGCAGTAGAACTCTTAAGTCAATTTTTGTGTCCTATGGAATAGTGCTTGTTTTAAGCAGTTGTGTATGGAGTCGTGTTTTACAACACATTGGGTCACTTAAGGCTTCATTCTGCATAGTTCTTTCTGTGCAAAACAGGGTCCTGGTGTGTATTCAAACAGGTATGGGTTGTAACAGTTGAAGTGACAGGCTGAAAGTGGGATTTTTGGCCTCTACTGGAGCCCCTGCAGATCCAGGTGGCAGTGAGAACTGTATCTGTTCCAAATGTTTCCAGCTTGGTGCTAAACTTAGGCTTTAACTTACGTAAAAAATGTGTTTATGACTCCTCAGCAAGGCAGTGGCACTCTTGGGACTGAGCCTCCAGCCTCCCAGCCCTATGCTCACTTTTCTAGAGCAAAGTGGTCCTTAGTAAATAATTTCAAAGTTTCTGCAGTTCGAAGGATGTGGAGACCTCAGCACTGTAGTATGTAAAGGCTGAGGAGTTTCTTCCTGCTGAGCATCTTCCTTTAGCTGTTGCAGACAACTGACAGATCCTGTGTTTGGATGACTAGTTGTTCACCAACAGAGCTGCTTAGAGGAAAATGTATGACCCTGTTCTTTGTTTGCACGGGGCAGGTGCATGCTCTCACTTGCTCTGCTCAGTGTGCTATTAACTGTGCTATTAACAGCCCAACTGGTTCAACCAGCATGCACCTCACAGCTTGCTGGGCAGGATTTTCCTGACGCAGCAGGTACAGGCTGCTGGAGCAGCTTCAGAAGAAGATAATGCTGTAAGGGAACCCATTTGCTTAAGGGCAGTTGTGGAAAGGGCTGGGGTTTTGTTTTTTCCCTGAAGTAAATTATGAGAGGTAGGTTTAGCACACTGTTAGCATTTCACAAGTGAAGTAGCCCCAGAGGCTCCCAAAAGATTACTGCATACAGCTCTTTGCATAATGGCTGGAAAGGGAGGACAGTTTCAATACATGTTTCCAGGATCTTACAATTTTACAAAAGCTGCTTTCCAATATTAATTTTCTAGACTTGGGATTAGCCTGATGTGACCCTTATTTTCCTGGAAAGTACAATCCTTTGCTCTTTATTTCTTGCGTGGGAAGTTTTTGATTGCTTTAAGCCATAAGCTGTTATACCCACCTGCAGGCTCACAAATGCCACATATGTATGAACTCATCAACAGCAGAAATAGTGGCTTTTGTTCAAAGTTATTTTTATAAGGGTTGAGCAATATTTTAAAAAAATAGTTTTGCAAAAAGAAAAAAGTGTGAAAAGTGTGTTTTCTATAGAGAACGTGAGAAATGAAGTTTTTTGTTTGCAAAACACTTTTTTTTGTTTGCAGGTGGTTTGACCCCAAATTGATATGTTTCCACTTGATAAAATGAAGTCTTCGGATATGATAGTCTAACATAAATGTGTCTGAAGTGCAGTTCAAGGCACCTCCTGTCTCACTTTCTCCCAAGTGGTTCTTTGTGCTTGAAGTCTGTCCTCTTGGTGGGTTGTGTCATGCCAGCTGGTGCATTGTGAGAGCCAAAGTGCTCTGTGGGAGACAGTGCTGGTCCTTGAGGGGGCTGGACTAGGATCTGGCAGCTTGAGGTGACCAGGGTGAACAATGAGATAAACCAAAAGGTGAAACTTCAAAGTGTGGGATCAAAATGTAAGTTTAAATGAAGCAACTTGCAAAACCCACTATTTGTACTACTTCTGTAGTGAATAGTGCTCCTCTGGTGCTATCTCTGAGAGCTCCCAACTGGGACCATATGATTTGCAAGTTGTCTTTTGGCCTTCCTCATCTGGGAATACCAGCAAGCTTTTGAGGGAACAGATAGGGAGAAGGATTAGTTTTTGCCCTCTGTTTGCATGGGTTTCTTGGTACATGGAAGACCTGGGTTCCTCTGTGGGGGTGAGTGATCAGGTTATTCTCCATCCTGTTTAATATCTAAACAAAGTCAAGTAGCTCAATTGGACAGATGGAGAAAACTTTTACTACTTTGGAGACAAGCTGTTTCCTCAGGGCCCAGCCCCTCAATTGAGAGGTAGACACCAAAGTTCAAACTCCTTCACTACAGGAGCTTCTTGCTTTGACCCTGACTACAGAGTACCCTTGTTCAATAGCATATGTGCCTTTTAAATGATGTAGGAAAGCCACAGCCCCATCAGGGCCTTCACTATCCTTTCTTCTGATCTTTGTCTCTGCAGTTTCTGATGTCAAAGTGCCCATGCTTCCCTCACACAAACGTACGGACATCACCATCTTCAAGCCCTTCATGGATCTAGACACTCAGCCTGTCCTTTTCATTCCTGATGTTCACTTTGCAAACCTTCAGCGTGGAGCTCACGTAAGTAAAGCTCCTGGGTGTGGGAGTGAGGAGGCTCTGGGACACTGTGTGTGCACACGTACATGTATGAAGTGTCAGACTGTCTGCATCAATGCTGTAATCAAATACAGGCTGAGTCTCACGTGAGCAAGGGATGTTGCTCCAAGATACATTGGGTGGAGTTAACTGGGGATGTTTTCTCATCAAATTATTTTCCTATGAAGTCCAGTTTCCATGAACATGAAAGGGTTTTTCCATAGCATCTCCACTGAATGAACTGCAGGCTGTTTTTCTGTTGTAATGTCCATTGGGATCCTGGAGTGCTGTTGTACAGTGCAGGCTCCTCCATCTGCCTGCTGCAGGGTAAGAATCTGTCCTGTGGAACTGGCACGTGTGTCAGCTCTGTGATCTGCTGCCAGAGTGCCCTGCCTCAGCATTCCTGGAAAGTCTCAGCTTACAGGAAATTGGAAGGCAAAAAATTAGTGTGCAACTAGATTTCAGAATTTTGAACTGTCCTGTGCTGGTAATTCTGGCATGCTCTAACACAACTGAAACCTTACTTTGCAAGAGCATTGTCTAAACTCCTAGCAGGGATAGAGAATAAACTTGTATCCATAAGGCTGACATTCCTGGGTGTTGTCCTACAAAAGTCCTAGTGCTGGGATCTGTGAAAGACTCTACACCAGTCCAGGTTAGCTCTTCTTTGTTCCTGTAATCCTCTTTTATGAAAAAAGAAGATGCTTATTGGCTTTTGAAAGATGGAGTGAAAGTGTCATTTGATACAGGATTGCAAGATTATAAGAAGAAATGGATTCTAGTTCTGGATAAAATTTTCACAAAATCTCTCCTTTGTTTTGAAAGGTCCTTCCTGTTGCTTCAGAAGAACTGGAGGGTGAAAGGTAAGAGCTGCCCTTCTTCAACCTGCTGACATCTTGCCCTCAGACAGAGGGATAAGTCCCTGTAATTGTACCACTGCTAACTTTTTGCCCTGTCAATGGCAGCTCCAACCTGAAGAGAGGAGCTTACATTGGTGAAGAAGACTTTATTGCTACTCCGAATAAGATGACCAGAATAGAAGAGCCAAAAAGAGGTATTTTTTTCTTTTAGAGACTGAATGGTTGAAGTATTTGTTCATCATGATAGAGAGATGCATCGGAGGTTAAAGAGTGTTTTAATTTATATTGTTGTATATTTCAGCCTGATTTTTCTGGTGTTTAGTAGTAACAGAGTTTGTGTATCAGGATGTAGTTCAGCTCTGCAAATCTCTTACAATGTCAGCATTTTTGTGGTTTTCTGCCAACTCATAGACTAATTGGCTCTGAACTTGTAAGAAAAGAAAGTCAGGAGGAGGTAAGCAGCTTATCCGTCTCCTTAGTGGATTGGGGAAGAGAATTTATCACGTAATCTACTACAAAATACTTTGGAAATCTGCTCCAGGACTTCAAGCAATACCCAAGAAATGGTTCTGGGCATAAGAGTTGCATCTTTGGTGCCAGAAAATGGGCTAAGACAATATTCTGCTCATTTTAACTGGGTTACAATCTTTGCAATTCCATGTGGGACTGGATGTTGCTGTGGTGTTTTGGAGGGAGATGAGGTCCCTTTGGGATACTGGAGATGGTGTACTTGCTTGATGACAGTTGTGTGTGGAAGGACCACAACAAAGCTTGAAAGATTAAACTTTTGATGCAGGTTAAGTCTAGCAAGTCTGACCATAACGGGGCTGCACTTCTGTAGTCTGCATAGACTAGTAAGGAAGGATGGATTTTACTAAAGGAAATTAGACTTCTTGTTTTTTTCATGTTGCTGTTAGCCATAAAACAGGACCCAGGGGAGTGTTTCTTTAACTGGGTATCATCTGACCTGTGCTGTAACTGAAAGTGTGTGCTGTCTTCGTTTTTTAAATCTACATTCCTTCCTTTTTAAACCTGCCTTTATCAGACGAAATGTATCAAGGTGCTGTGCTGTCCTGAGTTCACCTTGTTCAATTAGAAAGGCCAGTAATTGTTCCATGTTGCAGGTGTGTCAAAGCTGTGGCTGATGAACCCCTGCAAACAATCCAGGCTGCAATACCTAGTCATTAGAAGATGGATTAAAGACAGCAAAGCTGTTAAAGTCCAAGCTTTCTTGCTCTCCTGGCTTATTCCTCAACCTTAATGCAGTTTTTAATGAGGCTGATGTTAAATACAATGACTGTGTGCTAGCTTGAGAACGCTAGGGATACTTACCTAATTGGGCTTCTTACTCTTTTGTTCCCCTCGTAGCAGGAGACCAAGCCTGCATTGTATGCCAGCTGTGGTGGTATGAGTATTACTGAAACACAGCAAGGGGTAGGAAGAGAGATGAGACAGCTAGGAGGAGCAGAGGACTGTACAAATAAATTATTTAAAAATTAGAAGATGGCCAGGATGGCTTCACCTGCTGTGGTAGCATCTGTCAAATCATTTGATTGTGCAAAGTCTTATGACAAATGACCTGTAAGATATGGAGGAACCCAAAAGTCTCCAAGGTTTGTGTTTTGTGTTCCTCCTTTCTGTGTTTCAAATATGACCTTTTCTCAAATAATAGAGAAAATACA
The DNA here is from genome assembly GCA_013390005.1 of Calyptomena viridis. Taxonomy (NCBI): domain Eukaryota; kingdom Metazoa; phylum Chordata; class Aves; order Passeriformes; family Eurylaimidae; genus Calyptomena; species Calyptomena viridis. The sequence goes on from WEIV01030160.1 coordinate 301,495, forward strand.
AAATAGAGCAAATATAAAAGTATTTTGGCAATAAAGATGCTTGAGCATGCAATAGCTTTATATGCAAAAAGTATGTTTTGAGCGAACCTAGCTGTGTGTGTCTGTGATGAGCCTTCAATGTATATTGAATGTATGTTCTATCACTTCATAAGATCCTCAGGGAATGGCACTGTGTGCTTACCCACTGTGGGGTACAGATCTTTTCTGAGGAGGAACTATACAGTTAATTCCTCTCTCCAAATTGCTTTTCAGTGTTGCTGTATGTCCGAAAAGAGTCAGAGGAAGTCTTTGATGCTCTAATGTTGAAGACACCATCTCTGAAAGGCCTAATGGAAGCGGTAAGTGATGAGGTTGTTTTATAGTCCTTGCCTCCTGTTTGAGAGAGTGCAAATGTAGCCCTGGCTACCCAATCCTTACACATTAGTCAGTCACAGGAGTCAGACTCTCAATCACAGCTTGTGTCCACGTATTTCTGCTCTTCTGCAGAAGAAGCATAAGGCTGATTTCCTTTCAATAACATACAAATTAGTGTAAATAATGCTTTAATTCATTATTAAGGGGCTTCAAGAAGTTTCTCTTAAGCGCTTTTCCCCCATGGCTGTGGGGTCTGGGTGTAAGAAGCTTTCCTGAAAATCCAGGTGTGTCAAACTCGATGACTGGAAGTTCCTCTTGTCAGAGTAGGTATTTTAGTTAGAAGATGGAGTGATTTCTAGAATGCGTTCAGTGGCTTGGATTTGTTTCAGTCTTTCAAAGCCTTGTCTGGGGGCCTCCCCTCTACTTTCATAAGCTGGTAAGGCAGAGGTCCAAGTCCCAGCTTCTGTGTGTGCTTGAAGACTTTTATATATCTGTGCACACATGTGAAATTGCTCTCTGGTACTCGACCTCCAAAACAGCCTTCCACTATGCCAGCTGCTGCAGTGCAAGGGAAATACCCAGCTTAAGTTCAAGGAATAGTGTCATGTTTGGCATGAGCACAGAACTGATGTTTGTCTTTCTCTTTCTGTGACTAATGCCTCTGTGATGCTCAGAGGACAGGAGCTTTTGGGCTGTACAGGCAGGTTTTGCCATTAGTTTTGGGATGCAGAGATGGTTCTGTAACTGTAGTCTTTCTTTCTTCCTGGCTCGGAGGCTTTGCCAGCACAGACAGCTGGAGGTGGGGGCCTAATGGAGACAGGGAGGGAAGAGTGTGAAGTCTTCCCTTACTCTGTGGTACTGAAATGAAGCTGCCTCTTGGTTGTTTCATTTGGATTTCTTAAAGCAAGGAAGGAAGACCTCACTGCTGTAGCCTGTGGGAAACTCCCTGTGCTTTTTCATGCTGAAACAGTGCATTGGTTTGGTACTTGCTGTCAGTGTGATAGAGCAATTTGCCAAAGTAAACCGGGCTTAGGTTGCCAACCTCCTGGCTTTCTTGAGTGCAGTGAGGTGCCCTGGGCAGTGTCTGTGGTTTCACATTGATGTCAACTTGCAGGGTAATGGGAATGTTTCTGATCACCTTGTGCCCTCAGCAGCAGAGAGCTTCACTCTGTTGCTATTTTCTTCCTGCACCAGCCACTGTCGGGACTAGTTTTCACTTGATCCCTCTGACACTAAATTTAAAAATGGGTTTCAGTATGCTAAGACAGCCCAGTGAGAATGAGAGTCAGGGTGTGGAGTCAGTGTTTAATGTGTTGGCTTTTGGGTGTTAGGGGCAGGAGTCTGCTGTATGAGAAATCAGTGGCCAGGTTTTGAACATGATTAAAACAGGAAGTTGGCAAACTGCAGAAGAGGGATTCTCATCTCTAGGCTTATGCTATATTTCAGGATTTAGTGTTGTCTTTATAGAGCAGAGCAGTTGTCTTCATTTACAGGCTTTTTTTTTGTTCCTTCCTGTAAAATAGGAAGGGGAAGATGATGCCTCTCAGCAGTCTCCCTATCTCACCAATGATTGCTTTCTTTTGTTCTAGATATCTGACAAGTATGACGTTCCTTTTGATAAAATAGGAAAAATCTTCAAAAAATGTAAAAAAGGGTGAGTATGTACTTATGCAACAACTGCCTAAGAATATGAACATCTTTTTCCAAGCCTGTAGGCAGGTCTGCTTTATAATTCCTTTGTACACTGTACATATATGAATGCCATTTGCAGTTGTGTGTGTGTGTGCACACATTCCAAAAAAATTCATAGAGCTGAAGACTGAAAGACTATAGGAAGGGTCCTATAGAAATGTGTAGTCTAACCTCCTGGGTAAATACAAGTCATGAAACCTCTCTTAGCTAATTGTTATTTGAACCAGAGTTGATCATGTCAGAGGACAAAGAGTTCAGTTTGTTTAAAGACTCCCAGTGATGAAGAACCTTCTTCAACCCCTGTTGAATTGTTCCAGTGGTTGACTGTGCTTACCGTATCTGCATTTGGCTGCAATTGCTAAACCCTGGTTGCCTTTGTGGGCTACATGGAAGAGAACTTTATTGTGAAGTGTCTGTTTCTCACAGAGGCCACACTTCACCATCTTTTTATTTTGTAGCATAAACAGTTGAGTTCCTGAATATTGTCTATTTTGTTTTTCCTTTTAATTTCTCAATAGTTTTCTCTAAAGTCAATTTGGTGTCTCAGCCCCTTCTCCAAAGCCCCTCTGGCCAGAAAATTACATCCTTCCAGGGTTGTGCTTTCATAGCAGAATTACCTCCCCCAGAATAGCTGCAAAAGTTTAGAATTTATGGTACCTAAACCCCTGCTAGGCACAGCATTGTGTGCATGTGTGCACACAAACACACGAGTATTGACCTTTCTGGCAAATCGAAGAAGTGGCCAAGTATTGGTGGTTTCCTCCCTGCAAGTTCTGTAGGGTTTTATACTGATAATTTATAACTGTCAAGCAAACCCATTCAGGGCCCAAGTGTCTGCAGTTTCAGAAGGATTTCTGCCAGCTCCAAGATCTCTCTCCCTCCCTGGTCCAAGAGCTATATTTAACCCTTCCATTCAGACCCTAAGAAATGTGTCTGCAAGCCTTGATGGCAGGTTTGGGTAAGGACACATAAGAAGCAATGAGTCAGAGAGAGGTAAGCAGGGATCTTGTATTATCTCTGGATAGTCCAGGCTTTCTGAGATTTGAGGGTGCCTTTGCTGTCTTTGCCATTTAGAACTGTAATATATCTGATCTATTTTATTTTTCCAGAATTCTGGTCAACATGGATGATAACATTGTGAAACACTATTCTAATGAAGATACCTTCCAGCTGCAGATTGAAGAAGTTGGAGGGTCTTACAAACTCACTCTGACTGAGATCTAGATCACAGATCCTCTGTGAATTTTAAACAAAGGTCCCAAGTGAACATTTTCCCATAGTTCAGTACATTGGGCAAAACACTAATGACCTTCTCCAGAAGAAAGCCATGTGTTGACTTGTTCTGGGGAGCAGGGCAGTGGTTTTGCTTAATACATTTTTATTTCTGTTCTTGCTCATGACCTTATTTGCACTCGAAATGAGCGAGCAAAGATCTGCGATTAAATGGAGAGTATATATTTATACTAGTATATATTTATACTAGCGTATAAAACACTAGTAAACACAGGAGGGGAAAACTCCTGGAAGGTGGCCTTTTAGACTGGTGATACCTTATTTATCTATTCAGTAACCATGTTTGAGCCTGTTATCAGCTAGTACCGTTTTACTGGACTGTTTTCTGCTAGGTAGAGCTGCAAAACTCCTAATTGATACTAGTAGGAGTTGCATGCAGGTTGGAGAAAAGTCTTTATAATGTTTACTCGTGACCAGGGCAGACTGTTGAGATCACTTGTGTCATTTGGGGGGAATGTAAAACTGCCTTGCTTATGAAGAACTCGCCTTAGTAACTGTGTGAACTCTCATCAGATGAAGCTATATTGTATATAAGTGCAATATATTTTTGAAGGTTTGTAAATGTGTACATACAAGTGATATATAATATATATAAAATATGGTGTTCTGTATATACCGTGAATATATGCAATGAAGCCCATCTAAAAGGATGCCATATACAGAGAAAACATATTTAACGTAGATATTTAAAAATGGACAAACCCGTAACACGCACCAAAGGTGAGCACACATTTGTACATTCATAGAAGGCACAAGAGACCTGCTTGTCCAACATGAATCTTCCTATGTGGGAGGAAAAAGGTACCAGCTCTCTCCTAAACCCTCCTGCACAGCCAGGCAATGGCAGTCCTGGCTTCTCTTATGAACTGCCACTTTGAGTCCTGAAACCACTGGGTACTGCTGCCCTGGGAGGTAATTTGGGCCAAGTCTGAGAGTTAGATCCCAAGAGGAGCTGAGAAGATGCAGTTCCCTTGAAGTCTCACTTCTGGGGATCAGGAAGGTCTCCTGAAAGGGTGGATTTTTTTTCTGTAGCAGTGTACTTAAGGCTCAGCTGGATGGTGCCCACACCAGCAGCTCAGGCTGGAAGAACCCATGGGCTGGTGCCAGCTTGCAAGGCCTAGGATGTCAACAAGTGGAAATGCACAGGCAAAGCTTTTTTGAGAGGAAAGTGGCATCATGGTTTAGCAGACCAAGCATTAGTGGTACACATTCTTGGTGTCTGTGCATTGCATGAACCCACTAGTGAGCTGGAGAGGCCAGCTGGTAACAGCCATCCTGAGCCTAACCCCAACTGGGAGTGCCAAACACCTCCAAAAAAATACTGTTCTGCACTATTTACTCATTGTGTGCATGTGCTTATGAAGGAAAGGCACCCTCTGGTTGGTAGCAAGTGAGAGAGGAGCATTTAAACTGCAACACTTGGCTCTAAGGCAGAAACCTGCATTGCATGGTGAGCAGATGAATGTGAGTGCCAGGTCCAGTGTCAGAGCTTTTGTTAGGGATCTGGATAATGAAAGAGGTTTATAGTGTTTTTAGACAGCACAAAGCTGCACGTGCCTCAGCTAGGACATGAAGGTCAACTTGGAAAGACTGGAGAAATAGTCTGGAAAAGTACAATATGATTTTACTTTATAATTAACAATTCTGCTTGATGGTTAATGAATTGTAACCTAATATTGTTTGGTTCTATCATGGTGCTGTTTAGAAGAGGAGGCAAACGCCACATTGAGTTGATCAACAGGAGCATGGCCTGCAAGATGTAGGAGATCCACTTTTGCTCTACTTGGCATCACTGAAGCCTCTGCTGGAGTGTGGTGCCCTGCCAGTGGAGCCTAGTGCTGTTGGATGTCTCAGAGAGGCCAGACCATCCAGTCCTTCACCCAGAGCTCATGGCTTCTGAAGAGGAAGGGCTGGGTGATTTGGCTGGCGAGGGGTCATATTGAGAAGGGAAGGCTGATGGGAGCAGCCTCCCAGGCTGTGGAAGTGTTCTCTCCATCCATTGCAAGCCCAATTAGTGGATGTAAATCGCAGAAATTCAGGGCAGGTGTTGAAGCAGTCTTCTCTAGTGAGAAGAGCAGGTTGCCCAGGGAGGCAGTGGTTTGGCATGAGATGTCTTCAGAGCCAGGCTGGGCAAAGGTATCTCTGGACTGTCACAGGTGGAATTGATTCTCCCTTGGTGCTGAGAGTAGGTGACCACTTGAAGTCCCTCCCTACTTTATTTTTTAATGATTTGTGTGAAATACAGTATTTTGGGATTTGTATTTGTATCAAGCCTGAGCTGGTTCATAGACCACCTCCATTCCCCCCTCCTTCCTTCACCTCCTCCCTTGACGGGCCCCAACAGAGGGTTGATGATGCTCTGGGCACTGCATACGCCCCTCTTTGCTCTGTGGCTGGAGTTGAGCAAACTCCACATGGATACACCTATGACTGTGGGCATGTGGATGGAACCCATGGGCTCAAAGCTGGAGGAGAGAAGCTGATGTGCAGCACGATGCTGAAGAGACTTGGCCAACACTTGCCACCCTGTACAGGAATCCACTGCCTGCAGAGCAGCCATGGGACTCATACCCAGCCAACACCAACCCACCACTTGGGCTTCCCTTCATCAGTCATGGGAAAAATGTTACTATGGCAAGGGAATGTTTTTTTTAAAAACCTGATATATAGAATACATATATATATTTACACATTTTTATTGAAAATGGAAGTTTTATTACAGAAACTCGGTCTAGGGTCAGGGAAGTAGATTTAGAGTCTCCATAGAGGTAAGATTGACATGAATGTTATTTCTTTTTACTGCTTAATGAAGTATGTGAACTGAATCTGACGATTGTTATCCACTATAAGATACTCTGGGACACGGGTCTTATAAACAGTAGCAGCAATGTCGTGTATGTTTTATGAAACTGATTTTTTTGTTTTGCCTGCTGTTTTTTAATTGAAAATGTATTTTAAACCAAGCTATTAAATTTTTTATGTTCATTTCTAATGATGAGTCTTTTATATGACAAGCGCATCTGCTCTTATTCCTTAATTTTTCCTTTGACAGGGAATCTATAAAACCCCAGTGATTGTTTCCTAGTTCCTCCTTGCAAAAGAAAGTAATCCCAGTGCCATTCTTGCTGTTAATTCCTACATTGGGACTGACAATTTCCTTTCTTATTCCCTGTTTTATTTCAATGCATCATTTTGCACGTGGGGGAACTGTACAGCATTTTGTTTCCATAGGACCCTTTGGCAGGAGAGCAAAGCATCCATTGGTAAACTCAGGTGTGTAGGGGGTTGGTGATGCCTGCTGCTCTCTGCTGGAGTGGCATTGCCACCTTCTGGGCCATGTGCAGCAGTGGATGGGCTCTGCCATCTCTGAGGATGTGGAAGGGAATGTGTTGGGCTCACAGTGGTGCTAGCAGCTGTCCCTGGCTGTCAGTCCACAGTGCTTCGTGTAATTCCCAGCCCATGATCACTACACAGAGTAGTGGATGTCCTCCTAGGAGGAGCTGGTCATGATGGGCACTTCCTGGGTGGCACAGGGACCACTGGTGAAGCTGCAGGCACTGACTTTCTCAAGCTGAAAACAGAACTCATGCTAATATCTCCAGGATAATCCTAATGCCGTAGTGTCTGGAGGGGTGTTCACCTCCTCTTTTTTACTGTCAGAAAATGTCTCAACAAGTTTTTGCTGTAGCTGGCTCTCCAGCCCCTGCAGTGGTTGCATGGTGCTGTCCCAGGGCAGCTTCTGTGCCGGCACCTTCCCAACCACTGGACTTGCATTGGCATGCCCAGGGCCAGGTGGGGAGCAGCGTGGGTGGCACAAGATTTCTGGCACAGGAAAAGGCTAGTAAATCTTTTATTTATTTCCTTATTTATTTGTAGTTCTCGTACAGGCTGTACTCACAGAGTTTGCATCCCAGATGTAGGAAGATGCTGCCACGTGTCACCTGGCGAGTCATGGTGAGCCTTGGGTGATGCACAAGTGCTGGTGGATGCCCTGTGCCATCTCCACCTGAGTTGGTGAGCACTGAAAGACTGCGCGGGGTTTTCCCTGGTGCAGTTGGTGTGGGGCACGGTGGCCATCTCACAGCAAACCTCTGCATGAGGTTGGATCTTCTGTGAGGTTGGATCTTCTGCAGAAGCTACCCCTTCTCCCCTGGGCGTGTGATAATGTCATTTTCCTCAGCGTTTACGTGGTGTGCATGTGTCTGCACCAGCCCTCCCTCCTGCTCCTCCTGATGCACCATCAGGCCTTTTCTATTCAAGTGAGTTTAAAGGAAGTGAAGGTGAGCCCCCAAAGATGCAGCTTTGAACTCCCAAGGCAGGCAGCCTTGCATGGAGATCTGTGCCTCTTTCCTGGGGTGTGACTCAGGACTATGATATTGCAAGCATTTAGTTAAGCTTTTAAGGTCGGACTTCTTATGGGAAAGCCGAATTCTGCATCAGTCTCCAGCTTCTTGATGGAACTTTTGCCTATTAATTGCAAAAGGTTTTTCTCAAGGGTTTGCAAAAGCATGGAAATTAGATGCTCCTCTATTTGATTTGTTTGTACTTTAGATCATTTGACTTATGATGAAATTATTCAGTATTAGTCAATATTGAGACAACACCTCAACTAGATGAATTGGTCCAGTATATGAGTTCTTATACTCATTTTGCTGTTTGTCCTTGGACTACCCGACCTGACTGCCACGATCTCCATTGGGTATCTTTACATAGTTGGCAATACTGTGTTTTGGCTTTTTCTTTTTAACTTGGCTATTTCAGTAGCTGCTTCGGCTGGGGTGGTTGTGGGGGGTTTTGGCACATCTTGCACTTTCTCGTTTGCTTGGGGCATTTCCCCCATCGATCTGTTTGCCTGCACACACAGCTTGTGGGATGGCTGCTGTGCCTCGTGGCTTGTGTTATTTATTTTGCTATCTCTGCAGTGTGGCCATCCTGCAGATGCATGTGCAAATGTCAACAGTGTTGAACCTGTGTGCCCCTGGTCATCTCTGGTGGCATCCTGAGCCTGGAGCTGGCCTGCAGGTCAGTCAGTGCCACTGCAGTCTGGGAAGCACACACTGGGCAGAGGGAAGGTGTGTGGCTGAGCCTGGAAACAGCTCTGACAAGTGGAAAGGTGTTTGTATCTCTTGAGGATTTGATACGTGGAGGTGGGGACAGCCCTGGGCTCAGGGATTGATGGCAGTGAGGATGATGGAGCATGCAGTGTGGGTGGCTGCTGCCACCAGGCTGGAAAAGATGGGGTAAATTGGAATGAAATTTGAGGGATGAGGTGACAATAGAGTCCTGTGGTTCCGTAGCACTAGGAAAATCAAGTGGATGATTCCTCAGTGCCCTGTGGGTGAGGAGAGCTGGGTAGAGCTGCAGCTGGGGAGCACTGGGCCTGCTGTTGAACCTGCACCCCCAGCTTCTGAGCTCGGTGGTTAGGGACAAACGGTGCAGTCCTGCTGCCTCTGCCCAGCAGTTTGGATTGAGCCAACCTGCCTGCTCCACACATCAGCACGTGCTCAGGCAGAGCCCAGTGTCCTGCCTGGAGAAATGGTTTGGCTGGAGCAGCTGCTGCCCACAGGGACCACTCATGGGGGAAATGCTTACCCCTACTCAGGATGTGACAGGTGCCTGGGATCAGGACACAGGAGTGCAGGGATTGGCACTGGCTGTGCTGGGCAGCTGTGTCAGTGGCACAAGGCTTGTTGCCAATGCTTGGTTTGATTATGCTTCTAATCTTGTGATAAGGTTTGCTTGTTTGGTTTTTTTTTCTTAAATAATTGCATGACCTTTGTAAACATTAATAAGTAAATAAAGGAAAAGTGATCACACGGTGGTCAGCTCTGCAGGTCGTGTCTCTGCAGTCTCTGCTCCTTTTCTTGCTTGAAATGCTTTGAGCCTGTCAGCCAGCACTGGCCAAGGGCTTTTCGGGGGCAGCAGTGCTGGGTCCCCCATCTTGTGGGTGTCCTAAAGGGGCCTAAACCAACCCTTGCTCTCCAACTTGCTTCTGCTCCATGTACTTGAAAAAGCCCAGGCTGCAGGAAAGAGGCTGGTCGAGACTTGCTGCCTATGAAGTCCCAGGTCAGGGTAATGTGTGAAACAAAAGGAGACGGTTATAAAATCAGCAATGGTAATCTAAAAAAAAATCCTTGCTCTGCTATGTGGCCATTCCCAAATGAGCTGGCAGCTCCTGGCAGTCCTGTCCATAGCTTTTCCTGTGAGTGACCTCCAGCCCAGCCTTGGCAGAGGCTGAGCTGTGCCCATGGGATGCTGCCTATGGGCTGCTTGGGCTCAGCAGGGGTGATGGTTTCAATGAGAGAAAGGCCCAAATCCACCACATCTCTGTAGAGACACAGCTTGTCCCTGCTCATCTGTACGTGTTGTGGGACCAGAGACCGTGACACTGCCCCATCCATGGCCAGAAGCACACCCAAGACCCCATGCTGACTTCTATTGCTTTTTTAAAGGAAAATTTTGAGCCCTCCTTCAGACTGCAGAGGATGAAAGATGCCTCAAGAGGAAGAAAAAGGAAGATGATGATTTTGAACCTAAATCGCTGTCCTTTGCTTTTTTTCCCCTTCAGGTCCATCTTTCAATTCTTAAATGCTTGGGGTTAATGATGCTGTTCAACACTACCGAATTGTGCAATATTTAATTTCTTGGCAGAATTTCCCCCCACTGCCCTGCTTTGAAAAGCCTCTCTCTCTCTCTGATCCTCAAGGTTTTCTTCACGCTGCATTACATCTATCCATTACCCCACTGTTATTTTGCTCCAAAGGTACATCTTGAGGCTTTTATAAAGCATATTTGAACTCCCTGACAACAGCAGTTGGGCGGATGTAATACAGCATGACAGACTGTGTGAATGCCATAAAGTGCAGAGGGAGCAGGTGGAAATCTGGCTGGGGGGGACCTGGCTGGCTGTAGCTGGGATGTCATGCTCTGCTGAAGGGAGAAGGAGGATCTGACCTGAGCTGGAGCAAAAAATAAGCTCTCAATCAGGCAAGTCTGTGGCACTGAATGGAAGCCCAAACCTTCAGGTTAAGGTATTCGTGCTGGGTATTCACAGCTTAGCTTACTTCAGTCAATCACTCTGGAGAAAAGGAGGGGTGGTGCTTGTGGAGCAGATGGAGCTGTGGCCAGGGCTCAGTTCAACCATAAGGCTGGAAATTAATGGGTCTGTGGGGGAAGGTTTTGGGGTAAAAGCAGTTTTTCTTCCCAGTTCAGGGCCTTTCCCATCCAGCAGAATTGTAAATGTTCAGCCTCAGACTGCTCTTCATAGGTCACTGCATGGTTGGGGTTGGAAGGGATGTCCGGAGGGCGTCTGGTCCAACCTCTTTGCTCAAGCAGGGCTGCCCATAGCCAGCTGCCCAGCACCCTGTCCAGATGGCTTATGAATATCCCCAGAGACAGAGACTCCACAGCCTCCCTGGGCAACCTGTGCCAGTGCTGAGTCACTCTTACAGTGAAGAGATATTTTCTGATGTTCAGAAACCGCTCATGTTTCAGTTTGTGCCTTTTGTCTCGTGAAGATATGTGGTGGGTCTCTTGAAGGAAATAGTACCAAGAGATCGGAGAAATGAAGTGGTGATTTTGGGCTGTGTCATAGTTACAGGGGCTGGGACTGGTTTATCACTATGAGGGTATAACCAAAACCTGTATATTCTATACAGCCATCATTCCTGATGGGCTGTTAATGATAAATCATTTGGTGCCAGCTGCCCAGAGCACTCTGCACACCCCAGGCCACAATAGATAAGGACAGAGATCCGGGGAGACATTAACACCTCCACACCCAGCTGGAGGGGTCCTCCCTGCTAATGGGCCCAGCTGCACTGACACAATAGGCACTTACAGCGGCCCACATCATCAAAGGATCCAAGATATACCAGGACTCACAGAGGTAAAACAACCATTGTGATCTCCCTGCCCTGGGGGAGGTACTGGGGATATGTAAACTTTGGAGTTTACATAGAGACTGGAGTACCTCCTCATCAGATCCAGAGAGGGAACAGACCTCCAACAGGACTGTGGCTGTCACTCTGGAGGAGACTATCACTTCTTCAACAGAAGTGCTGTCTTCAACAGGACCATCAGCCCGACTACCAGATTGTCCTTTCCTTCTGCTTTACACCCAGGGGAACCATGCAGTGCTGGGCACAGGAGCTAACAAGTACCATCCTGCTCCTAACCCAGGGGGTTGTATTTTGTCCTTGTAGGTCAAAGCCTGTTTTTCACCTTGTATCACTGTATGTACTATAATCGTTTTAGTAAATTGTAGCTGTGACTTGTGGTCTCTCTAATTGGGTTCATTTCTCCCGACGATTTACTTTTAAACCAGCACAAGCTGCTTCAGGCGATCTGCAGCTATGGCAAAGAGAGGTGTAGTTGCCTGAAGTCAGATGTGCAGCTGGAGGCATCCCTGCACAACATCCACCTCTTGGAAAAGCTCTGCAAGGTGTGGCACTAGCTTATTTCTCTGCTCTGTTGGCACCATGGAAGGATGCCCAAGGGGAAAGAAATTGAGTGTAAACAGCATTGCCTGTACTCAGGAAGGGAAAATAGCACAGCTACAAAGCAGAAAAGCTGCAGCCCAGAACTGGAACCTGAGTTTATTTCACATTAGTCATCTTACTGTAACTCTTAACATCGTGAAGCACTGAAGTAGTGGAGGGGAAGTGCACACCCAAGGCTGATGTAAGGATTTACCCATGCTGGAAAAAAATGGAGACTCTTTGTCCTTTTTATGTAAACAGTGTAAAACTAACTGGGAAAGTGCCTTTGACAGGAAGCATTAGAATCTCCGCTGTGCAAGGGGAATAGCAGCAAGTAAGTCCAAGCAAGCACCAGTTATGATAAAAAGCTCCATGCCATGTTCAGCAGCCCAGCCTGGTGGGATACTTTATCCAAACAAGCAGGATCTGCTCTGCTTCTAAGCAAGCGGGTGGAGCCGACTGAGTCATGTCTGATGAGTATTGCTAAGGAAGTCACAGCAGTAGGAATTGCAGTTTTCCACTTTAGCTGGACCAGGGATGGGATGTGGGCATCGCTGGAGTGAGGCACCCCCACTTAGACAGTAGGACAAGGATTTAAAATGTTAAGCAACTCATTTCCTACTGACTTTCCCCCCTAAACCCTCAAAGGCTCAGAAGAACAGAGGTGGCTTTTTTATTTATTTAGCTCTTAGGGGATTATGTGTCTGTCAGTAGTAAAGTCCTGTACTTGACCATGTCCTTTTAATATATAGTTATAGAGGAGGGGTGCTCAGGGCGTGTAATCGTTAGTGGCATAGTTGGAGTGCAAGCCCTGGGGAGGGGGGAAATTACCCTTAAGAGCAATCTCCTCAGCTCATGTCCTCCTTTGCTTTGGTTGTCATTTAACAGGGATGTGTCCTTGTTCCTGGCTTTTGTGTCTGTCCTTCCAGGTGCAGCTCTTCTCTGGCCCCCCAAGGGAAATATGGCATTGGAGAGGGACACAGAAATCCTATTGTGCATGAGGGAGCACGGGCAAACTCAACTGGAAACAATGTGCTTTTATTGCTGTTCTTCCCACTGGGCAGCATTTGGGGAGGCAAAGGGAGGTGTTGGGTGAGCACGGATGGAGAGCCTGTGATGACTAGCAGAAACGGGAGTGGGCACAGTGCAGTCCAAGGTGATGCCGTAGCCACAGTGCTTGGTGAGGAGTTTATTTATAAACATGATGGGTTAGCAATCACATCTCTGTTCAGATGTGTGTAGTGTGACAGCTATCTGTCATGGGGAGGATTTTATACAGCAAAATTTGCAGTGGCGCTCTGAGATCATTTCAGGCATTTATATTGTAGGAAGCAGCAAGCAAAGCTAAGAGCTGGGGTACTGTAGCCATGTCTTACAGGCCACATTTCTCCTGAGCATGAGTATAAGTCATGCTCTCACTGGCTGTGACCTTATTCCCCTTAGTTGGACAAGAGGAACTTGATCTCCAGGTCATTGGACAACTAATATAAACAATATAGTTTGATATATATTCTGAAACTGAGCAAGAAGAAGCAGGCAGACATGTTCTGACTTTCTTAGAGAGCAGACATGTTGTGAGCAGACCCTCTGCCTGGCCAGATCTCTCTGGCCAGGGAGAGTCTTGTGTCCAGAGCTTTCTAGGCAGTCTGCCTGGGAAGCTGTGGATGCAGAGTCTGCTAGGTAGGTATTAGAGCCTTTGCTAGTGCCTAGATGCTTAAGTTCTCTCTGCATAGAAATTAGCACTCTTGTAGATAAATAAAGCCTCTGAACATTTTATGGAGTCAACCTTCTCGTCATTATGCCTCACGGACAACACTGAACAACCACAGGGTACCTCAGCTTTTATCTCTTGCTCATCTGCTCCTGTGTGTCTGTGAGCAGTAAGTGGGGCAGACCATGTTCCCGCTGTGCTGGTGGTCCCACAGCCAGGTTCTTCACCCCTGGCCAGAACACATCTGGAGAAAAGCAGGGCTGAGCCTTGATGTCCATGAGGACATCCATGTGCAGCAGTAGAGGTATGTTGGGTGACAAGGTCAGTCACTTGAAGGTGGCCGTCTCAGCTGTCCTTTTCCACAAAAGCTCTGTGCTCTGTCCAAAGTTCCTCTAGCTGATCTCCTGCCCCTCCTCAGCTCCCTCATCTGTCTGATCTTCAGTGATGGTCATTAACTGCAACCCAAGATAGTTATATTTTTACAGAAATGTTCCTTGTTCTGAATATTTTGCCTGGAGAGAGCCAAGAAGGAAGAGGGAGAGCCTTGTTCTGCAGGGCTGAAGAAGAAAAGGGTAAGAGATGCAGCTCCTGGGAAGAGGAGGAGGGCAGGCTACAGAATGGATGATGTGGACAAGGGATATGTGAGTGATTAATTCCCTAGAAAGTGCAGGGTCAGGAGTCACCCCAAAGGTGAGAGAAGTGAGCAGGGCGGGCAGGAATACAAAGAAGGCACTGACCCAAAATTTATATGGACTCTTGCTTTAAGGTCTTCTTAGACATGACCTCAAGCAGCAGCAACCTTTCATCAGACAACCTGGTGTAGGATGTCCTGGCCCTTCCCAGGCACATAGGAAGGGCCCATTCCCAGAAAGGGGTGTTGGGAGAAGCTTTTGAAGGTGCTCAGTAATGTCTCACATTATCAAACATGATGGGGTACAAAGGTCATACATCTGAACTATGCAGAGAGCCCCTCTGACATCAGCCAGGTAATCCAGAAGCAGTGTGAAGAATGGAAAAAAGTGTGAGGATCTTAAAAAAAACCATCTGGTGTCAAAAAAAAGATGACCCTTAGTGAGCTGCTCTCAGTGGCCACATGGTAAGACCACATTGACCAGCTCTTCTGACCACACATGGACCTTGGCCAAGAGCCAGTGAAGATGAAACTGAACACATATGACAAGACAGCTGGATGCCTGTGATCAGCCAAAATCCCCCTCACCACCACCAGACCTCCCCTGAGCCTGGCACTGTTCTGTGCTCAGTGCTGCACAAGGACTCAGGTGCACATAGACAACATCCCAGAGGAGATGCCAGTGTTGGTACTGGAGGTATTATCATTTACACCATGTGCAGGCCACTGCTGCCCTGTGGAACTCTGGAACCCTGTGGAACCAGTCACTTTCAGCTGGGAATGATGTTTGATGGCCCAGAAGTCGGTCTCTGGTAGCACAGGATGTCTTCCCAGCATCGGAGTGCTGCATGAAAACACTGCAGATTTGTTAACATGTGAAAGGTGATTCAAGATGAAACATGTTTGCACATAGGCTTGATACCTGCCCCAGCAAGTTCTGAGATGACCAAAAGAGGGGAACATCCATCAGCATTGCTAAAGCTTTAATATACCTTATGTAGGAAAATATGCATGGGATTAACTAACAGTAATACTGTGGTCAAGGGAACAGTGAAAAGGATGAAGACATCCACTCGAGCAGAACAATAAATAAATAGCATGTAGTTTTAATTTTTGTTGGTACTTGAATCCATCTCCCAGTGCCACTAAAATAGGATCAGGGCATGAATAGCAGCAGTAGAAAAAAACAGATGGTGCACTCAAGCAAGCAGATGGTGCCCTAGCATGTCATACTTATTACTGTCACTTTATTATTTCTATTACAGTGGATCTGTGGATGGTCCACACCTGTAATTAATATTTGAGGGTTAGTTTTTTTTTTATTCAGTAAACGCTATGTTCCACATACTCATAACAAATCTGTTTTGAGTGCTGATTTCTCCCTGTAGCACTGCCAGGTCTCACAAAGTGTTTGATGCAATCAATATTTTTTCAGGTAGAAACATATTTTGAGGAGTGAGGAAAAAAAATTGGCAGTGCGTGTTTATTCTCTAGGTGCCCCTGGTCCAAAACAGAGTGAGAAATAGTTTTTGTTGCTCTTCTCTTAAAGCCTTACCTTTAGTTGTAACTTGGATAGGTTTTCTTATGCTGTGCTGGCTGCTTACACACACCTTGGATGCTCATCCACACACCAAAAGCTCAATCTGCTTCTTAAAGCGAATATGAAAGATGCAGGCAAGGAAGAATTTGACTTTTGACTCAAACCAGTTGGGGATGGCACGTGAGGACCGTGGGTTTTGTCCTCCCTTTGGGCACAGGCTGCTGTGTCACAGCCTGTCCCTGCTGGCAGACACGTAGGCACTTTGCCGGGGAGGACTGGGGGGGATTTGCTCTGCTATCCGATAGCCCGCAGCGATAAATGAGACCTCCCCCCGGCAGCTGGCCCACATGCAGCGTGACAGTGAGGGGGATGGCACGTCTGCACTCCCCGTGCCTCTGACACGCCGTGTGGCACCGCACTCACCTCGGTGCTGCGGGCACGGCCACAGGCAGCGGGGGCTGCGGTCATGGGCTGCACGGCCGCACCCGCTCGCTCCACAGCAAAGAGCCAGTCCCTCGAAACACCCCTCACACGCACGCTCAATGTCAGCTGGGCCAAAGTCTGTGCAGAAGGCCACGGATTTATCATCACTTTTGCATTCAGAAATTATTCTACCAAGAAATATTCCTTGTTGGTCTGTCTGCTTTCTTTTATCTCTTTTTCTTCCTACCTCTATTCTTTGTAGTTATCCCTTATATCCCTTTCTCCCTACTATTCTTCATAGATACCCTGTATATAACCTTCTGACTATAAATACCTTCTGTTAACTCTGCTATTCCCACTGCGGTCAGTGCATTCAGCCCCTGGATGAATCCCCCCTGTTCCGCTCCTGCCCGTGGCCAGGGGCTGCTGTAGCCGTTTCCATCAGCTGGTGACAGACACCACCTGGCAGAGTGTCTTAGTTTCCTCCGTGGTGGGGAGTTTCTCCTCTGTCTGCTGCTGTCGGCCAAGCAAGCATGTTTTGGGACAATCTGGGGTTGTTGCAGCTCTGATTGCTCTGTCCTTAACAACAGTGGAGGGAGAGGAGACAGAGATGCATCGTCACACACCTATCATGGACTTTTACTTATCATGTATTTTCTCGCATCCCCTGCATGAGAGCTCTGAAGGTAATTGTCTGTATTTAATCTTATCACATTTGCTAGGCTCTATGTGTTTGCTACAGTAACCTGCTGCTGTATTCAGCTAGACCAGACGCCGCTGCCAAATTGCACTAACTGTAGAGCTGCATCCCAGACAACTGCTTTGGTCTATTTTTAACTGCTGGTAAATATTAGGAAAACTGTCTGAGCCTGTAATATTCTCCCCCCAGTCTCTTTTGAATTGTTTATGGCATAATTAGCTGCAAAAAGGGAATGGGGGAGAGTTGCCTGCATGACCTTTTGTTGTTTTCAGTCTACAGTATGAAATATTTTCCCTCCTACTCACACAGGAGGTTTGCTTCTTTCTTGTCATTCCAGCTGAAAGGATAAGATAACCAGAGAGGAGCCTTCCTAACCCTCTGCTGCAGCCTCTTATATCTGCTCTTTCCTAGGTCGGAACAAAGACATTGTCTATCTCCAAAAAAGAACGCTTTTCTCTGAAGTGTTTGCCAACAGTCTGAGTTAAACAGGCCTTTATAAAACCAAATGGTCCTCAAGAAGCGCAATCCAGAGGATATTGGAGCAGCAGCTGGAGGGCCAGGCTGGCTCAGGGTGGTTCTGCTGGGATGGGGATCACACTGCCACAGCCAGGCAGGGCAGGGCCACCAGCATCCTGCAGTCACTGGCAGTGGTAGGCTCCTCCAAGCTCTTTGGAAAGAATACTGAGGATATCTGGGCCTTGTTCCAGGTTACTAGCTTCAAGAGGGAAACCACAGCCTGTGTGGATCATCCCAATGAGCTCACTCATACATTGCTCAGGAAGCTGTGCTGCTGGTTGAAACCCATGGGGAAGTTGGTGGGTGCAGGCACAAGTACAAAGAAGCAGGACAATGTTAATTGCTTTATTATTCACCTTGGTGCAGCCTCAGGAAGGGAAAGAGAAAGGGGGTAGAAGTAAGAGTGGGGAGAGAAGGAGAAGCTCTAGGCTGCCAGAGCTGGGGGCTCAGGCTCCGTGGGCTTCAGAGTTGTGCTCTGCCACTGACATCTGATGGAAGGATGAAGATGCTCCTTCCTCATCTAACATTGCCTCAGCTGGCAGCAGCAGAACAAGGCAGACCAGGTGATTTCGGTAAGAGTTCCTAGGATTTATTTTCAAAAATTTAGTTGCCATTTTTAGCTCAGCAAGACAAACATAATCAAACACATTTTCCCTATGGCACAAGTCGGAGCACAAACATGTAACATCACTTCTTTTAACTGGTCTTGCATCCATGAGCTGTAGTGAGGACCCCTGGGGGACTTGGAACATGTGGGCAGAGTCTGTGGTACGTGACATGGGAAAACATCTCACTGGGAGTTGGGAGGAGAAGGCATCCACTCTGCTTCCCTGCGACTGCTTCTTCCCTGGCGAGGTTGCTGTGCTGCCTTCAGATGCTATTACTCAATTAGAAGCCTGTGCTGTAAATGACTAAGGTTGTGCGTGTCAACGCTCTGAGCAGAAACCACATGTGTTACAACAAGCAGCAAATAGACAAGTCGCTTCTCAACTACAGTGGAACCAGAGAACATGGAAAATAGAACAGCACAGTATTTTCCCAGTTTTATTATTCCCTAAAGGTTTTCCTTGAAATGTGTCTATGCGATCGGCTCTAGTTTTACAAGGAACAGCTAATGAATTATAGGAGAGGTACAAACCCTGTGTCCCCGCTGTGCCACCCCCACTGTGCTTTTTAGTCACTGACAGCATTTTCCCCAAATTTGTTTCATTCCCTGTCACACACTTGATTCCCTTTTGCAAATACAACTCTTTAATGTTAGAGCTCAATTTGCAGTTTGAATTATCAGCGTTTTCCTTGCCCTCATACGGCAGAGGCTGGGGCTCCAGCATGGCAGGTACCACACAAATATGGTGAGAAAGCTGTTTGTAACATACGTACAGCATGAGGCACCAGCCAGGGAAATCCTTTTAATGTGGTGTTTGATGGGCTGGGAAGTAGTAGTGCTGGGAAAGCTGAAGTACATGAAATGTGTAGTAATGGAGACCAGGAATGAGCACAGTATGGTGAAGCTTTAGAAACTACATGGACAGCAGGGAAGGACGATGATTTGGAAGAGCTGTAATGGAAAAAAATTAACTCCAGTGGCCAAGTGAAGCTGACAGCAAAAGGAGCAGGGAGATTCAAGATGATCCCTCCTGTGTCCTCCACATGAACACTGAGGATGTCACATCTTGGGAAACTGGGGAAGGAACAAGTAGAGATAATTCAGCAGGGAAAAAAATGCTTATTGCTATCTACATTCTGTGTCAGAGAGGCGCTCGGGGGAGGCCAGGCTAGGAAAGCACTGGTGTGGCCAGCGGCTGACAGAGACTTGCAAGACCCAGGGGACACAAGTCTTTCCCCTCCCAGGGCTTTCCTGTCTCACCCCAGAGGACACAGGCTTGTCCCATCCCATAGGATACAGCTGTGTCCTGTCTCAGGGGACCCAGGTCTACCCCGTCACAGGGTCCCAGCTCTGCTGGAGCAGAGCTTTCCTGACTGTCGATGGGGTCGGTGCCGGCACTGCCAACTCTTGGTGCTGCCCGGTACCGTCACAAACCCAGCTGGGAATCACAGGGCCGACAGGCTTCAGCTGCCGTCGGAAAATGAAAACAAGGGGCTGGGGAAGGGAAGGCGAAAACCCGAAGAACACATATTGTTTAATTGAATGTATGTTGTGACTTGAAGGCTTTTAAGAGGCGCCTGCTGAGCTGGATCCAATAATCCATTACAACGACCCTTCGTGGGTTTGGGGGGAGGAGGGGGGTTATTTTTAACCCCGGATCGTCCACGCCGCGGATCCTTCCCCGCCGCACGTGGCCGGCAGGACCTCGACGGGAAAACTGGAGGCCGGTGTCGGGAACCTGTGGGAATAAGGACGGTTCCCCACACATGCGGGTGGGGGTTGGCGGGAGCGCGCGTGCCGCTCCGCACGCACCGGGCGGGAACGGGGAGGGGACGGGGACACCGGCCACGCCCCCCCGCGCGCGCGGGCATTCC
>WEIV01030160.1:321669-356121 GCA_013390005.1 Calyptomena viridis
CCTGCGGGCGGGAGGAGGCGCTGCCCGGCGCTGGGACCCGCACGGCACTGCCCGCCCGCTCCCATCCTGCCCGCAGCCCGCGCTGCCCGCATCTCCTGACCCTCTCCCGACCCTGCCTGCCCGCACTGCCCGCTCCCCATCCTCCCTGCCCGCATCTCCTGCCCCCGCTCCCTGTCCTCCCTATCTCCTGCCCGCTCCCCATCCTGCCTGCCCGCATCCTGCGCACGTCGTTCCCGGCGGGGTGATGTGAGGACAGGGAGCCGGCGCGGTTGGCCATTTCCTTGGCAGCAGCAGCCGGGGAGCCCGGGCTGCAGCACTCGCCTGCAGAAAGGGCTTTTTTAATAGGTTGGTTTGGGTTTTTTTTGAGCGAGTATATTTTTTTTTTCATGCTTCTTTAGGGAAAACTGCTCTCCTGAAACGTAGGGTTGGAAAAAATAGACCTAGTGGCTTGGTTGTCTGCAGTCGCACTTTGAGGAACATTCGCAGGCTCTGTGTGCTCAGCGCAGAGCCTCACCTGGCGTGGCCCCGGTGTGACAGGCCATCGAGGGCCAGGCTTGCACGCACATAACCCGTTTCGCCCTCATTCCCACTCATTGTTTTTCAGTGGAAATTCTTAGAAGTCTCTCTCTGAAAGGTTAAATGCTTTAGACTACATTAACCCCTTCCTGTCCCCCAATCTTGACAGCTCTATGCTTGGTACTTTATTTTTAGTTGAAAGTCCTTTATGAGTACAGCATTGCCATTTTGGAACCATTATGTTTAGGATGTTTGCCTGTGCATCCCTTTAGTGGAGACAGTGTCATTTTTGTGACACTGTTCAATAAGGATTATTCCACTCAGTGACAGAAGTCATTGATTTAGGTGTGCAGTTGCTGTAACCCAGTGAGTAGAGCTCCTTCTAGGGCTTGGGGCCATGCTAAGGGTGTGGTGCTTCCTGAGTTAAAACGCTGTCGCTGCAGTATAGGAGTACTCTGTATAACAGCACTGGGCTCAACAGTCTTGGTCCATGCTTCTGAATCCCAGCCTTCAAGTTCGTTGATGTGTGTCTAAGGACTGGAAGAGTTTGGATGCCTTGTTGAGACTGAGCTAGTCTAGTTTACCACGAGTGATAAACCATCAGCACAATGTAGCTTTTGGAGCCACTGTCAAGCACTGTGAGAGTTTTGTGGAGTTTGAGTATCCTTTAGCAAAGAAGTTAAGTGTTTTGCATGCATGCATGCATTCCTGTGCACACGGGAATTTTATGGGATGTTTGCAGTTGGATACAAATCAATATGGTAACGTTTATGTTACTCATAGTGCATTTTGGATACCTAGCACCTATGTATTATCAGACTTTTCTAAAGTACAATGCAAACAGTTCCCACTGCACTTTGAAGACTATTTTCCTTCCATCATTTCCCTCATCCTGGCTTCCCTATTGGTAAAAATAAGATAAAAATGCTTTTGCAAGGTGTGGTACTCCCAAGTCAATGATCATACCTTAAAGCATCTTACTGTCAGCTGAAATTTATCTTCTGAATGTTGCCAGAATGAGATTAGTTCTGAATAGCAGTTGTCTTCTAGGTTCAGGAAATAGCCTTGTCTAAACAAGGTTAAAAGTCAGGATTTTCCTCTTTTTGCTTGTATGCAAGCATGAGATGTGCTTATTCAGAGCAGTGTAATGCAGGAAACTTTGGAAACGTGAGCCATGCAAGTATCTGTTTCTTTCCTGGAAATCATAGTTCTTTCCTTTTTTATTTTATTTTGTTTTAAAGAGAAAGGGATGTGGAGACGAGCTGGTGGGGGGAAAGTGAGAATTGAGCCGGTTGGTAAAAGTCTTGCCACTGGCATGGGATCTGTTTCAGATGACCTTCATCATGAGCAGACAGTGTGTGGGTGGTGTCAGCTTTGTATTCTGACTTGTCCTAATGGCCGGTAATGTGATTACATTCAGGTTGACATTGTGGACATCTACGAGTCTATCCGTGAAAGGCAGCGTCATGACAGTGAAAGGTCTACCTGCAGCGCCTTGGAGCAGAATGACATTGAAGCCGTTGAAGCACTTGTTTGTATGAGCTCCTGGGGTCAAAGATCACAGAAAGGTGACATATTAAAGATAAGGCCACTCACGCCCTTCTCGGATTCGGGGGATTTCACAATGCACACTGAGGCTACGTCTGAGTTACCAAAGGACTACTTATCGACACTGGTAAGCAAAACATGAACACAAAATAAATATGCCCAACACCTGGATGTTACACCTCTGCAATGCTTTAACTTGGCTCGAAAAGATAAGTCTGCCCAGGTGTCCCTGTGTCACAGCTACAGCACAGCCTGTGCTCTCTGTGTGTGCACAGAGTAGTGAGATGAGCATGTTGAGCTTGGATTTTCTGCTGTCTCTGCTTTGGTAAATGTAAGGGGTTAAACCTGGATATGAAAGTCCTTGCTGACAGGTTATTTGACTTGACAGGGATGTCAGGGTGGCTGTTGCAGGTTTCTTGAAGCACTTTGAGTAGGAATGGCAGAGTGAGTCTCAGTGATTTGGCACCAACATATCTGCAAGTGCTCTGTGGAAAAGCTTTTGATGACATTTGGCTTCACTCTGGTCATTATAAGAGAAAGTACGCCTTACCATTATGAAATAGACAATTTAATTAGTTTCTGTGCTATGTGTTTGTACATGTAGTCTGTTATTTCTCCAGACACTGGTCTACTGCAGCTGACTAATGTTGGTTGAATCCAAATTTTTTTTCCTATGTTGCAATTTATGTTGCTAAAGTAGGTATTAAAAAAGGTCTTGGTGCTATTCATGTTGTAGATGGTTAAAGCCTATGTCAACCAGTAGGCTTCTAGTGTGCAGTTATGTCAGGAAAAAAAGGGAATAATAGACGAAAGAGGCTGAGATAGTGTGGCAGCTCTCATCATGATGGGCTGCTCTCCTCTCCTGCCACTCAGTGTTGGTACTGTCTCCTGAGCAGCACAGGAGATAGTTTTCAGTGGTAAAGGAGGAAGGAGAGGTTGTGCAGGAAGACAGCATAGAAAGAAATGGATAAATAAGTAGGAAGAGAGCAGTTCCATTTGTCTTTATCTCAGAGCTAGGTATGAGCTGACAAGGTAATCACTGAGAAAAGATCTAGGGCTTGCTGGGTGTTTGAAATGGAGAGGTACAGTATTGCTGTCTATTGCTGCTCTGTTTTCTGTGAACAGCACAGTGCTCATAGACTCTTACAGCTGTGCCCATTACTGAGGAAAAAGGAATGAGACTTTTTGTAGTGCAGTGAGTAGACTTGCAATGGTTTATGCAGGTTTACAGCTGTCTCATTGCCTTCCTTTTATTAAATGTGCTTTTGAGCAAAATCAGAATGGCCATGAGATAAGGCAGTGTACATGTCCTGGTTTTGGCTGGGATAGAGTTAATTTTCTTCTTAGTAGCTGGCACAGTGCTGTGTTTAGGATTTAGGATGAGAATAATGTTGATAACAAGCTGATGTTTTAGTTGTTGCTGAGCAGTCAGGGACTCTTCAGTTTCCCATGCTCTGCCAATGAGGGGGTGTACAAGAAGCTGGGAGGGAGCATGGCCAAGGCAGGTGGTCCAAACTGACCAAAGTGATGTTCCATAGCATCGAATGTCATAGAGAATAAAAACTGGGCATAGCAGCACTGCCTGGGGACAGGCTGGGCATTGGTCAGCAGGTGGTGAGCAATTGTACTGTGCATCCCTTGTTTCTCTTGGGTTTTATTCTTTTTTTGTTATCTCCCGTTTCATTACAATTACAATTATTATTGTTGTTGTTCTTATATTTTACTTTATTTCAGTTATTAACTTGTTTTTATCTCAACCTATGGGTTTTGTCTTTCTGATTCTCCTCCGTAACAGATTGACCAGAGCGTGTTGAAACAAATTTGTTAATCAGCATTCATTTTATTAGTTTAATAGTTGTTGATCACAGCATTCAATTATTTGCTCTCAGAGTTGTTGAGTTATGCAACACCTTACTTGCTGTGTATGTTCCCTCTTGTGGTGTTTATCATTTCTGGGGGCTGGGCTGAGGGTTATCATTTTGTTGTACTTTGTAACACTGGATAATGATAGCATAGAATTGCTGGTCTTGAAACTAATCTGGTTTTCATACTCAGCATTGTTATCACCTCTGTACTTGGGGAACCATCTATTAGAAACTTCTAATAATTACACCTTCTACCTTTTTCTCCTTGGTGAGCCAACCTGGGGAGAAGACATTTTCTCACATCTTCCCCTTCTCCAGGCTAATTACAGTTGTGTTTGAGAATTTCGAAAATTTTGAAGATCTTTGTGATGTTGGAACCAGCATGGTCTGTGAATGACCAGGAACTATGAATGTGGTTCAGGTCTAGTTTAGGGTTAAGCAGCTGTCTGTGACTACTCAGACCCTGGTGATGGATGGTGAAAGACAGATGGTCCCCTGAACCAGAGGATGAGCCTATGCTGGTATCAGTTGCCCCTCTACACAAGAAGAAATGGACATGAGTTCAGCTTGTTCAGTAAAGGGAAGATGAAGCAGAGCCATCACAAGAACTGGAGGAAGAGGCAGAATAAGAGGTAACCACATGATCCTTATCCCCAAAGGAGCTGTGGGATATGTGAAAAGATTTCAGCCTTCATCCAGGTGTCCCCATTATCATCTGGCTGCTCCAATTAGCAGCCTGGAATTAGAAGGTAGGGAAGCCAAGGGTTTGGGATGATTTCTGGGGGAAGGGGCTGTTGACAAGGTGATTGGAAAAACAACACAAGTCCTCAGCCTCTGGAGGCAACTCCTGTCAAGCATGAAGGAAAGGCATCCCTTCAGGAGAGATATTATATGTCAGCTGGGAAGGTGGACCACCATGGAGAGAGAGATCTAACACCTGAGAGGGAATTAGCCATACTGGAGGTGATTTATTATAACAGTCACCCACAAATCAAGACGAGGTCCAATGCACATGACCCACGTGGCAGAAATTTGAACCATTTGCCATGGACTGATCCAGACTGCACTGCAACAGGGTGAAGCTCTGGAACACCTACAATACAATGGTGATATCGTGTGGGGTGATACAGCAGCAGAAGTTTTGGAGAAAGGGGAGAAAATAGTCCACATCCTTCTGAAAGCTGGTTTTGCCATAAAACAAAGTAAGCTCAAGATACCTGCACAGGACATCTGGTCTTTAAGAATAAAGTAGCAGGATGGATGTTGTCAGATCCCAGTGGATTTGATCAGCAAAATAACAGCTGTGTTTTCACCAGTGAGTAAGCAAAAAACACAAGCTTTCTTAGGTGTTGTGGGTTTTTGGAGAATGCACATTCCAAATTACAATCTGATTGTTAGGTTTCTCTGTCAAGTGATCCAGAAGAAGAATGATTTCAAATGGGGCCCTGAACAACAACAAGCCTTTGAACAAATTAAACAGGAAATAATTCATGCAGAAAATTAACTCTGTCTCAGCCCTTGGGCCAGTCCAGGCAGGACAAGATATAAAAAATATGCTCTATCACAGCTGGGGTTAATGGCCTTACATGGAACCTCTGGCAGAAAGGACCAGGGGCAATTTGGTCAAACTGTGGGGTTTTGGAGCTGGGGGCTCAGAGGATCAGAAGCCCACTGTACTTCAACTGAAAAAGAGATACTGGAGGCTCATGAAGGGTTCAAGCTGCTTCAGAAGTGATTGGTACTCGAAGCACAGCTCCTCCTGGCACCCTGACTGCCAGTGCTGGGCTGGATGTGTGAAGGGCGGATCTCTTGTACATCATGCAACTGAAGCTATGTGGAGTAAGTGGGTCTTGCTGATGACACAACAAGCTCAAATAGGAAACCCCAGTCATCCACTAGCCAAAGAGCAGAGATTCCAGGATGACGTGCTGAAAGAGGCCTTACTGTATAATAAATTACCAAAAAATGAGAAACAGTATCCCTTGTTTACTGATGGGTCCTGCTGTATTGCAGGAAAGCATCAAAGTCCCTCACAACAAGTTACAGAAACTGCTGAAGGAGAAGGTGAATCGAGTCAGTTTGCAGAGGTGAAAACTGGCTTTAGACATTGCTGAACGAGAAAAATGGCCAATACTTTATCTCTGTACCGATTCCTGGATGGTGGCAAATGCCCTGAGGTAGTGTTTGCAGTGCTGGAGGTGGAGCATCTGGCAGTGCCGAGGTAAACCCATGTGGGCTGCTGCAGTGTGGCAAGGTATTGCTGCCCGGGTGGAGAACTGGTTGTGAAGGTACATCTCGGGCCGCTGAAGAACATCAAAACAACAAACAGGTGGATCAGGCTGCTAAGATTGAAATGGCTCAGGTGGATCTGGATTGGCAATGTAAGAGTGAATTACTTATTGCTTGGTGAGCCTGTGGCAGCCCAGGCTCATTTCAAAGAAGAAATGAAACATGTAGATGGACTCGTGATGGATAGAAGGATTTGACCATGGACACTATTGCATGGGTTATTCATGAATGTGAAACGTGTTGCAGTTACACAAGCCAAGTGGTTAAAGCCTCTTTGGTGTGGAGGATGATGGCTGAAATAAAAATCTGGGGAGACCTGGCAGATTAACAGGCAGATTGACAAACCCGCCAAGGCAAGCACCATGTGCTTACCATGTCAGAAACAACCACCAGCTGGCTGGAAACATATCCTGTGCCCCATGCCACCACCTAGAACACTGTCCTGGTCCTTGAAAAGCAAGTCTTACAGTGACATGGCACCCCAGAATGAATTGAGCCGGACAACAGGACTCCTTTCTGAAACACCTGTAAAGACACGTGGGCAGAACTCTGCCCACTATATACATGGAGTGTATATATGTATGGTATATCACATCCCCTATCACAGTGCAGCCTCCTGGAAAATGGAACAATACAACAGACTGTTACTGAGAGCATTGGGTGGTGGGACCTTCAAACAGTGGGATACACATTTAGCAAAGGCCAGCTGGTCAGTTAACAGTAGAGGATCTGCCAGTCAAGCTGGTCCTGCCCAGGCAAAACTTTACATAATGTAAAAGGGGTAAAGTCCCTGTAGTGCACGTAAAAAGAATCTTTGGGAAAACAATGTTATTCCTGCCTCAGGCAATGGCTGGCCCATCCATGGGATTGCTTTTGCTCAAGGACCTGGGTGCACTTGGTGGGTTATGTGGGAGGATAGGGAAATTCAGTGTGAGCTTCAAGGGGATCTGATTCTGTATGAGAAGAGCCAGTGATGTGGATTGTATGATGTTAATTGCCATATAGCACTGTATGCCATCATTGCTCTGGTGACAACATGCAACAGTAAGAATCACCCAGATTAATGAAGAATGACCTTTGAAACTGGACAAGGGCAACATGGATAGAATTAGTACTGAGCAGGCAACAATCCAATACTATACACCAACTCTCCTGCCCTTAAGGACTGCTATGAGCTGGAGCCCAAAGTCATGGATAAATGAACTCAACAGATGTTTTGGAGGGATAGCCCTAAGGGAATTATACCTGTGTGTATCATCAAGAGACAAGAAAAGTGATGCTGTTTAATTGGGATGTATTCAAAAGTGTCGTCATGACATAAGTGGCATAGAATACGGGGTGGGTATTGTTGTGTTTTCAGCTGGGATAGAGTTAATTTTCTTCCTAGTACGTGGTACAGTGCTGTGTTTGGGATTTAGAATGAGAATAATGTTGATCACACGTGATGTTTTAGTTGTTGCTGAGCAGTGCTTACCCTAAGTCAAGGGCTTTTCAGTGTCCCATGTTCTGCCAATGAGGAGATTCACAAGAAGCCATGAGGGAGCATGGCCAGGACAATACTGACTGACCTGGCCAAAGGGATATTCCGTACCACAGGGCATCTATTTCAGTGTATAAACTGCGGGGAGTTGGCTGGGAGGTGACAATCACCGCTCAGGGCCAGGCCAGGCAGGTGGTGGGCTACTGAACTGTGCATCACTTGTTTCTCTTGTGTTCTAGTTCTCTCTCTTTTTGTTTTCTTCCCTTTTTCATTACAATGACTATTTTTATTATTATATTTTTATGTATTTGAATAATTAACTTGATCTTATCTCAACTTACAGGTTTTACCTTTTTCTGATTCTCCTCCCCGTTCCACTGGGGATGACAGAGAGTGGCTGGGGGAAGAGTGAGAGAGTGGCTGCATGGTACTTGGTTGCCATCTGCAATTAAACCACAGCAGTATGCTTTAATCGGTGTGTCTTAAGAAGCAGATTCTGAGATTGTGGGGAGGGGGTATAATTTTATTTTTCACAGTAAAGAGAGTGGAAAACTGTGCTGTGGAATTACACTGATGTACAATGGTGTTTTCTTTTTTGCAGTGTATGACCCCTCCACACAGCCCTGACTTTGTTGAGATATCAGCAACTACGCTTCTCTCCTCACAAGTCACCTATTCCAAACCAAGGACTGTCATGGCAAATACAGCTGCCTGCTCAGTCACAGCAGCGACTGGTGCCTCTCCCATAACCAAGCCATCTGTTCTCAACATGGAGAGACAGTGCAGTCAGCAGCCAGAGATCTCTGAATCCTCTGCCCCTCAGCCTTGCAGGGCCATGGCAACAAGTGTCATACGTCACACAGGTGATAGTTCTGCTTACCATCACATTCCTGCTGTGCAAGAGAAAACAGAGGTAACTTCAGGCTACAGCACTTCCAGGGACTGGTGTGGAGTCAATGAGCGAAGACATTCCAGACTGCCACAGGACACCTGTGCTGCGGATGATTCAACCAACAAAACCTCTCCAGTACATCAGCCTTATGCACATGACTCCACTGATATTGTGACCAATAAAGGGCAGTTACCAGTCTGTCCTGTTTCACCGCAGACCCACTTACCAAAGAATTGTGAGAATGACTTGCAAAAAAGAGCTACCCCAGTGACGCCTGCCCCTGTTTCAAGCCCCCACGTTCTCTGTCAGATGATCCCTTTAAATGGACAAAGCAGTATGATCAATGCCTACGTAAAGCCTTCAACTCCAGCACTCTCAACTCCCATGAAACCCATTTTACCGCAGACGGCCCCGCTCTCTCAGCCTGTGCTCATGGGACCTTCTGTGCCTCAGGGGACTGTCATGTTGGTTCTTCCCCAGCCTGCTGTCACACAGACGCCGCAGTGCCCGCAGACCGTAATGACTGTTGGGAACACCAAGTTACTGCCACTTGCCCCTGCTCCCGTGTTCATCGCTTCTGGTCAAACCTGTGCCCCCCAGATGGACTTCTCTAGACGGAGGAATTACGTTTGCGACTTCCCTGGGTGCAAGAAAACCTATTTCAAAAGTTCCCACCTCAAAGCCCACCTTCGCACCCACACCGGTGTGTACAAGGGAGCTCTGGCACGGGCTTGTATTGCAGTGCTGAAATGCACTTTTGGGGGGGGGGGAGGACGGTGGGAGAGGGAAGAGGCAGGTGATCGAGAAACTTGTGCTCATCTCAGGGAGGGAAGCAATGTTCATTCTGTGGGCAAGCAAAACAAGACAGACTTTGTTCTGAGACCTCAGCTGACCCTGTAGTGTTAGTTGAATTTCACAAGCTTTAGTTGGAGTGAAGCTTTGCCCTCTGTGTGCGTGTGTTTAGATCTGAGTGGAGTACTGCCATCTGGACTAGATTGAAATGAATTGTGCAGGTCCCTTGTTTTGGGGCATGGAGAGGTCTGGTGTAAGCAAAGCATAGTGCAGTGAGTTGATCTTAATTACTACATGAGTAAAAGAAAAGAGAAACTCAGTGCGTTTTTTTCCAGAGTTTTGTTTAGGCTAAATGGGAATGCATTGGGATTTTGGGCTGCTGTGTTAGGAAGTAGAGCTTCTACAGGAATGTTACAGAAGGGGAATTTTAGAGGTAAATGAAAATTAATTGTAATTAATATGAGTTGATTTGCTCCATAAAATCTGGTCAGTGTGGAGACAGTACACATGTGTTTTACTTACCCTTTTTCTGGCTCCAGGATCCTGTTAAATTAAAACTAACTTTGAGTTCTCAGGGATTATTTTTGATATTGATGGATAGGCATAGTGGGAGATTGGTACAGAATAGCTCTATTTCTGGTTTACCTTGACTTTTTTCCCCACCTGCCCTTATCCCACAGACACTGGTTTATTGGATGTCAGCTTCTGTGACTGGATTTGCATTAGTTTGCCAGCTTGTCTTTACAGTTCCTTTGGGGAAGGAGCTTAATGTCTACATGAAGCTGATAATCCTTGTAAACCATAGTTCAGAGGTAGAATGATGCTTCTGCTTCTGGCTTGAGAGGCTGCTGGATAGAGGATAAACATAGACTAAGAGCAAGTGTGTCTTACTTTTAGCACATGTTGAGCCATAGGGAAGTTGTGTATGTTCCTGTATTGTGATTAAGACTAGGACATCAGTGGGAAGTGAAACACACTGACCCGTCACTAGCCAGCTCACATTACAGGATGAGGAGGAAGAGCAGTTCAGCTTTATTTTCCCACCTTTTTTCTGCACACCGACTAGCTAGATGATACCACATACACCAAATGCAGAACTTTACTCCCAGTATCTGAAATAAAAAAACACTCGTGGGGCTTCCTTTCTGCTGACCGCTTGTGGTCCGCTCTGAAACGTCCCTATAAATTTGGGCCAGGTGGTGGATGTTTATTTGGAGCTTTATGGGAGTTGCAGGTGGTGGATCACGTTGTTCAGGATAGGTTTGATGTTAAACAGTAGCCCAGGACGAGCAGCAGCTGACATGGGCAGCCTGGCTGACTGCTGCCATTCCTGGGCCTGCAGAAGGAACTCCCTGGGCCATGTGTGGGACCTCCATCTGCATGGGGATGGCAGGACAGGCCACGCCTCGGGAGTGCTGACTGGGTCAGTGTTTGTGTGTGGGACTGGACCGCTGGAGCAGCACAACCCTGAGGCTCCATTCCAGGCTTCCTGTTTGCCTGCGGTATTTGCTGATGAGATGCTGCAGCCACAGAGATGTGGATGCATAGGGATAGGGCCAGGGGGTTGTTTCTGATTCCATCAGTGGATAAAGTAGCTTTATGAAGGATCTTTATCTTTAAACTGGGATTTTGGGTAATTAAAAAATCTGATTTAATTAAAGAACATTCAAAGAGATATGAGGGAATAAGGAGAACCAATACTTAGGATTTTTCTCTGGAGCAGAACTTAAGCTCACGTTGACTGCATAGATGAGCAGTTTGTGGAACTCACTGGTTTCTGCAAGGCAGGTTTTAAGTTAATTCTTAAAAGCTTCTCAACAGCAACTCACACTTCCTTTATGTCCTGCAGGAGAAAAACCTTTCAGCTGCAACTGGGAAGGCTGTGACAAGAAGTTTGCCCGCTCGGATGAACTGTCACGGCACCGCAGAACTCACACGGGAGAGAAGAAGTTTGCTTGTCCCGTGTGCGAGCGTCGCTTCATGCGCAGCGATCACTTGACAAAGCACACCCGCCGCCACATGACCACAAAGAAGACCCCCAGCTGGCAGACAGAGGTTGGCAAACTCAGCAGAATTGCCACGGCAGAGAAACCGAAGAGCAGCAGTGCTCTGAGTATGCTCATCCCCATGCCATCACCTGTCTGCCAGGGCTAGAGGCAGGAAGCAGCTCCTCTGCGAACTCTGAAGATCAGGAAGAGCTCCAATGGCTACAATAGAACTGGCAATGGCTTTTGTTTTCCCCATGTTTGTGCATATGTTAGTTTCCTGCAGTTTAGGTCGTCAGTTGATAATGCTGTGTGAGAAATCTATATTTCCTTGTCCCTTCCCTGTTTGTTTTGTTTGGTTTTTTTTTCAATATTTGGGCAATTGCAATCACCAGCACTTCAGGAAAGCTGAACTCTTTGGAAATTATTTTGGCAATAGGTTAAAAAAAAGTCACTTGTAATGCTTGCTGTTAATATTTTGATGTACAGTAAAACAGGGTGGTTTTTAATTTTTATACTACTATTTTCTATACCAAATATATTTTGTATTTGTTCATTTTGGTCTTGTTACGCAGGCAAATTACTTGACCTGCATTAGTAGGGCTATGCTGGATAAGACCCAGAGTTTTGGACACTCTTTTCAGTAAACATAAACAGTTGCATTCAGAGCATTTTGTAAACATGGAATATTTGATAAGTCATATTGGTTGGTGTTTTCACACTTGCAATTCCTGATCCTGCAATGGGCTAGTGCTGTTACACCTTCTTTATGCAGGTGACATTGGAGATCAAAGTGAGTCAGTCATTTTTGAAACAAACCAAACCAGAATTACTTTATTTGAGAAAACAAGTGTTGAAATCCTCAACATTTTATGAATTCATAACCTTTGCAAGTGGAAGCCTATGTGGCTTTTGGTAGAAGTTTGACATACTGGGCATTCCACAGTCCAATGGAGCAAAGTTTGGAGGAGCCAGACTGCTCTGATGGAAGTAGAAGCACAAACATAATTTAGAAACTGACACTAAAAATTATGCTTTATTTTTGGTCCTACTAAACCAGCATATCAAAACCAACTGAAAAATGCAAAAATGACAAGATAACCCATGAAAAATTAGCTGGGTCTGTGTTTTTTTGGTTTTTTTTGAATACAGGAGAAATAGAAAATGAAGGGATTTTATGTATTGTGGATGCTTGTGCACCTTATAGAAAATTGTTCAAGGCTTTCATTTACCTGTATCAATGCACCAGAGGAAGTACTAATTCTGTCTTGAGTTAAGAAATAGCCACCGTGTCAACTTGATGATGCTCTTGATGTGGCCTTATACTTCTCCACAGTACTTTGTATAAAATCACCCTTTTCTATTAAACGATACACTCTTCCTGTTGAATGGATTTTCTTTTACACAAAGTGTAGTCCTGATTAAGAAATGGACCCACGGGTTGCAGGAGTGCTGTGTTGGCATGGTATGAGTAATGAAATGCCCATAGCACAGTTGGACTGCTCGCTTTCCGTGGTGCAGAAGGATGTGCAAATGTACTGCAGCAGAGCTGACAGGAGGGCAAAGCAGCAGGTGTTTTGCTGGGAGACAGCTCACCCGCTGAATGAAATATTTCTGTAGTGTTTATTCCTTCTGGACTCTTCTCCCTTCAGCCACTCCTAGACTGAAGCTTAGTTGAGCACTGAGGAGGATTTGGTTTTTTTTGGATGCATCAAATGTGGATAACTAGGAATGCACTGTCTTGCATGGCTTTGTTCTGAAATCCTGGTCTTGTTTCCCAGTGTGGGCAAAGCATGGATCTTATGTATGTAAGTGCAGACTTGCTGATGTCAGCTAGCACTGCCCTGAAATCGGCAGAGACCTGTTTCAGTTTAAAGCAGATTATGTCATAATTTTTTACACTAAAGTTTATAGTTCTAATTAACAGTAGTAGGTTTTCAAAATGCACTAAATTGGATTATTGTGCTAAGTGTACTGAAGTTTTTGTGCCTGACCTTTAAAACTCCCACACCCTGTTCACTGACATGTGCTGTAATCCCACTGAGCCCAGTGTACGTGCTGGTGAGTGTGTGTGTGGACCTTGATTTGGACTTTCCAAAGGGCTCAGTTGGGACTCTTTTTCCTGACAAAGTGGATGCTTGCAGCGTTGCTGTTCTCTGTTGATACCCAGTTTTCCAAATTCTTGTGGTGAACAAAGAGATGTTGCTGCTCTTACTTTTTCGTTCTCTTTTTCTTGGAAATCTCTTAGAACAAGAAGTTTGGCTTTTGGATGCTGTTTTTGCATGCTTTTAACCAGAGGAAGCATGTCCTGTCTCAGTTCAGTAGCCAATTTAGTACTTCATTTTTACAGACTAACCATTTATGGTGTTCACCTGAGCAAAACAGTTTGGAAACTCATAATTTAGTAAATTGTCATGCGACTTAGTTGCATCACAGGGGGGAAAATGATGGACTGGAGAATACAGAATTTTAGAAAGTGTGTCATGTATGTGTGTCACAATGTTGGGTTTGTGTGGCCTGCGATTCCTGGCAGCCCATTCCAGCCAGGTGTGTACTGCCTCCCACCACCCATGTCTGGGACATGTGGATTGTTCTCTTGTGACTGTGCATGAATAGCTGTGCCATGGTGTGCCTGTGTCTGCTCTGTGTGCCCTGTCTGTTCCTTCCTGCTGTGTAAGGGTTATTTATGGAGTAAGCATGAGTGGGATAGCTGATCTCTTTGCACTTTACTGCCTGAACTCTATTGTTCAGTCTTTTTATTTTGAACCTATATTTTAAGGAAATGGAATTGCATTTTTTTGTACCTGTTTCTAACTTTTCTTAAATAAAATGTATGTAATGTGACTGGTTTTAAATCATAACAAAACTGTGAGTTTTCAGGTTTCATAGATGTCCATTCTGGGATGTAAATCCATATGGATTAGGTTATATGTCTAGGCAAGTGGAAGACTCTGGGAACAACAGTTCCAGGGTCCATACCTCTGTTCCAGCCTGGCCTCCAGCTGATGTCAGCAGAAGGGGTGGGCTGGGTGCTGGTCTGTTAGCATTGGCAAGCTGTGCATGGAGTGAACGCTGGAAATCTAGAACACATGAGGGTTTAACTCGAGATGGCTGCATAAGCCCCAGTTCTTCCTGCTCCCACATACCTGTGCTCTGGTGGGGAGGTGGCTCTGGCAGGCTGGGTGTCACCTCCAGGTCTCAGTTGGGAAGGAGGTGTCCAGTGATGGTGATGGCAGCACTTACTATTTAAGTTTTTATGCACTTCTGCTGTTTCTTCTGACCAGTTCCTGAACTGCAGAAATGTTTATTTCCAGCAGAAAGGGAGAAAGTGTAATGATTCCAGCCTTGTCACAGCCTTTCACTGCAAGGTGGCTCCATCCCTGCAGTTGGAGCCCTCAGAGAGCAACCTTGAGTGGTGACTGAAGGCTTTGTCTGCAAAAGTGCACGTAATTCGTGCAAGCATGAGGAAGGTAAAAAGAGATCTCATAATGGTTCTGCTTCCTGCTAAGGAGAAAAACTGCAAGGGAAGGCTTTGCTGCAGGATCCGTGATCTGGCAGAATGGCATGAACTCCAGCCCCTGGGCTCTGCTGATCTCCACAATGCTTTTGTCTCCTGGGAGAAGATGCCCTACCTGTCCTTACTATTTTTCAAGGAAGATTTTTCTGAGCATTAAACCATATCCTAAACAATAC
The DNA here is from genome assembly GCA_013390005.1 of Calyptomena viridis. Taxonomy (NCBI): domain Eukaryota; kingdom Metazoa; phylum Chordata; class Aves; order Passeriformes; family Eurylaimidae; genus Calyptomena; species Calyptomena viridis. The sequence continues at coordinate 336,730 of WEIV01030160.1, forward strand.
TTGTATTATTGTTGCTGATTTTTATATGGTCTCCTTGGCTTCGTTTATATGAAACATGGCAATGGATTTCACAGTTCTTTGCTCATTTTTCTGGTTTTCCTTCAAACCAAGCTGTGGTCTGAGCTGTCCATGCAGCCAGGAGGTGCACTTGGTACACATCCTAATGGGGCTGTAGTCTGAAACAGCTTCATCCTGTGAGAGAAAACAGCCCACGCATAAGGAAGACATCCCAGCTACCCCTGGCAGGGCATTGTTGAGGGCAAGTCCTTCTGTCTTGTAGCTACTCTAAATTCATGAAAAGGAGTAATTTTTGAAAGGAAAATGCATTTGTGCTCAAAGTTATTTGTCGACTCAATGCTGCATTTTGCAGTCAGATGGGCATTGCTTGAGGTTACACACACCACACTGTGTGGTTGTACAGCCAAACAAGTTCCCTCATCTTGCAAACCAATGAGCACTGATCCACTTCCCATTTGGATACTGGAAGAGTGAATCCATTCTGAAGCTGCAGAGTGGGGTGGACAGGGGTGGCCTATGCTGCTGGGTCGTTGCACATTTGGTGTGCTCCTCTGGCTGAGGAGCTCTGGCTACTTCTTTTCCAGCTCCGAAAACTGTACCCAATGTCCTACGATTGATAAAAGTGGCCCTTCATCTGTTATCTTGTGAGCCAAGTCCTGCCTCAGGGTTGCATCTGGCTTCAGTTCATCTGCTAGGATAAATCTTCTAACTGGTTTTGAAGTTTAATCTGTGAGCCCATCTGCTTGTTTACCTTCCATTCGTGTCTGGCAAGGCAGCTTCAGGCAGGCAGGCAGGCTCTGAACATGAGGACATGCACACTATGTCCATGTGTGCAGGAAGAGTAAATCCTGACTCAAAACAGCAACCTGCAGGCTGAGGAAACAGGGAGATGGTCCAGGAGGAAGTTTCAAAGCCTCACATGTCTCCTCACGGTCCAGGCAGTCCTGGTGTTCTCTTCCCTGCAGTGAGTATGTTAGTATTGAGCCATTTTCTTTTCAGATTGTTTTCATCTTCTGTCAAATGCAGCCTTCCCCATTTTCTGCTTCAATCTTGGGGTGTAGGAGAAGGAAATTGGTGACTTTTATGTCCTGATGCATGCAGAAGGCCATGGGCACACCTTAGACATGCAGAAAACCCGAGGAAGCTGGAGCATACCATTTTATGGGAGAGTTTTTCCTAGATGGGAAGAATACCTTAGGTTTAACTGTCTTCCTTGTAGAGTCTCTTGAGTCCAGAGAGACTTCTGTTTGTTACCATTGTCCAGCTAAACCCACTTCACCCTGTGCAAATAATTGCCATGTCCTGTGTCCAGAGTGGTGTGAGAGGGAACTCTGTTACAGATGTGTTCTGTGCCAGGCAGCTGGTGTTCCACCTCCCTGCCAAGTGTGGTGAGGAGCTCCCCAAAACTCCTGCCCCACAGCTCCAGGTCTGCATCTCGCTGGAGCAGAGGCTTCGTTTTGGCTCCTCAGGTTGTGTGTGCGAATAATTTGCATGTTGGGGTTTGACCCTCAGAGGAAGGGGGTTCTGGAAGAGCATCCTTGGAGTGGTGAGGGTGCCACCCTCCTTCTTCCTCTAATATGAAGGCAAGTAGATGACAGCAGGGTGCTGGACGTGGTGTATCAGAGAACTATTAGTTGCTCTGCCCTGGGAGGTCTTGGCAATGGGATACTCGTAGATACGCTCCCTGTTCAAGTCTATTTACAGCTCCTGACTGAATTCTTGAGGCTTGTTGGACATTTCACTGGATGTCTACAGAACAGGCAACAGATAACTCACTTCCTAAAACTGCTCCACCACTGATCTGTTTTCTTAGGTGCTGTCTGGGAATGAGTTCTGCTCATTTACTGGGCTACTGGAAAGGCAGAGCTCTGCTAAAAAAAGCACCATGCATTGCAGTGCTGTCATAAAGAAAAGGAATCTATGAAGAAAGAGGGAAAAGGATTCAAATTGTCTGTCTGCACATGAAAAACAGACTTGAGGGAAATTGAGAGTCTGAGTAAGTGTTCAAACTGGTTCTGTAGTTTCAGGTTTGTTGGTTTTGTTTTTTAAGATCTTGGGTTAAGTAATTTAGAAAAATGGCTTTATGTTTTCACCACCAGAACCTTTCAGCTGGCATCTTGTTGCATGGCCAGGTAAGAATCCTGAACTTGGAAGTCATGAAGCTCAGAAGTAGCAATATCTTTTCATGCACTAAAGAGTAATTTTTCATGGTTAGTTGAAAAAGTTACCTTCTTCAGTCCTCTCAGCAACTCGTAATAGGAGGTGTGTAGAAACAGCCAGCTGGCCAGCAAGGCTCTCTTACTTCTTTTGGACTAGTGCAAAATGTAGCATGTAGTATATGTCTTTGTTAGATGAATAATGTAGTGATTTGGTTAAAACACTGGCCTTTTGCTGTTTTATTAATGGAGATTAATAATGTTAGGTGAAAAGCCATGGTCAGCTACCTTGTCTTGTGCTGCGTGTATTAAACAGGAGGGTAGTTTCTAAAATGATGAAAGAGACTCTCCAGAACCCTGCTTAATTTCAGCAAACTGTTTTAGGGGCAAGAAATACTGGCAAGCTGAATAATTTTTTTGTCCTTCAAGCAGTTGTGATTTGATGATGGTTAGAGAGAAATATCATGAAAAGAAAATGAACTTTATGATAATTCAGCTGGTGGGATGCCAACATTCACTCCCTGAGATGTGGCAAAGTGATCTTCATAGTGCAGCTGTCCTATTTTTTAAAAAAGCCATTAATTCAAGAAGTTTCTCTTGAAATTAGTTGTGGGCTCAGCTGCTGCTTCAATATGATTATTTACCTGCAAATGATCTAGTGTCCTATTTTCCCTGAGCAAAGGATGGATCAAAAATAGAGTTATACTGACACCAGATAATTAAATTGCAATGGTACCTTCCTAGGCATCAGTCCCACTGCCACCATCCTGGTTTACTGCTGGGTCCAGGTTTGACACAGGGGGAGGAACACACGAACACAGTCCTGTTAATTCTTGGGCAGAAGCTGGTTGGGTACCACCATCCTGTTGTGCATGCTATGAAATAAGACAGATGTTTGTGAGCTGCTTTGTCCATGACCATGGCACAGTCTGAGGCCCCTCCCTGCATCCCCGAACTTCTTTCTCCCACTTCTTCCCTGGTGCAGTGACTGTCCCAGCTGCATCACTCCTTTCTAGACTTTCCTCTCTTCCTGCAGCTCCTTTTCTGTTGGTGATGCTGAAAAGTGTACCTGTGAAACCCACTGCACCTTTGTTCTAGGTGCAGAAATGTGCTTTTTCAGAAGCTAATTTTGTAAAGCTTACTCGTTTGCTTTGTTCAGTCAAGAGTGATTTCTCACAACCTAACAGTATGTTGTTATCTTTTTGACTAGTCAATTTCTATAATTGTTAATACCTAGGCTTTCCTTAAAGAGAGCCTTTCCTTAAAGAGTTGGCCCTGCCCTCATGATGGGGGACCTGTGATTTAGCCGAGACTCTGGGGTCCTTGGCAGAAGGAAGGTCTCAGTTGAAAGAATGAAATCCAAATTGAAGGAAAATCTAAACCACTATAGTGATTAGAAAAGAGTATAGGGTACTGTGATCCCCTATGGTGCTGGGGTCAGCTGGCTGCCAATGTTTCTTCTGGTCTCTGCAGGAGATTCTGCTCAACCCAGTAGGTCTTTGAGAGCTGCTGAAAACTAACACAAGCTCTGGCAGATCTGACACACTGACACAGTGCAGAGAAACTGTGTTCCTGCCACAGCTCAGTGGCATTTAATAGGTCTAAAAAACACAATTCCTGTCAAAAAATTGGATTTTTTTCAGTAGTTTTGGAGAGCCCTTGCTCCAGAGGTCTGACACAACTTCCTCCAAGCAATGCAAGGACATCTGTTCTCTACTCTGGCTATTTCTGGACCACCGAGGTATCACAGAATCATAGAATGGCCTGGGCTTGAAGGGACCTCAAAGATCATCTTGTTCCCAACTCCTGCCATGGGCAAGGCCATCTCCCACTAGACCAGGTAGATCAGAGTCCCATCCGACCTGACCTTGAACACCTCCAGGGAGGAGGCATCCACAACCTGTTCCTGTGTCTCACCACCCTCACAGTGAACAATTTCTTCCTTATGTCCAACTTAAACTTACCCTCTTTCAGTTTAAAATAACTATCCCTTGTCCTACCAAAGTTCCCAGATGGTGTTTTGGGAGCTTTTGCCTCTGAGCCTGTGTAGCTTTGGGGAAGGTTGGCTCCCTTTCCACTGCCCACCTCTGTTGGCTGCCTGGCAGTTCCTCGCTTCACAGGCAGAGCACAATGTCCAGCCCTACTGAAGGCTGCTGCAGGAAAGACAACTGGGGTGTGAGTACGTGTCACCTAGTGCCTGCCTCATGGCATCTTCCTGCCACCCTCCAAGGATGCATTTTGCATACCATAAGATTATTTGCCATGTAAGATAGAGAGCCTTTTTCAGAACATTTGACACCTTCACCGAGGGCTACATAGAGTAGAGATGCATTTATTTCTGCTTCACAGGTACCAGGAATCACAAAGTACTTAAAAACCAGCATGTTAAGAAACATCCTGCTGTTTCCTCTTGCATTTACACATAGTGAAAATTTCATCTGATGTCTCTTATGCTTCAGCTGAAGATACAAATAAGATAATTTTCTACTTCCGATAATAAGGAGATACTCATAATATGTTAAGATGCAGGTGAAATAAAAGCAGAAACCCCAAAATACCAGGCTTCCCTGTCTGGCAACACTGAAAATGTACTATTTCCTCTTAGAGAGACGATTCTGTTTTACTTTGCAGTCAGTTAACAGTAATATGTAGTGATTTTTCTTTTACACTACCTGCCAAGGACACGAAATACATGGGAAGGCCAGGACTGGTAATTCTGAAAACTTATTGCAAATAGCAGCTCTACAAGAGCATGCAAGTCCCTCTTGAGATGGATGATTGAAATGGGATGTGTCTCCTGCTTTCACTGGAGAATCCATGCCAAGGAGCCCCAGACAGGACATCTATACTGTGATTTTGCCCCAAAGGGATTGTACAAATCCTATGTTTGCTGATGGTTCCCAGGAACCATCATTTGTCTATGTGGTGGGATTTAAACTCTGGGATTACACTGGGCTCAGTCCCCTTTTCCTCTTATCCCCCATACTGGGGACCACATTGAAAGAGACAGTGCCAGGAATATGAATTTCATACAACATACCCTTAAGTAAATTCTGGATTAAATGATATGGCTGCATTTTTCTTCTGTCAAGTCAAAGCAAGATCTTCCTTCAAAACATCAAGTTTCAACACTTCTAGTATGACACTTCAATTCTAGTACGTGTTCATTTGTAAATGGCAATTAGAAATGCGCTTCTGAATAGTGATTGTCAAGATGAACTGGTCCCTCTTCCAGTGGCACCAATCAGAAATCAGCAGTTGGTGAAGGAATTCACACTCTCACTCAGTTGGTCTGTGCTTTCCGTGCTTCCCAAGCAGCCACACTGCCTCTCATGCTCCACCACCCTTCACCACCCACCTCTCCCACTGTCTCACTGTGTGAGGCATTATTTTGTCCGTAGCAGTTCTGCTCCAGCTGGGCTTTCAGGATCATGCCTGAAGTTCTCGTGGCATGGGACTGGACTCAGCGGCAGTACTCCCGCTCAATGCTTGCCATGAGCTCCTCCTCTGAGTAATCATATGATATCGTGGACTGTCCTGATGGCTTCTTGCTGTTGTTTTCTGGGCACCTGTCACAAAAGGGAATGAGTTATTGGTGTTATGAGAGAGGATCAGGTTCTGAAGACACAAGGAGACCATTTTTTTTGTGAATGGAAAGATTGAGCTGCATGTGGTTTGCTGAGACACAGATACTCTGTCACATCTACTTTCCATACTCCACAGGCACACTGCCTGCTGACATTTGCTATCACTTGGCACCTCTTTCAGTCTGTCAGTTCATTACAGTACAGCCCTTACAATGCTCCAAATCAAACTCCCAGAACCTTCTGGTGGGTTAGGTTCAAGGCCCAGCTAAAGGACTGTGTAACTTTTATGCTAGTTACCAGTTTTAAGGTTTCATACAGAATGAGATTTGTTTGTGTTTGTAATGGATGTGAGTTTCAACCAAAATGCAAGTGCAGCTCCCCCAAACTGCTCTTATGGCTTTTATTTATTTTCATATCAGCGCAAGTCTCCCAGGAGTGGGAACTGATGTATGATTCATAGGGAACTGCTATGGGGTTTACTGGTGTTATCAGAAGTGGTTTATGTTGGGTACAAGAGAAATCTGTTCCTACCTGCCTGAGGGAGAACAGTGAAAAGACTTCTGCAAGCTTTGACCACTGTACCTCAACGCTACCAATTAGGTCTACTTGATCTTGCCCTCTGGGACTTAAGAGAGGAGCCAGCAGCTGGCACTCCTTGGTCTTGTAGGAAACTGGGAGGTGAGCAAGCCGGGCTGTCAGGCGTGTCATCTCTGGAAGTTGGAGCATGTGGCTCCATGAAATGGAGGTCATGGTGAGGTGCACAGCTAAATGGAGACTTGAGTTGGTAAATCCAAACTGTAAAGTGCTCTGCCACGCCATGTTAACCAAGACTTTGTGACCATCCACTGGTGGAGATCAAGTAAACAAGAAATAAATGTTTCTGCATGTCGGTTAGTTGGTTGTCAAAGAGGAGAGATTTTCATATGCAATAGCATGGCTCCAGATCATGTAGCATCTACTGAGTTACTATTTCTCTAGGGATGAGATTTATCCCACCCTTGGTCTTGCAGCTGGGATGAATTCTGTGAAAAAAAGTGAGGACCTGTTCATGGTGAAATCACAGAAGCTGCTTCAAAGCAGGCGAGTAAATGTAGAATCCAAATCGAAGAACCTGAAATGCTTCTCTACAGGCACTTTGCCCTTTAAAGGAAGTGCCTTCATACTGCTCTCCTCGGGCCAGGGATCATCCTCATTGTTCTCCCAAGAGGCAGCAGCCTCCTCCTGCTGCTGTGGCTGTGGAGTGGGCAGTGGCAGTGCAACCTCCTGCTCTCACCTGCCTTGCTCAGAGGGGCTCCTGCCCAGCCCAGCTGCTCTGACCGAGCTGTGCTTACACTGTGCCCCCTGAGCATCAAAAATAGTTTGAGGTTTTTCGTGGAGTCACCTGATGACCAGCTGGCATGGCCACTGGGGTGTGTGAGAGTTCTACACTCACATTGCACCATGCCCTTCACGGCAAGTTCTACTGGTAGCAAGTAGGATTTAGCAACTGGACTCTTCTGCTTATTTCTTTTGTTTGTTTTTGTTCTGAGGGGCTGCAGGGAACCTCATTTCCACTGCAGTAAATAAGACCTGAGAAGAAAGCTAGAAGTCCAAGAGCTTGAACCATACAGCAGCAGTTACAAAGCAAGAACAGGAAAAGGAAGAGCAGAAATCTGACTTAAACACGATTTACTGATTTAAACTCTGCACTGTGACAATCCTCAAACTAATTTTATGTTACGTGATGAGTAAGAGGCAGAGCTCTTGGCAGCCTGCTTGCAGGCCCACAGAAGAGCCATTGTTTCTCTTAGCAGTTACATAATTTCCCACTGTTAATTATTTCACACTTCGGTTTGCATGGAGAAAATCTCCAGGTAAAACTGGAACTTGTTGAGACAGAGATGTGCTTTTAAAAATACAAAAGCAAACCCCATTTAACATGTACACCCCAGAATTGAGAGAAAAGAGAGGGCTGTGTTTCTTTCAAGTGCAAAGGAAAAGTGAGTTGCTGTTCATATTCTTTCTATATTAGTGGCAAAGTTCTGTCTCACTTAATATGGTAAAATTTAAATAAATTAAAAAATGAGAGCTTTAATCTGGATAAAAGGAGAAATTTCTGCACCCTGAGGACAGCAAGCAGAGGAATAGGTTGTGGTTGCACAGGTTCTGTCCTTGGAGGCTTTCAAGACCTGATGGGACAAAGCCTGGAGTATATTCTGCTTTGATTTCACAGCTGATCCAGCTTGGAGCTAGAGCTAGGAGACTGGATTAGAGACCTCCTGAGGCCATCCCAACCTAAACCTTGATCAAGGCACATTGATGCAGCTGTTTCTGCTGATTCTGGAATTTAGTGAGAGGCTGTGGCAGAGAAATCCTGAGCTCAGGATGTGCACAGGACAAAAGCTGGTGGACCACAAGCCTGCTCCCATGTGCCTCCAGCTGCTCCAGCAGCAGAGGAGGCACCTTGCAACATGTGCCAGGGCTGCATGTCAGGGCTTCAGACTCTTTGAGTCCAGCTGAAGGCTGTTATACCTTATTGGAAAATAACAGGTCAGTACTTGAAGGGAAAAGTTTTTCAAACCCCAGATGTTCTGGAGAAAGAGAGAAACCTGGGATGAAGCAAAGCTGAGAGAGAAAGCTAGCTGAAAAGTGTACAAGAGGGGAATTTGCAGCATGGTAGGACAGCAAGGAAAAAGAAGGCTAATGTGGCTCCATTGGGATTACTGGTCAGGCTTCTGGATGTCTCATTGCTAAAAAGTTATTAACTTTTTGGAGAGAGTTTAGAAAGCTCAGAGAGAGTTTAGAAAGCAGCAATAAAAGTGATTTAAGAGGCTAGAGGAAAGCAATTTAGGAAAGAGGAAAGCAAGAAATGTGTTCCATTTCAGCTACAGGCCTCTTGATGTTTAAAGATTCTTAAGGGAAACAAGAATTATTGGTGGGTTTTTTGTTAAGTGGAAAGACAATGAACTATGCAATGGGGAGAAGAAAATGCAAAGGGCAAAATTAGACCAAAACTGAGCAAAACCTCCTTTGAGCAAGATCCCAGCAGTGGGGATGGCTGGCAGTGCCACAGCCCTGGTGTCAGGCAGCTGCCTGGTGTGGGGGAGAGCTGCCTGCAGGCTCCAGTGACAATGTTCCTGATGGGTGACTAGGATGACAAGCTACAAGGCAGAAACCTGAGTTAAGTGGCTGAAAATTGGGTTGGGGTGAACCTAGGCCAGTGTTTTTTATCATTTTGCTGAGGATGGGAAAGTCCAGGGTTAATCATTAAAAGGCCTTCTGCAAGACCTTGCAGCTGAAAACTGGGTCAGAACAACGCCCTGGTAGCTCTGCCAGTGACATGAGCCTTGGCAGCATTATAAAATCGTTACAGCATTCCTGGGATGTGCCATCCACCCATGGACTGCCAGATACTAGAGAGCAGTTCCCAAAAGATTTGGGAAGTGGAGGGGAGGGAATGAGAGGTAACATAGCCCAGTCAGGAACACATCCAGCTGTATTCCCATCCACATTCAAAGTATTTATCAGGGACTGATTTAGATGCTTATGTGATGTCACAGGCATGTCTGCAGTAAAGGAGGTGCACACCTACACCCATCTCACATGACTGCTTTCTTGACAGACACTATTAAGTCTCCGTAGCTAGTTTTTCTTCTCCTTGCTTGACATTTATTTCTCCTTTAATTTGCTCTATGGGGATTTCTTTAGTCAGCAACTCTATCAAGACAAGGCTGACTTCTGCTGTCTGTAACATGAGTGTTTATCTAGAATGATTCCAGCCACAGAAACATGAAGGATGAGACACCTACACGGATTAACCTCCTGTTTCTAGGGCTTGATTTGATTTGATTTCTTCAAAATGCAGTTTTGCTGGGTGCCGGGCCATTTCCCAAAAATGTTTGCATAGTTCTTGCCAGCAGAAATTGCAGTCCTCCTTATCTCGGGCAGTACAGGCACTTCACACGTGAGATATGCTATGGAGCTCTGCAGTGGATATAAAGTAAACGTTATCTAAATGAGAATAAGCTCCTGCTCTGTCATCCCAGATCTGCTGTCTTGAGTCTTCCCTTTGTATGTCAATGAGGGAGGGAGAAGAGAAGCCCTGGCAGGGTGTGAGGAGCCGGGAGGTTGGGGAGCTTGATGGGGGACTGTGGCAGGGCTGGCTGTGCACCCCCAGAGGAGACTGCTCAGTTGCCATCACAGCCCAAAACCCACTGAGGATGCTGGAAAGCCCAGGAGAGGTTGAAGTCCCCACTAGAGCACCTGTACAAGCCTTGCTGTCAGAAAAGCCAAGGGCAGTGTTTTCTGAGCACTCCTGAAGTGAACAGCCTCCCCAAGTGAGCTCCCTGCCAGCTGGGAGGGAGAGGAGAAGCAGGAGGGAGGACAGAGGCTGGTGCCTCCGCTCTCCTGACACATCCACTACCACTGCTTGGCATTAGTAGGTCACACAGCCTGATGGCCAGGATCTGCAGATTGGTCTGCTCTTGAGTGCAGCAGGAGCAGAGGGGCTGGATGACAGCCAGCTTAATGTTCAAGAGAATCACTCTTTAGTGTGAGGAGGTGATATTTTAAGATGTTTTTCTCAAGCCTCTTCATTTCATCTGTGTTTCTTTAACACATGTGTTAAACTGCCCCCCTTGCTCTTGGTGCAGGCAGACTCGGAGGCACACTGTGCTTGGTAGCTTTTGCTTGTGGAAGATTTCAGCTTTTGTTTGGCACCCTGTGCAGCAGGTCCCCACCATTCTCTGTCTCTGAGGGACACTCATGTCTCTAATTGGAGTAGCATGGGAGCATCTCATAGGCTTTCTGATTCCTGGGGAGGGAAGAGATTTTATTCTCCTTTTCCACACACTGCGGAGCCCACAGGTGACCTGTGGGTAACCAGGGCCTGACCTACTCATTGGAGTAATCATCCACAGCTTTTCACCACTTCTTCCAAGGTGCCTCTCTGACATACGGACATCCTAAATTCTGCATTGCTTATGACCAGGAATGAATCTCTATACTGTATTTGAGCTGCAGCCTCGATCTCAGGCAGCACAGCTCCTGAATTTTTTTAAATGGCAAATATTTAAGGCTATAAACCATTTCACACCATTCCCACCTCTCTTTTGCACAGTAGGAGTGATGCAGAAATAGCTTTCCCCTTTATTCCACCTGATTTCTGCCCTTGAAGATAAAATGGAAACAAGGGATACTCACTGACAGTCAACGTTGTTGTTGTCTGGGCCTGATGGGCTTCTGGTTGACAAAGCCTAGGAAAGAAGAAAAGATGCATGTTTCAGTTACAACACTTAAAAGTCAAGGAAAGTGATTCTGCCACTCTATTCTGCTCATGAGAGACCCCCTGGAGTGCTGCATCCAGCTCTAGGACCCCACCACAGCAAAGACCTGTTTGAGTGAGCCCAGAGTAGGGCCACCATGATGGTCAGAGGACTGCAGCACCTCTCCAGCACTGCGACAGGCTGACAAAGTTGATGTTTTTCAGCCTGGAGGAGGTTCTGGAGAGATCTTATTGCAACCTTCCAGTACTTAAAGGGGGCCTACCAGATGGAGAGAGGCTTTTTACTGAGACTTGTGATGGCAGGACAAGGAGCAGTGGTTTTAAACTGAAAGAAGGTAGGTTTAGATTAGAACTTAGGAAGAACCTCTTTACAGGGTGTTGAGGTACTAAACTGTTTGCCCAGTGGAGTTGTGGATGCCCCATACCTGGAAATGTTCAAATCAGGTTGGATGAGGCTCTGAGCAGCCTGGTCTAGTGAAGATGTCTCTGCCCATGGCAGTGGGGTTGGAACTAGAGGATCTTCAAAGGTCCCTTCCAACCCAAACCATTATTTCTTTCTATGAAACCTTAACAGGCTAAGTCTGGTTTAAAGCCTTTAACAAAATCTGTGGAGACAATACAGGTACAAGAGATTCTCCTTTACTAGCCCTGTTCTGCCAGCTCTGTTCCAGCATTCAGGGCAGCTGGGTGGCTGCAGGGTACAGAATGGAAATCACTGAAGGTTGACTTCTTAAACCTCCCAGTTTTTTCATGGCTGAGCACTGCCCCACTGGCTGACAGGCTGCACTCTGAAAACATCTGCTAAGGAAGAAAATTACTGCAACATGGACCCTATTCTTTCCACCTGACAAAGATGCTTCCCTGAAATGATCCATCCAGAGAGAAACATCCACCCTCCCTACACTGAAATCCACAGGCTTCCAATGGGACACTTGGGGAGCAACCAAATCCAAGACTATTGGTATTTAAAAATAGGGGCAATGATGGAACTCTCAGCCTCCAGCTAGATCAGTAAAATATGAACCCCACGCAGCCAGATGTTATTGAGAAGAACATAACTTTCATCTTTTTCTACTTTTTCACTATACTCTCACAGGGAAGGGGAGTGGAACAGGGATACGGCTTTACATAGAACTTGGCTTGGCATTATTTTTCCTGAGCTGCAGTCCTAAAGCTGGTGGGCCTCCTTTGTTCAAGCTACAATGAATGTCATGACAACACTGACATGTTAAACAGGTAGCATATGAAACCAAAGTGAGGACTTGGCTTCCAGAAACAGAAAAGTTGTTTCAGCAGTGTGGAAAAGGGGAAGATATTTTTATGTACAAGAAATGGAAGCAAAGGAACGAGGGAGTGGTGTGGAAAAGCTTGCAATTCAGAGCCACCACCTATACCTCTGCTGTGTGGTGTTTCTGCAGGGCTGGATGGGATCAAGCGATTCCTCAGTGAGACCATGTAGCTGTTCTTGAAATAACTCAAATCTACAGTGCCTCAAGGTCCAGCAGTGCATGGGACTGCTGCTGGTAAGGGTGGGAGCTATGGAGATACCCCTCTATAGGCAGCACTGGAACGGCAGCCATGGCTTTATGTAGTTTTGTGCTGATTTAAATCAGTTGGTATTGGTCAAGCTTGTATGTGCCATGTGCTGGGTAGAAATGTCCACAGGGGGATCTGCAATTAATGCATCTGATTTTAATTTGAAAGAAGGTGTATTCACTGCACTCCTTCCTCAGCTGCTTCTCATGGGGATGTTGAGGTTGAAACACCGTGGTCTCAGACACTGCCAGGCAGATAGAGAGGTGCTTGGCAGAGACCTGCTCAGATCTTCCCTACCTCTTGCACAGGCTTTGTGCTGCCATGGTCACCTTTGGCTCCCATGCTTGAGCCAGTGAGGAGGGCTGCAGCTAGGACACCTCCCTTATGCCACTGGATCAATACCTCTTCCAGCTGAGCCCTTAGTAGCTTCAATTTCTGGAGCTGGGAAAGATACCTGTCATGCACAGTATTTCACAGCCTAGCTTCTTGCTTAAAATGACAAAAGATGTTACCAGTCTTTCATAGAGTTTTAGTCTCATACCTCTCAAAAGGCACTCCATGTTCTTTGTTTGGCAACACTTTGTTTTCTCTGGAAGAGCCTGAACTACTCTAGAAACAGCTCCTTGGTGCAAGGAGAGACAAGGGTATGTGAGAAAGCTGATGGTGAGGGAAGACAGTTCCTGCCTGGTTATTTAGCATCACTTCTTAGCAATGTCCCACAAACACAAGAGTAAGAAGCTCTGCCAGGAGAATGCCACGCTGAGCTCTGAGGGCTGACTTCCCCTGGGATTTCATCCCACAATGCCGCAGCTTGTCCATCATCCACTGGGCTACTGCTGCCATCCCGGTTTCCTTCCACCAGGTACAGAACATTATTCATTCTCAACAAGAAGGGAAATACAGTTCTTCAGGAGTGCTTTGATGCTGTTCTTCCCACAGCAAGAGCCCAACTGCCAACACTTCTGGGCAAAGGATGGGTTTGGATCATTTTTGGGAGGGGTTTGAATTGTACAGTAGATTGCCTGTTTTTTCTTCCCTTGTGGCTGACTCCTCCATACTATGAGCTGTACATGTTGTGTGGGTGGAAGACAGAATTAATTAGTCATCAGGACAGAGCAGCTCTGGTTAGCAAAATCTGCTTCTCTGTGCAAAACCTGCTCCCACCTTCTCCAAGGGATCTGTCAGCAACAATACTTATTTCCCAAGAGAATTTGGCATTGGCACAGATAGACCTCTACCGACATTTAATCCGGTGCATGAATCAAAAATGGTGGCAAGTAAAAACAAAAGGCACCACCAGCCTTTGCCTTTTCCCTGCCATCAGAGCCTCCATGCTTTGGGAGCTGCTCCTAAGTTCTCTGGGCAAAGGACACATGGGTTCGTGATGCCCGGGTGACATCATGTGCCAGGCAGCAGGCGGGATGTGGAGCACTGGCTGTCATGGCCCGTGAGACATAGTAAAAACTGACCCCACCCAGCCTGCTCGGGATTGCTGTAATGTGTGTGTTGCAAGTTCAGCAGATAATTAGTATTAGCCCTTTATGTGGGTTAGCATGATGCCCACGTCACAACACTTTAATATTATGGGTTCCTATCCTACAGCTAAATAAGTAATTGCTGGCCTGGTTGGCCTGTGTACTGTTAAGAGATAAATGAACTCAGCTTCTCCGTTCTGCAGCTTGCAGTCATCTTTTCATTACTCATCCAGACCACAGCGTGTCTCCTTGTTATACACCCTGCTCTCAGTGTAGGCAACTTATGCTGGGGTCTGTTGTGCCAAGAGCCCCACATCACCTCCTCTTCCAACTTTAAAGGCTTGGATAGTAAGTTCTCCCAGGATGTACCCAGGTTTAATTTAATGTAATGAGATGTGAGGTGGAGTGATTTGACAGTCATTGCACAAGTAGTTCAGCCGTCCTTTGTGTTAGGGCAGCGGCTCCTGGGAGCAAGGCAGAGCAGACAGCTGGAAGAAAAAGCTATTTCTCTCTGCTGCATGCATGAACCAGCACTCTGGGGTGCAGGTTCCCATTCCCCCCAGCCCAGTGCAAGTTCCTCATGGTCCTGCCATCCAGCAGCTGTGCGTGAGCTGGGTGAGAACACCCTCCCCTGGGACTGGCAGGGTGATCTGGGGCTATGCACCTTCAGTAGCTCTGAGCTGCCCATGAGTGGCATTGAAACCAGTCAGCTACAGCCTTGACTATTGAAACCACAGTCTCCAAAACTGGGAGACCAAATTCCAGTTCTCTTAGAGATGGTCCATGTACTGGTCCCTGAGCCATGCTCAAGCATTACCGGAGCCTGCAAGTTGGTCCTGACCAAAACCATGCCAGCTCAGTGGGGCAGACCATCACAGTCCAGTGCCAAGGCAGCTGCTATGGTAGTTTACCACAGATATACAGATACAGCCTTGAGATGCAGTAGAAACATAGACTCTGAGTGGTCCCATCAAAGCCAAGAGAGCCTGGAGAGTGACTGAGCCCCCTAAAACATCTACATGGGAGCAGTGTGGTCTCTGTCAGTGCCGATCCACTGGACTGTGGTTTCACAGCATGGCTTTTCTGCAGATGTAAGCCAGTGCCTCCTTCTCTGGCTCTGCTCCTCCCAAATCCTTCTTCACTTAACACCCCATGAACTAGACCAGGCGACTGGTCTGAGCTGAAATGCCACCCCCCTGCCCTGGCGGCGATGTCAGCTGGAGAACATCTCAGGAGCAGTTTGCAGCAGAGCGCGGACGGCGGAGCTGGTGCAGGAGCAGGGCAGCACCTCCAGCGACGCCAGCACACGGTGTGGGGCCGAGCCAGGCATCCCTGCCGGAATCAGCCTCTCACGAACCCCAGCCAGCTACTGCTGGCAAAAAAAAGGAGCTTACCTAAGGGGTCAGTAGCTACCAAACGGGACGTATGGCCCCGGCTGCACCCCAGGCAAAGCACTCCCAGCCTTGCTCCGGTCTGCAGCAACATCCTCTGGCCAGCCAAGGAATTAGGAGCAGGCGGCGGACAGGAAGTGGGCAGGGATGCGGGAATTCCCACGCATCTCCTCTCCTGCCAACTAAAACACCAGCTCCCAGCCACTCCGCGCATGCCCTGAGCTTAGTTTTTAGATCAGGAATATTTTCAGGGCAAAAGCAACCCATGCTCTGCCAAGTGAAGGAGGGGAGTTGTGGAAAATACCTATTCAGCAGTTTTCCAAGTCCAGCTGCAACACAGCTGTGCGCGGGTGATGCTGGCTGAGGGGACAGCACAGCTTGCTGCTTCTGGGCTCTGGTGAAGTTTCAGCTGCTTTTAACAGGACAAGAAACGTAACGTGAGAGAGAGGGAGACCTTTAGCTCAGCAACCACACCCGGACATTAACTGCAGAATCTGTAATAATCTGACTTTGGGAAGTTCAAGGAGTCACAGATGTTCAGTTGGAAAAGATCTTTTCTGAAGGCTACTGGCTCCTTATACAATTGTAGCAGAATGTCTTAAGGGCATTTTTTACTATTAATACAACCGGGAAGAAAATGCTGAAATAAACGGCTTACCACCACCGAATTAGAAAGATCGAATTTCTGTTTGAGAGAAGCATATTTTAACAAGAAAAGAAAAATAAACCTGACTTCCTGTAAGAAACTAATGGCGTATGACATTAAATGTCCCTACAGGACCCTTACATGTTTGCAGCTGGGACGAGATTTGCAGTTTGCAGTCAGCCACGAGATGACGCTGTGCCACATCAATCTGCAGAAAAACACTTATTTGGCTGAAAAAATTTGGCAAAGCTTTGAAGACCTGAGTGTTTTAGAAGTATATGATAGTCCGTCTAGAAGCTGGTGAATACACCCTCTATATAACCCGTGTTATTCCCATGCTGCAGCTTGGGTGATTCGCTTACTGAAATCACATCCCATCTCCAGGCAGAAGGAGTGATGGCACCATGGAAAAAGCTGTTAAAAGCAAGACCCTAACATGTCTGCGTGATTCTTCCATTTCAGGAAACCACTGGGGAAATGCCTGAGGCAACAGCCTCTGCCCTGGCTTCCACCAAGAGCTACCTCCATGCTCTGTGCTGTGGCAGTACCTGCAAAACCACAGCTACATTTTTCTCTCTTGAGCAAAGAGACAAGGAAAAAGCATGTACAACTATCCAGAACTGAGGGCAAAGCTGAAAATGGACATCTGATGCTGACAAGAGGTTTTGGGGTCTGCTCCAAGCCACGTTCAGGTTCCCCATTAGGATTTTGTTCCAAGCCCACTGCTGTGATATGCTTTCACACTTCTCACTCCCAAGCACTATCTGAATGTAATAGAGGCGGCTGAAGCCTTTAAATGCAGCTGTGTCTCTCTCCACCAGCCCTTGCCACCTGTCCTGATTGTGCATTGGTGCTGCCAGCTTGCTGCTGTATGACAAATTGTGCTGAAGCTCAGATGCGAAGCACAACATTGATGCATATCATGCCCAGGAGAAACCCAACCATGACATCAGAGAGGTGAGTCCTGTTTGCAATTCTGCTCTCCTCTGGCTGATGTCAAACTTCTCTCCTCCCATTGGCCAGAATCTGCTCCTCGACAGGCTATTTCTCATCAGACTTTTCTAGTGTAATAGCTTCTTGTTGCCTTTCCTCCTCTTGCCTCACCTTTCCCCATTAACTCTGTTGAATCAACTCATCCTTTCTTCTCTGAAATTTCTTTGCTCATCTTCCAGTTCGCACAGCTGAACAGGGCAAAGCAAGCAAGTTCCCACCACAAGACAGAAACTACAAATGACTGCTTGAGAAGCTGGCAAGACTGAAATTTCCCTCGAAACCTCTAGCAAGGAACTAGTGACACAAAAAAGGTGACACCCCTTTCCAGAAACTTCTTCCACCAGTCTTGTTGGAAGGGTGGGACTACAGTTTACACAATGACCTAAAAGACTAACTTGCACCCAGTAAACCACCAAAACCTGGTGCTGCAGTTTCCTCCCTCCTTTTCTCAGGTTATGGACTTTTTAGGCCTCAAGGAGTCAGAATGGTAAGCCCATGACTGCTGTCTGTACCGTGGTCATCTCAGGTTCAGGTAAAGAAAGTGCTACCAAGAAAAGCTTCAAGTACCTGAGACTTCAAAATTTTCAAAGCTTCAAAATACCTGAGACTTCTCTTGTATGTCTTTTATATATTTTAAAAACACTGGCAGTTCTTTGCTGTCTTTCAGACAACGTGTCTGGGTGTAACCAGAGCTGTGGACTTCCACACAAGAGGGAGCAGCAGCAGCTGGACAAGGAGACACACGAGATGCTCAGCATCACTGCTGCCTCATGGGTGGCACAGCTGTGTGCTGCACACCCTTGGCCTCCCTGGATGACCGAGGCACCACCAGGCTGAGTTTTGAGAACCCTCACAGACATCTCTGTGCTGTACCAGGGGTGACCACAACCTGGGGTGGTCAAGGGGATGCTACAGGTTTCTTGCCATCCTTTCTGCCAAAGAAGGAGGTCTGCAGGAGGCAGAGGGGCACAGTGATTACCCCCCCCCCAACTCCCCAAGGGCCAAGGGCAAGCTTTTCTGGTTTGCTCCTTGTCATTAGTTCACTAGTATCTACTGCTGTAGTGGACTGTCTCTCTACTGGTATTAGTAAAGAAAGACGAGGGCAGCTCCATTGCCTTTCTGATATGTAATTACCTAGAATATACATTACTTCAGAATAGAGCAAAAAAACTGCTTTCATGCACAGGAAAACTCACAGCTTATATAATTATTATTTTCCAAGGTCCAGGCATGATATTCACATGTGGAAACAGAGGGAAAATAGACATCAGCAGCCTCTATTCCCATAAGTAAAGATAAAGGGAGGAAATCAGGAGGATTGCTCGTAAATCAGAGTCCCTCACAGGAGAAAGCATTGCTGGACTGAGCTCACATTAATACTCCAGGAAGGTCTGAAATTTAAAGAACAAGGAAAAAATGTCAATACAAGATGTCTATTTTATTTCTTCCATTTCCAAACTTTACTTCCTTTGAGGCTTTTCTTTAAAACTTCTAAAAAAGGCTTCTCATACTGAACCCTGCCAAGTTTCCTAATGGAAAAATGACTTTGTAATTAAAGTTATCCTTACCCCATGGACGAGCAGTTTGGTGATGGAAGTAATACACTTCCAAAGAGCAAAACCGAGGCATGCAAGACAGAAAGTTCCTGGGTTCTAAATATTCCTATCCGTTTTAAAATTTATTACTTTAGTCTGATGACTTTTGTGCATCTGTTGAGAGCAGCATTTATCCTACTAACAGCACACAACTTCCAAAGCCAAGCTAAGATGAAAGAAGTTGGTCAGTTTTGGCCTTATCACCAGATGATATAGATGCTGTTCTTTAGATTGGAAAAACCTGCAAAAGACAAATCTCAACTCCTTCGGTGGCAAATCCGTTATTTGTTAAACTGAAAGAGACTGAAATGGGCCTTTAGGAAGAGCCAGATTGCAGTTGGAGCGGATTGGCAAACTTTAAACGGCAGCTTCATGTTTACATTTTTAAGCTTCGGTTTACAAGCCTGACCAAGGGAAAAGCAGGAGCCGAACTATAAAGTCGAGCTATTTCCACAAGGCAGGAAAAGAAACTTCCAGTAGCACCGGCACAGTAGAGAACGGGATGGCCCCTCTCGACACGGTGTTTCCCTCGCACGAGAGACAGAAAACGCAAAGAGAGCAGCAAAGCCAAAACGCAAAGAGAGCACCGAGCGGGGCTCGCAGCGAAGATCGAAACAATTCAGTGCCGTTATGTCGGGAAGAAGCCGCGGCGGGTGGCGCCGGCAATGGCAGCGCTGCCCAGCGCGGCGGGGACCCCCGGGCAGGGATGGGCTGGGCTGGGATGTGACGGGG
>WEIV01030160.1:356510-520368 GCA_013390005.1 Calyptomena viridis
CTGCGGGACGCCGCCTCTCCCGGACGGGGCGGGCGCGGCGCTCGGCCGCTCCGGGAACCTTTCGGTGGGAGAATCCCACCCCGGAGTGCCCCAAGGCCGGGGGAGGGAGCCGGCGGCGCAGGGGAGGGATGCGCGGCCGTTTCTGATCGCGCTCTTTGGGCAGGGTGCCGCGCGCCCCTTTTCCTTCCAAAACTTTCCAGCCCAGCCCGTGAGCTCAGGCCTCCCAAGCCCCAGATCTTCACATTTATCTCCTGGAGCTGGGGAGAGGACGTTGTCATCTTTGAGGATCATGCAGCAGGAACAGCAAAACTCAAACACGCTTCTCACAGACGAGTCTTGCAGACCTTTGGATAATAAAGCAGTCCGGGGGATGCCATTTGGGTCAGGTTTGGGGCACAGAGCGGCGGTTCTGGCAGCGTTCCTGGGTTGGGGACTAGTCAGTGAAAGGAGTGGAGTTTCAGGGAAGCCCCGGTGCAGAGGATGAGACAACCGGGCACCCCCTTAGCTCGTCCCCACAGAATTACTCTCTGCTCCCTGACAGCCTGTCGAGCCCGTGGAACTAATCGCCAACCATCCTCGACCGCTTCCTTCTGTCTTTGCTTTAAACAGTAAGATATTTTCGCAATTGCTGGACACTCTGGGAGGTATCACTCAAATTAAACGGCACCTATTAAAGGCAAGACTGTCATTCCCGCCAGGGAGCGAGAGCGGGGGGTACAGGGGCTGCTTGGTTTCCAGCTCCTGTTGGCAGCACGCAGGTGAGCGGGAGTGAGAGCTGGTCCCGCAGGGCTCCTGCTCCCCTCCTGCCAAGCTGACAAACGCAGGAGGGGCAGAGGTGTGACTCCTCTTGCTCCTCAGCACTGATTGCAATGATTGCATCTACCAGCCTTTCATTGTGCTGGTTCTTCCTAAATTACCAAGCTAAAGCTCAAGAGTTCATAACGGAGGAGCTGGGGAGGGAAGGCAACGAGTGGTCAGACCATTGCCAGGATGATCTCTTAAGAATGGGGGCTTATAAGAAAAATGGGGACAGACTTTTTACCAAGGCCTGCAGAGACAGAACAAGTAATGGTTTTAAACTAAAAGAAGGTAGATTGAGACTAGATATAAGGAAGAGATTTTTTACAATGAGCACAAGTTGCCCAGAGAGGTGACAGATGCCCCATCCCTGGAAACATTCAAGGTAAGGTTGGATAGGTCTCTGAGAGATCAAATCTAGTGGAAGGTGTCCCTTGCTTATCACAGGGGGGTTGAACTAGATGACCTTTAAAGGTCCCTTCCTACCCAAACCGACTTGTGACTCTGTGAAGGATGTTCTGTAGGAAGAGTAGAACATCTGGGAGTCTGGGGCTCTGAGTATCACGTGCAGGGCCTGACTCCAGAGCCAGGGTGGTCACAAAGAAGTTGTTTTGGATCTGAAGCAGGTCCTGGAGAAAGGAGAAGTGACGAGGCTTCGTTGTTGAGGAGCAGATGGCGGAGCTGAATGTGAGATTAAATAGCCCCAAACAAAATGTCCCAAGGGTAAAGGCTCTGCAGGCATCAGAGACAAAAATTGTTCCCAGCAAGAAATGAGCAAATTTCCCCTCTTCCTCCTCCATCCGTGCAGGCTGTCTCTAAAGGACTGGAGCCTCCTGGAAAGTTTCCTGGCTGCCCCCATGGAAACAGTTCATTCCAGGACAGTCCCTCAGATTCACTTGGAAGCAATGCTGGCTCCATAACCAGCTGTCAAAATGAGCCAAAAGCCTTGTGTTTTGAAGCAGATTGCTGCTGGAGCCAGGAAAGTGTTTGAGCAATGATGACCTCAAATGCTGCTGTGGTTTAGCAGTGACTCTGAAGGACTCTGAGACCATTCAGTGCTATTTCCCTGCTCCTAAAGGACTTCTGAGAATTAAAGAGGACTTTCCAAAAGCTAAAGGCCTGATAAGTACATGAGTCTTTGGGAAAATCAATGGAAATTGACTATCAAATTCCTCTTTATGATGGACTGGTGGCTTTTAACACTGTTTTCCAGAAGGGCCAGCAGAAAATATCTTGGCTGATCTTCAAGAGCAAGGGTTGGAAGTGTGTAGAGCAAGTGCCAAGTATTGCATGTGGATCAATTTTGGATGGCATCTAGCCAAGCTGGCAATGAGCCAGGAGTCTTCACATCCAAAGCAAGCATTGAGAGAGCCAGTGGTGCTGGCTCCTGGCTTCTCCCTAATCCTGTGGGAGCCCAGGAGCTCTTCTGGATGATCATGCTGGAGTTACATGGTCAGTGGCCTCTCCCGACTCCTGCTGTGCTGGCACCTCTGCTCTGAGAAAGAAAAAGATGTATGTCATGTGTGAAAGGATGCCTACCTCTGTTAGACAGCAGTCTTCAAACATGACAATCATGCCTTCTAATAAAAGATGTAATTACACAGATGTGAGTGCA
The DNA here is from genome assembly GCA_013390005.1 of Calyptomena viridis. Taxonomy (NCBI): domain Eukaryota; kingdom Metazoa; phylum Chordata; class Aves; order Passeriformes; family Eurylaimidae; genus Calyptomena; species Calyptomena viridis. The sequence continues at coordinate 358,924 of WEIV01030160.1, forward strand.
TGCATGTATATGCATACGTATTTATACCTGTACACATTACTGTTCAAGTCTTGTCCAAACCATCACATTTATTTGAGGGACATGGGATTATTTTCAGATTACCATTGAAGCCACTAGCACTGATTTACCCTGCTATAGTATTTGACTGGACTTTTAAGAGCAAAGGCCAAATTGGAGTTGACATATGCAATTGTCAGAAAGAAATGTGACTTTCAGATCTTATTTTCAGATTTCTCATTCCCTGAGCAAGAGAATAAACCAGACTGACTCTACCTCATCCCATGTCTCATCCTATCCCCAGACTACAGGCAGGATTGTCACTCTTTTCTCTCATGACAGTCTTTCACCTGGGAAGGACAGGGCACATGAAAAATTGCAGCCAGTTACAGTGAAGTTGTTTGTCCCCTGCCATGTCCCTAGCCCATGGTCACTGTGGGATGGTCTCATAGACCCAATCCCATCCCTCACTGCAACCTCAAATTGAGACCCCTAGTCCAGTCTTTTTCTCTTTTGAAGCCAAGGAATTGTTCCCCTGTGATGCAGAGCCTCAGCTTTTTGCTTCCTCAGGTCTTGCTCTCTAGCTCTAACCCCTGAAGTAACCCCCTGGTCACAGGACAGATCTTCATGGCTGTAACCAGTACAAGGACAAGCCCAACCCAGCCCTTGCACTCAAAAGCATTAGTGCAAGGAGGGGGTGGGGAGGATGGAACACAGACACCAACACATCCCGTGCCCCACAGACAGGTTCTCCTGGCAGGGGCAACACCCCACGAGGATCCCAGCACCAGCATTTGGGAATGATGTTGTGCTGGGCAGCATTGCTGTTCACCCCAACGAGGCATGATGGGCAGCTGCAGCATTATCAGTAGTTATTATGGGAGCACCAAAGAGCCCAACACATGAAGAGTTTCCTTGCTGGGTAAAATAACAGGCTCCCTCTGATACAACAACCAAAAAGAATGTGGAGAGCTGTGTTTTTTCAAGTTTTTGTTCCCACCAGAAATTTTCTAGGCTATTTGCAATTAGTTCAGTGAAGGAGTTGGTCTTGTAACAATATCACAGCATGTGTTTAGGTTTTGTTTTCCTTCCTAATGCTTGGTGCATTTTCAGCAAGTCTTCAACAGAGATAGATACAATCCCTTGGCATAATAGTTCTGGAAAGCTATGGGTGGTTTTTTTTGTGATCACCTATATTAACCACAAAAAGAATTAAAATTCAAAGTTAAATTACATAATATCAGAATACATCTTTCCCTCTTGCTTGCTGACTAAAAGGATGGTTTCTCACTTGCTTCCCAGGCATTCCAAGGTCCCCTCACAGGGTATCTGCTTCCCTGGAGTGTGGCATGGGGAGATGCTGCATCTTCCTGGCTGTCCTCCACAGTGGCACAGATGCTGACCAACCACTGCCAGGACCTGGACACTCCTGCCTTGCACCGTGAGGACACCCTGGCACATTTGGAGACAGCCTAGAGATCTTGGTACAGATTTTTACTGTGGATTTGTTAAAAGCAGACCAGTGAATGTCCATGAGAAGTTTGTTTAGATTTCAAACTAGCTTAGACAGCTTTTGTCATACTCTAAGAAGGAAATAATAATACTTGGTCTCCATGGAGCAAGCTTCATCTTCCCTACTGCAAACTGCTCGACTGGTGTTACCCTTCAGTGAACAGGTTTATATATTAATCTGCCTTTCTAGCATTAACTTCTGTGTAGCAATGTGTACATTGCTCAAAGCAGAGCCAGCCTCCATCATTTGGGTTTCCAAATCTTTTCCCAGATATCATCTTCATTTGTTTTTTTCTACAATTCTAGCCCAAAACCTCCTGTAAAATTTATTTCTAATGTTGTTGCAGAGACTTCACGTCCTGTGGGTCTGAGCCATGTCCTGACCTGATGTGCTGTGAGATACCGTGTATGGAAAAAGCTGGGCTTGAGAAGAGAGCAGAGAGTCAGCATGTCTGCTTGGGAATCACAGGGAGAGCAGGAGGAGAAAATTGGCTTTGCTGCCACATGCTGTCCAGAGAAAAATAACTGCAAGAGAGGGCAGTGAGACACAGAGAGGAAAGGTCCAAGAGGCTGAGTTGGAAGGTGATGATTGGAGTTAATGTTCCTAAGCCTGCTTCATCTCTGTTGCTTGGAAAGGTGCGGCCTCAAACAGAACATACCTTTCCCCAGCTGAGATGAGCTGGAAAGATGAGTGCTTCACAGCAGGGGAGACCAGTTCCCTTGCTCAAGAGTCATCCTGCAGCAGGATGGGGCCAGGATAAAAAAGAGGAAATCATAGCTCAAGGAGGGATGGAGGTTGTCCCTATGTAATTAACAGAGCTGGGCTTTGACCCAGGACTGGCGTTTGACTCATCTAATTTTCAAAAAAAACTGCTGAGAACAGATGTTTAGATATAAAAACATATTTTTTAGGAGTGTCCTTTCAACACATCTTGGATTTTACTGCAGCCTAAGCATTGCCAGTAAACACTTTTTTTCTCTCTGCTTCCCACATTTTAAGGGAAGTGTTCTGTTTTGTTCAAAAACACACGGATAAAGACCCAGCTCAGCGAAGAGTTGCATTTCGTGTCTCTCACCGTGCTGTCTTTCCGCAGTTTTTCCTTTAGGAGCATGGAGGGGTCGTGCCACGGGAGCGCTGCCGCCAGTGGCAGCTGCAGCCAGCTCCTTCCCGAGCATCTCCACACGCTGGAGAGGCAGCTGTGACACAGCTGGAGTATGATGGTATGTCCTGTATGAGCAGCTTGTGTGCTGATGAGACAAGCCCTTTCTTTAGAGTCCCTGTGCGAGGCTCAGACTATGGCCAGATGAGGAAAAAGACCAAAATCCCATTGCCACCTGCAGCAGGGCAGGGAAGCTCTCTGACAAGTGAGACACAGATGCAGATACCTGAGTGTCCACCGGGTAGTGCTGTGTTCTCATCAGTGACTTAAAACTCAGGCTGCAAATTCCAGTCAGTGACCACAGTATGGATGTAGTAACTAAAGCAAGGACTACTCAAGCAATTTGCATGTTGCACTTGCCTCATCAGTAGCATAAATGTCCCCCTTGGCATAAATGGCCCCCTTGGCCCCACTTAGCCCCTTTAAGTTTGTTCCAGCTTCCTTGTTTTAGTCATGACCTTCCCCTGGCCTTTCCCACATTGAACCCCAACCCCACTGTATCTCCAAACAGGGATGCCCTGTGGACCCCTCACCCCTGCCCCCTCCCCAGTGGGCTGCCCTTCTGCAGAGCCCTGCTGGACTTCCTGCTGTGGCTCCCCAGCCGTGTCCATCTCCTCTCTTTGTCCTGGTACTCATGGTAGGATTTTGTGGGTGGCCTTTACGGATGGTTGTTCCTAACTCTGTTGGGTAAACACATGGGCATAAGGAAGAAGAAGAAGAGCCCTGAAGAGATCCTGTAGGTGTGTGAAGCTAATCAGCAAGAGATGAATCCCTTTTGAGCAGAAACTTTGTTCTTTTGCCACTTTTGTGAAAATTGTTTCTCATGGGGACAGGATAGAAGTCTCTGAAGACTGGCTGAGCTCAGACAGGGTAACATCCCCAGTGTTCAGCAGGCTATGGAATTTCAGCTAAGGCACTTACATCCCAGACTTCAGCAGAGTTACAGATGCTGCAGAGCTGCTGGGCTTGGACCTCAGCCCACCTGCACAAGCCTGGGGTGACATCAGGCAGAGTGTAGAGAAGCAGCCAGGTGACATCAGGCCTGTCTTTGCATGGCCGAAACTGCCTTGCTGCCTGGACAGCACTCAATTCTCCTGCAGCTTTTGCCCCATCCTAGCCTGGAAGAAGGCAAGGGGCTACAGGAGCACGTCCATGGCTGCCAACATGGCACAGACATGCTGCAGCCTGGTGATACTTTGTCCAGAGAGCAAAAGGCAGCGGTGACATCTGCACTGCTCTTGGTCATGTTTGCCAGGTTGAGCTATTGCAGATGTCTCTGACAAAAGACATCTCTCCTCTGACACCTCCATCTCTGCTTTCTGTTCCAGCCTGGTGGTCTGGAGCCCTGCAAGAGAGGTGATGGGGGATCAAGGGCAAATGTAAATTACTGTGACTTTAGACATTGTTAGGTTGGCTGGCCTCCTGCTCTATGCCCTTTATCACCACCAAACTGGGACTCCTGTTATTAAATAGATACTCAGCTCTTCAGCTCTACAAAGCCAGGGCCAAGCCCTGGTTGTGCAGGGAAGCCTGATAGAGACCACCAAATATAAATACAATCAGACTGGTTTAACTTGCAGAGAGGAAGAAAATAGCTGAGGTTAATGCCTTACCGGCAAGTAATAAAACTGACCCAGTGTTCAGACACACATCTGAGTTACGAGAGCTGGCAGGGTTGCACCCTGACAGCAGGGCCATGCTGCCTGTCTCTCTGCCCTAAGCCCACATCAGGCCTGAGCTATGTCCATGCCCCACAGATGACCTGAGTTAAATGCAGGCACTTAGGTAATGTTGGGTTTTATGGCCCAGGCCATGGAATAACTTGCTGAGTGGCTGTAGTGGGATCCTGCGTGGTGCCTTCATGTCATGCATGACCTATTCTGGTGTTAGCAAGCCTGTGTCTCCCAATCAGCTCCAGAGTCAAGGCGGGTTTGTAACAAAGGACTCCGAAGGTGGCCTGTGATAGACCATATCCATCTCCAGAATGGAGCAGAGAGGGGTCAGAGCTGGGTGGCCTCAGGGAGAGGGAAGGCGGGACTTCCCAGGGTTTTATTGGCAAAGGGTAGGGTGAACAGGGTCAGATCGCTTGTGAAGAGACCTTCCTTTCATGCACCTTGGCTTTAATGTGCAAAATCATGTGCTCGAGTGGAAGCTTTTGCATTCTTCCAGTTGAAAGAACTTGTACAATTTTTGATATTTCACATCTGAAGGGATTAATAGCAAGGAAGTTTTTAAAAGCATTTCTTCTGTAAAAAAGTTGACCTCTACAGTATGTAGCTAATGTACAATGTACTCTCCAGTGTGTAGTTAAAAATATCAAGCTGTGCTTTTCCAGAAGGCAGGCCTGAGGTATGGGAGTCCAGGGATTGGCATTGCCTTCCACCTCCATGCTGCTGGGAAGTTACAAAGGGGAAGGAGGAGAGATGGGATTGCTCCCTTGAACTCCCCAGAAATATGGGTCACAGATCCCAGGATTTGACTCTTGTAAACTCAGTGACTGCATCTTCTTTGCAAGGCAAATCTGGAAACATGGAGTAGCAACTGGGAACAGAGGTGATGGGCAAATCAATACTGCTGGCAAGGAAGATTTTTTACTCTTCCAACTCATGAAGGAGCAGAGACTCCAGCAAACTGTAGCTCAACTGAATCTCCACATGGGAAAACAGAACCATTAGAGATGTCCTAGAGATGTCCCACCTGGAAGGGTCTCTGGTCTGACCCTCTGCTCAATGGAGGGCCAGCCAGATCAGGCTGCTCAGGGTCTCGTCCAGTTCTGAGTACCTCCAAAGATGGAGACTCCACATCCTCTCTGGGAAACTTGCTCCAGTGCCTGACCATGTTCCCTTATTCCAGAGTGTGGCTGTTGCCTCTTGTCCTGTTGCTGAGCTCCTCTGAGAAGAGTCATGGATGTTGTGACTGAGTACACTACTGACACCATGGAACCACAGAATCATAGAATAACCTGAGTTGGAAGGGACCAACAAGGATCATTGAGTCCAGCTCCTGGATTGCTTGGGTAATCAAATTCCACCTTGGGGTGGAGGGTGTATTTTTGCTAATGTGCATCCAGCCTGTCTGCACAGGCGGAAAACAACACATGGTTCAGCTCCTCACCTGTGGAAACAACTGAGGTCAATGATAATCCTGCCTTTTTTACTTTTCCCACAGAGGCTACTGAAACCCTCAAGTTCTTCACTGTGGATTACTCCCAATACTTATTTGTGTGAGCAGATCCATCAGTTGTTACTTCTCTCAAAATGTCCACGTGGCATATTCATGGGTGTGCTGAAGTCATGGCCTGGCAGCATTGCTGAAGAAGGGCACGGGGCAGGTTGTGATCCCCAGCCCCAAAACCATCTGGGCCACTGTGTACCTGAGGAGCACAGGGCCCCACTCCCAGGCTGTCCACGGCAATGTCTGAACTGCACCTAAGACTGAGCAAGTAAGGTGGGCTGGCAAATTAATGGCTGGAGTGGGAGTGAGAGGATATAGTAGGAAAGTGCCAAAGCCTGACTTCCTGCCCACTGGTAACTGTGGGCCTGGGCAGGCAACCACTGCAAGGCTCTTTCTACTTAAATTTTCCTGTGATCTTGTGGCAGATTTGCCAGGGTGATATATGAGCTGTAGTACACAAAGCTGGCAGATCTTGATGGCAAAGACCTTCCTACTGGGAGGAGGAGGATGTGGCAACTGCTGTGCATTCCTGGCCCCCAGAGTGCCCACCTGTGTCCTGGACCAGCCCCATGCAGGTCCATTAGCCCAGGGAATGGGTCCAGGCTTTGGGGAAGGGTCCGGGCTTTGAGGAAGAGGTCATGCTGCCACAGCCCTGCTGCTTTGTGGGAACCTGTGCCTGTCTCAGCAGAGGGGGATGAGCCTGAATATCATCCCTGTCTATCCACCCCACCATCATCTGTTATGTCCCAGCAAAACTCATGTCCCTAGTTTTAAGATGTGGAGGCAGATGTGTGCTCTGGGATGGGTCTCAGGACTTGGGAAAAATCAGACAAATATTTCCTCTGAAACCATCCATTCAGCTCACCCTCCCTCCTCCCATCTGTGCCTCCTGCTGTGCTCAGCTCAGGCCAGCTCATACCCACACTCCTACATCATTATCCTTTCCTTGGCCTCCACTGGTCCTGGGGAGTTCAGCTTCACATCCACACCTCTCAGCTTGGAGACTGGTGTGAAGAGACTGGAGCTGTAGAGAGGTGACCAGGATGTGTCAGATGGCCTCTGGTCATGGACAAGCCCCTCTGAATCTTCTCTGGAACTGATGGTGAGTTGGAGGTAGATAGAGATGTGTGTAAATGATAGACTTAGTGTGTTTATCACCTCTGTGTGGCTGAAGGTTGAAAACCCAAGCAAAACTGGGGAGATGGGGTACCATATGGGGGCAGAGATATTCTGCATAGAAAAATATTTTCAAACAAAATGATGGGATCTATCACATTATGTATTCATTACCTTTAATTTCACATGTGTTTTTCTTCTACCATTGCTCTGCTTTCTGTAGGCCTAAACTGTTTATTACTGTGGCCCCAGTCACCACCTTAAATAACCCCTAATGCCCTTGGTTATAAATATCTGTGTATGATACCACCTGGGCATCATCTCTGCAAAAATCCTTCCTTTTCTTCCTCTAGGGCTCTTGTCCTGTTTAGCCAGCTCCAGGATGGCATGAAATGTCAGCAATGCTTCAGCAGTGCTTCCAGTTGAGTCTGTGTTTGCAAAACACAGGCAGAAGTTCCCAGAAGAAGGAGGTCAAGTGCCTTGGGTTTTTCTAGAGATTAGTACTCAAATGACATCTGACAGTGATCACATAGAAACATGGTTTTGTCCTGGAGATACCAAAAGATGTATCTTCCAAGGGCCTTTAGTGACCTTCATTAAGTGACCATATGGAAGCTTGTTGTCACATCTGCTCAGGTGCCTTGAGCCCAAGAGAGACCAGAGCCTGACCCTGGGACCAGTGATCCTTTGCAGCAAATGAACAGTACAGCTTTGGATCTCTGTTGACCAGTCCTGCAAGATATATTGGGGTTTTTAGCCCAGGGACACCAATTCATTTGTCTTTTCTCCATTCCTGTGCTCAGATAGCCACCTGAACCAGGCATGTTTTCAATGAAGGCAGAATATAGGTTTTTAGTTTTTTTAACATTGAGATAAATAGTGCTCCTTACATGAGAGACTGTTAGTTAAAGCAAGTTGATTTAATGGCACTGAGTCATGAGTAAGTCAAAATTTTCCCTACTACCTGCTTCTTCTGAGACATGTCAGGGCATCTGCAAGAGCCGAGAGTACTTACGTGGGAATTGCTTAATAACAAGGAATTTTTTTGCTGAGCTTTGTGAAATGCCCCTTACACAAATTGGGTATTAAAATCCTGGAGACATTGCTGTGTGTGTGACACTAATTATGACAAAATGAAACTGTAAACACGTGGCTTCCCTGCAAAAGCGTTGTGTAACCATCGGTTAATGAAGTTTCCCTGCCCCTGTTGTGGTGGATGTGGTTACCTCTGCTCTGTAAAGGGCAAAGCAGAGAACTCAGGGATGCTTTGTTGGCTGATATAAATGCTTCCCTCATCCCTAGGAGAACTTAATGCTAAATCTCCTGCTAACGTGGGTAGGGTTTGGTTTTGAAGTAAGCATAAACTTATTTAATTAGAAGTTTTGTGTGTTTTTGTTTTGTTTGTGGGTTTGGTTTTTTTTTTTTTTTGTTGGTTGGTTGGGTTTTTGTTTGTTTTTATGGTGTTTTTTTTTCCTTTAAAACTGCAATTACAAAGGCCATGGAAGAGGCTGCCTTCACTTTCCTTTGCTGGCAATGAGCTGCCCAACTCACCGGCACGTTCTGCCTTACAGAGGCCTAGAGCAGTGATTGTTAGTGAATGTCCACAGTGTTTCTGCCCAATCACTCACTGGGGTGTAGTTACAGGCAGAGGAATTGCATATCCTCTAAATGCACATGGTTAATGGATTTAACTGCAAAGCTTTCCAAGCCTGTGTATAACAGAGCAGTGTCAGTGTAGGTTTTGTGGTATCAGCTTATGGCTTCCCATAGAGCAAGGGAAGGGTTTATGGACCACTGGCCCTCACAAACCCAGTGGTCCCAGCCTGCTGGAAAAGTGAAAATGTGAGAAAAGTGGGAAGCCAGGCATGGCTGCACTATTTCTGGCAACACAGTGCTCCGAGCGAGAGATGGAAAGGCAAGGATTTAATTGCAAAGTGCTAACGCTGAAGCAGGCTGCAATTTTTTTCCCAGTCTGAGTGGTTTGTGTTTTGTGGAATAGGGTGCAGGGCTGAAAATGAGCACAGCTATTAGCATGCTAACTGCTGCTGTTTCATCTTCAGGATCTCATTTGACACCTTGGTGTAATAAGGATGGAAATAACAAACCGTGTGCTATAAAACCTTGTGCGTGGACTCCCTTTGTGCTGATGGTGGCACATTCCCCCATAATGCCATGCTGCCTTTAGCTGAGTACTTGGAAAGAGCCTTTGCTCAACATTAGGCAGCAATTCAGAAGCTGTTGGGTTGGATGCAGCAGATCTTCATGCTACCTTTTGAGGTGAGGGATCCCCAAAGGATGCTTGTCTTAGAGGTGTGAGCCTCAGATTGTTGTGGCAATAGGTTTTGTTTATTTTTGAAGATCTATTTAAATAGCGTGGAGACTCTTGGGGTCTATGGAAAAATATACAGTGGGAAGGACTGGCAATGGGCCTCTGCCTTGGGGTGAGAAGACCAATTTTTAGTCTTTGTTGCACTGTTGACCCACTCTGTGACTGAATTTATCTTTCTTTCTTTCTTTCAGGTATGTGCCCCTTGTACTTGAACCCAGTACCCAGCAGAGTGGATCCTGCTGTGCTTGCTGAACACATGGATTGAGCTGTCAACCTCCTGCTCACTCAGTGATCTGAGAAACGTCTGCACCCCGACGTTGGTGCCTGGGGGATGCACACAATGCTAGACCACGCTGCCCAAGTACAGGCAGAATGTGCCAAGCACCAGGCCCTCCTGTGCACTTGTGTCCATCCCTGTGTGTCCAAGCGGTGATGCCTCTTCCACCCACCTGAGAGGAACTTTCTCATCCCTGGGCTACTCTGTGGTGTGACTGGCATGGAGTGCTCTGCCCCAGCTGGACACTTGGGCTAAGAGAGACACTTAGAGCTTCAGCTGCTGTCTCTGCCTGCTTTTTGCAGTGTTCCTAGCTCTCCAATGCAAGAGCAAAATAATTTACCACCTACTGAGATGAAGTCCTGAGCTGAAGTCCGCAGGTCCATACTGGGGAACCCCACTGCATTCCTGCAGTGCTTTGGATGCCTCTGCAGCAGGATAGTTTACAAACCCTGTAATCCATTAACACTGACTGCATTAATATTGTACCAAAGTTACCTCAGTTTTATTAGCTAGAATAATCATGCAATGACTTTCAGAATGTGCTGCTTTTACAGATGATGCTTAAAATGTCATTCAAGATAAGAGGAGAACAAAGCCCTTTTTGAAGTTGGATTCAATATCTTTGTATAAAGGAGAACTAAATTTACATCACCTAGTGAGACACAGGAATTCTCAGCCCTTTGGTCTATTAGTTAGCTTTCTTTAGCTTTTTTGATAACATCAGATTTCTATTTGAATTTCAGATGTGGCTATTGCACAGACTTTATTTTAAATACTATTAATCATTCTGAAACAACATCATAGGAACCTGCATAGTGCTACAAACACAAGCTGGCATTGACAGGCATCTTAGTGAAGATTTCTATTGCTTTTCATCTAGTTTCATTTAAAAAATGGGAAAACAAAATAAAAAGTCTGGTCTTTTAAGACAGTTGTATGGTGGCTTGTTCCTGTTAGTTTTGACTATTGGGTTACAGGAATTTGCAAGAAAGTTGTTTCAGTCTCAATGTATTTAATCTTCATCTTATCATAAATAAGTCTTTTAACCCTTAAGCACCTGAATCTGCTAATAAGTGCACATAGGCTTGGGATTTGTGCATGGTCTGAGCTAAGGGGGATCACAAAGGACTCTTCACAACACAGAGGGTAACTGTAGCAGAGGCCAGTTTTGGGAAGAAGGAGGATATGATTTCTTTTTTGCTTTCCTTTCCCCCCCCCAATGTTTGTTTGTATACTATTTCCAGAAGAGCTTCCCATAAAGAGTTTATTTGAGTTTGAAATGAAGCTTCTGTTAGCTCACCAGACAAAGCTTTCCCCGAGCTCTTGTTTAACATGGATTAGACCCAAAAGCAGACTTTTGAAGGCATTTTAAGTAGAATAATAATCATCTTGAAAGGATTGTGAGTGAAAAACTCTCCACCCTCCCCCTGGTGAATAAATCAGCCATTTAATGCTTAATAGAGACCAGGGAGCTTTTCTGGATTAGAAACTTGTTTTTTCTAGCTCACTGCCTAGAGGCTAATTTAGATTTTGGTCAAAAAAAACCAACAAAACACCCAATTTCACCAGGTTTTTTCTTTTGCTAAAGTCAATATGTCAGGAGTCTTTTTTTTTCTTACAATGCTAAATGTAAATCAACCCTAACTGGTTTTACAGTGTTACAAGAAATTGAGCTGGCTTGAGCAAACAGTGAGAAGTTATCCGAAAATATGCTCATAAAATGTCACTGCTGGAAGCCTGTGAAAAGGAGATAAACACAGAGCAGGGAAACGTTTGTCCAATTTGGTGACAGAAGTCGCTGTTTTCTGTCACCTCAGTAGATGGTGAATTTTATGAACACCTCTCAAACAGTGAGCATCTATAGTGTGTCACCTTTTGGAGTCAGCAGCCATCAGTGCTTTCATCTCTGACATGACACAGTTTGAAACACAGATGTACATGGAAATGGGCTACTGCTTCAGTCAATATCAGGCACCGAGGGAGGATGAAAACCTGACAGTGACAGTGGTGCATGTCTGGGAAATCCTGTGTTTACCACCAGAACATGTCACTGATGATACTCAGGGTGGCTCTTGCCCAGTGCTGTACCTGACATAGAGCCTGGATCAGATCCAGAAGCTCAAAAGAGAGGATGGAGAAGGCTGTCCAGATCAGCAGTATTTCCTTTGCATGATTCTGTCCTCCCTGACAGGTCCTGTTTGCCTGGGAGCTAACACCACTGACTGTCAGCAGCACTGACTGCTGACTGCTTTTGTGGGGTGGTTTGGCTGTGCCCACCCAGTTTTGAAGGCTGTTCCCCTCTGTGCTACTTGTAACTCCTGAAGATGCTGTGGTTGCAGCCAGGGAAGTGGCAGGAGATGGAGGATCAGGCTGTCAGTTTGCAGAGTTGCTCCTCAGCCCTGCCAACTGGAGAGCTGTGCCAGACCCCTTGCGGGGCCCACTGCTGCTTCTGCACTGGGTATTCCCAGAATTTCCAGTCCATGGGACATGCCATTGCCTGGCACTTCAGAAGGAGCTCAGAGGTTTGCAGCCTGCCTGCTGCTGCTGCTAGCACAGGTTTTGTTGGGTGCATGCACAGGCTGTGTGCAAGCAGAGCATTACTGTGCACCTGATGCAGTGGGGATGTGCCTCCTCCTGCCTCAGCAGCAAGGGACAGGGCTGCTTTTAGCCTCTGCCATAAATTTAGCTGGCTCAGAGTAGTTAATAGTCAGAGATGTGGTGCTTTGAAGCATTTTCTGGAGATGACCCCATCTCACCTCACTGCCTCTGAAAGTTAGCAATGCTTTGTTCACAGCCCTCACCTCAACCTTGAAGCTGTACCTTGCAGGGGGACTAAACATTCCCCACTGAAGTCTGGGCTCACCCCAAGAAATGAGCATCAAAAGCCCCAGCTGACTCTGGAGGCTGAGTAAGAGCTGTGGAGGGAGGTGTTTGTGCAGCTACTGCCCCTCAAGGTCTGGACCATGGTCAAGACAGGCAGCCAGATGCTTTTTTTGGCATGACAGCAGGATGGTGGTTACTCTTTACATTGTCAGATACTTGTAGAAATGCCCAACTGCTAAGTATGTGTGGTTTTGCTGTATTTCTATTCAGCCTCATCAGAGCAGAGGATAGCTGTTCATCTCTCTCCACAGTCAATGGGAGCAGGGCCAGCTTAGCCCTACTGAGACAGGTAATAAAATTCTGAGGCGTGGTTACTCCTCCTGTGCTTGCCAGGCAAGCTCAATACAGCTTTCTTCCCTATTTAAAAAAATTTTGCATGATTTGTGGCTGCAGTTCAGTTGGACTGACTTGAAAAATGAAGCAGTTGTGGCTCCATGTTCCTCACAATCCCTAACATCTTCCCCTTTTCTTAGTGGTTCCATATGAAACCAGCATAGCTGGTTTTAAGGTTATTGTTATAGATTATTTACAGGGTATTGAAAGATATTTTGTAGAAGCAGTATGATGGGACACATAGGGCCTGAGTGCAGTCTTGTTCTCCCTCTGTGCTGAGTGAATGTCTTTGAAAATATAAATATAACCAGGCTCAGATTGGGTTGCAAGTGCTTGTGCTGGGGTACAACACCATGCAGGCCCCAGGCAGGGTGGGATGGAGGGGATCCTCACCCTCAGTAGTCCCTTGCCCTGTGTCTGACCTCCAGGACCTGTGAAAGGTGTGCGACCCCACTCTTGCTCTGGCATTCCTGATGCAAGACCTTCTCCCTGGTGGCTCAGCCCCACAAGGCAAGTGCCTGAGCTCCTGGAATATTTTAGCTTTATTACCAGTTTCAGTGAATTCCTTCACTGTCTTATTATCTCCCAATAGCAATAAATGTGATAACGGGGAATTGGTTGGGAACAATGCTACTGATCCCAGCCCTGCTCCCACATATCACTCTGTCCCATAGTCTCCCCCAGAACCTGCTGGCAGACACTGTCCTAGGAGCCCTCGCACACACTTGTCTGCAGTATTGCAGCACATTTTTTGTTTGAGGAAAATAAGGATAAGAACTACAGGAAAGGCACCAAAACATGGTCAGAAGAGAGAAACTCTAGCAGCGGTGCTCTGTGAAGACACAGGAGACAGGCTGGTCTTACAGGAGATAGAAAAGGCACAGCTGTCAGCAGAGACTTCTGTTTGGTGTCTTACTGTGGTCTGAAATATTTTCTTCTCCCTCAGTAGTTAAAAATTATGTTGCCTGTAAAGGAGCCAGCTGAGAAACTTCAAACCACCATCTTTTACTAAACATTAGTATTCTGATGTTTCAGAGGGGAGGGAAGGGCTGCCAGGGAGCACCCATGTAGTGCCTGTTTGCAGGTGGTGTGGCTGAAGTCAGCTCAGCTTGGCTATCAAGGCTCCAGCTTGCACCCCTTTGGCCCATCAGGTGGAGAAAGAGAAAGAGGTGATATGAGGAATGGAAACCTGAGTGTATGAGGGAGGGGGGTGTGTGTGTGAATTAAATCCAGTGCTTATCTCCATCTCTGGTATTTCCCTTGCAAAGTGTTTTGATAATGGACAGCACAAAGATAGGGAGAGTGTGTTCTGCTCAGGGCCAGAGCATCTACTGGCAGGACCTTGGGCCATTTTAATATTATTTCTGAAAAAAAGGCACCAGAGTGCATGAATTTCAGGAAGACCAGAAGGAAGAAGGAAAGGAGCTCTGGTCTCTTCTGCTCCTGCTCCCCACCTGTGTCCTGTCTGCTAATCCATGTGAAGTCTTGTTCCCCCTTCAGGCAGTGCCCAGAGATTTCCAAGAAGGATTGTGCCTTTATTGGACTGGCTTACAAAGTCCAAACAGCGTGGATCCTCTGCACCCTCTCTCCTCTCCCCTGTGCAGCCTTGCTGCTCTGAGGTCTCTGCCTGTGCTCATTAGTTTTGCAGCCAAGCATCTCTGAGCTCTGCAGAGAAGGGATGACAGACAGGATAGTAACTGTAGAGCACTCTCATCCCCTTTCTGAACTGTGAATTTAGGAAATCACTTCATGCCCAGGTTATGGTGCACCTTCCCACTGCATGGAGCTGGAGACACCAGTTCTTATCATAAGGAATGTGTAGCTGGGATGTCAGGACTATGGCCATGGAAGGGATATGTCATGTATGGGGTACATGTTGCTTTCCAAAGCTGCTTTTGAGCTGGTATCTGTGATGGGCTGGGAGTTGAGGTACTGGGCTCCAGATTTGGGGCAATTGTGGAAAATGAGAATAGAAGCGGCTGAGGAATCCTGGTATTCCGTGGGACCCCCTCAGACATGAGCCTCAGGGTCATCAGGAGGGAGCAGGATCCCAGGGGAAAGAGGGTGCAAATTTCATTATCTTGAGAACTTCATGTGGCAGCACTGGAGAAAAGGGAATAGATGGGTACTTAAAACTAAAAAATAACAGAAAAAGATAAAGAAGAGATGGGGACAGCCACAGGGAAGGCAAGTATTGTAGAAAATTGTAGAGGAGATGCAATTCTACAATGCACTGTAGGCAAAGACTGGTCATATAATTCCTTGCTGTATCCATCTGTGACTGATCTAGGATGCTTACAAAGTGGAAGCTTTTCCAACTTCTGCTAGGAAGGAAACACCAGTAGTAATTCATCTGCAGAAATGTATTTGTTAATAAAACAAAGTAATCCTTCTTCTTCCCCAAGGGCTGGTGTGGGAAAGGGAGAGAGTGGATCTGTTTAAAGGTTTTAGAAGGAAGGGAGTATGGAAAATGCTGTATCCTTTGATGGAATTATTTGTGTCTCAGCTTCACTGAAAATGCTAGAGGTCACTGAGCCCCCAAGAGGGAGATGTGGCAATATGTGGTGGAGCAGGTACAGTGGGTCTCTGTTGGTAAGAGTTGCCTATTAAAATTCTGTTTTAATAGGATTATTCTGATGGAGTTAAATGAGACCAGTGTTTTCCTGTAACAAAATATCAGTGATTGATTTATTGATGTTTTCAATGTTAAAACTTTATCTTGAAGATTTTTTTCCCCCTTTCTTTAGTTGCACATGCCAGCAGGCATAGCTGGGGGAGGCTAAGGTCCTGGCATGCCCTTGAGCTTGCTATGCAATGAAAGAGCATCTTGATGGATGCCAGACAAAAGAACTAATAAAATAATCTATCCTAATCCTTTTATGCTCAGTGAAACTTGCCAGTAACTGCTGAGCAAAACATAATGTGCCTGAATAAAACTGTCACATGAAGTCCTGAAATCATGACTGGGAATTGAGGAATCTACTGTGTGCCCAGGAAAGCTGGTTCAGTGCATAATTACTGCTGGTGAGAAATATTTTCTCTCTGAAACCCATGTTCTGGTGACTGTTCAAAGCTGTTAAGATCTTATACCTTTTTTTCCCCATCGGCTGATTACAGCAGTGCTTGGTCAGGGTGGTTACCTGGCTGCTCCCCAGCTCTCTCTCAGTAGCAGTGAATAGTACAGCTTGCTCCAGCTCCTTGCTCCAGGGCAGGCTTGTAAGCTTCTGATCTGTCCTGAATCTGTCTTCTGAACTGCTTCCACATCGTCAAGTCAACACCCTTTCCACCCTTTGCTGACGGGCCTGGGCACAGTGAGTTTGTTTGGTTTGAGATAATGACAATGC
Organism: Calyptomena viridis; assembly: GCA_013390005.1. Lineage (NCBI taxonomy): Eukaryota > Metazoa > Chordata > Aves > Passeriformes > Eurylaimidae > Calyptomena > Calyptomena viridis. The sequence goes on from WEIV01030160.1 coordinate 375,049, forward strand.
ATTTAGATATCCAGACATCTCATATTGGATGGCTTGACTCAGTTGCCTAAAGATGGATATCAGTGCCATTTGAGAGGCTTCGGGGGGCCTAGATGTGTGGCTGGCAGGAGTAGCCCAGGAGGTATGAAAGGCCTTTAAGGATCAGCAAGGTCAGACAGGATGCTTTAGAATGTCTCAGGTACCCTCAGTGCCTACACCCCCCACACATCTGCCTTTGGGTGGCTGAATCTTGAGCTCAGCCCCTCTAGGGGGCTGCCCCATGGACGCTCTCCCATGTGATGCAGGAGGGAAGCAGTCATGCCTTCAGCTGTGATCCCTCTGCCAATGGAGCAGAGGACCCGGTTTGCTCCCTTGACCGTGGATTAGCCTGGGAGGCTGCTGGTGGAGCTGCTATGAATCATCACCCAGGAGACCCTCTCTGCAGGCCCAGTCCAGCATTTCATAAATATGATCTTCAGTTTTCTTCCCTAGTGCATGATCCTCCATTTAGGCTCCTTAATACCAAGGACAGAGTGAGACAGGCCACTTTTACACTCATTATTTACCACCCACCACATCTACCATGTGAGAACTTTGCAGACACCTCAGGGCACTGAGCTGGTAATGTTATGTCCCTATAGTGACTTTCTAAAATCTATCAGTTAACCAGTTTTAATCCTCTCAGTGTCACAAAGCAGTGAATCAATTGCACCCTTATAAAGCAAGGGATTTTTTTCATCAGCCTGACTGTACTGCTGAAAGGATAATGAGTGCCAATCTTTTTTTATCACCTACATTCCCATGCAGGCTTCTATGTAATTTAGTATCAGACCTGCATCAATTTATTCACCTGTGGATATCCCTTTGAATACAAGTTCAATACAAACCCACTTTTCTGTGCTTTCATGGTCCCCTAAATGCTGCAGGCACTTGCATATCTCTTTTTTTTTTTTTCTAATTTCCATTATACCTCTTTCTTCCCCTGCTTACAATTCCTAGGGTCAATTACTGCCTTCATATGTAGGCATATTGCTATCTCATCTTTCATTTACTTGAATGTATTTGGGATCTTTTCTACTGCTGCCTGTTTGTGCACAGGGGCTGACCAGGTGAACAGTTCCTTGCACCTTGTCCTACCACCACGGGGTCACTGCTAGACCCCACAATGAGATTTGCCCTGGCAGAGCTACAGGACATGGCATGGAAGGAACCTGATTTTCCTTCTTTGGCTTAATTGTAATTGAACCCTGACAAATACTGAACCTTCTCATGCTCTTCAGGGAAGTGTCTGACAGATGCCACCAGAAAAATAAGTCTCCCTGTTTTCTCTGCTCTGCTGGATGAATGTAGATGTCATGGGCACCTGGAGCAAAGCATGACCAAAATGTTGTACCATCCCAAAGGTGGGGGGCAGGATGCTTTCTCAGTCCTTTCATGCCAATCTTGACTAGGTGATTTCTTGTATAGGAATGCCAGGATACACCAAGAAGTCTGGTGGTAGGAGGTGTCTGCTTTTTTGAAGATAATCTGCATTTTCCAGGTGGGGAAAAAATCTCTGCTAGGGAAGAAAAGGTGATTGAGAGCAGGTAGAGCAGGGATGGAGGATGCACAGGACTTCCCTGCAGATGAGTAAGGTCTGGGTGATATAAATTGCCCACTGCTGACCCGATTAAAAAAAATTATTTGCAGTCCTGCCTTTGTCTGTTCAGTTATTGACTTTCACGGTTTGAGGTTGGTTTCCTTTGGAACCATTCAGAAGTACAGGGGACCCCTTGCTGCTTTGCTAAGATGGCAAGATTGTCTTCTGGACAAGGAGCAAAAAGGTGGCTCAGACTGCTGAGTGTGTGCACTAGTAGTGCAATACTAGTGCAGTAGTAGTGAGGACATGCCCCAGAAACGCTGCTGTGCAAGAGTCTTGCTCAACCAGAACAACAAGGCCTGCCCAGAAATGGAGGACCTGGGGCTGCATCTTTGAATAGGCAGTTTTGGATGAGTAAGTGCTGAGGAATGTAACCCTCAGGAAACTTCACTGTTCCGTGGTGACTGACAGGCTGCTAGAGCAGGAATGACATGTAATTGTCCATCTGTGGCAAGAGATCAGCCACAGTCTCCATGACCAGAGCACAGGAGCTGAGACCAAAACCTGCTTGAGGCAAGTCAATGGTGAGCCAAAAGGCTGGAGCCATTGCTTTCTTCTGCTGCAGGAAACTAGAAGGTGGTTCTACCAGCAAGGAAGAGTGATGACCTTCTTGGACACAGGTATGAATGCAGTGTTGGGAATCACTACTCCAGCTCCACAATGTGCTCAGAGATCCTGAGGAAGGTACCAAAATCAGTGGTGCTCTTGCATATTACTGACTACTGATGACCAGCAAGTGCATTTGATTGGAAAGCTTCATTTTTCCAGTTCTTGAAAATCTTTTAATGCTTTTAAACCTTCTGGGACTCTGTCTGCAGCACTGTGCCCAGTTTCATGAACAGCAAAGAAACAACATGTCCAGTTACACCATTATAACCCCATATGTGGTCATATACCTGGAGACTTTGTGCTGGGAGTTGTAAATGTTGGGTAAGGACCTTGAATAGGCAAGAAATGCAGTTTTAAACAATTAAAGACAGTGGGGATGCTAACCATGCTAGGGCTTTGCTTTCCAACAGCCACTCATTATTTCCAGAGAGGCTGATCATCAGACAGGCAGGCGGCTAATGATGGTGCTCTCAGACCCACAAATTAATGGGCTGCATCAGGAAATGTGATATCCTGCCAAAATCATGCTAATAAACACTTGTTTTATTCTAGACTTCTCAGTGAAACAGCCTGTTAAAGTACCTTGTCTCAACTGTAGCTCAATTTTTGCTCAGTTATAAGTCCTGCAGTAAGTGGAGGACGATCACCTCTAAACAGGGAGGAAGGATATTTGGGCAAATTTTTCATTCAAAGTTTTGGTCTGAGTCCTTATGATTCAGAACAGTTCTGGATGGATGCTCTGCATCTTTCTCCTCAGCACAGCTGAGTGAGGTATTGTCTCATCTTGGAGGTATTGGCTGATGGCCTACTTGTGCTCACCTACCTTATATTTAGAGTATTTAGATTTCTTTTTGCTGTGTGTGGAACTCAGGCCTAAGCAAGGACCTTTCAGCTTGATACAAATATCAACCCTGTCAGACTGACTAGAGTCCTCAGCTAGTGATGACTCAGTTATCCTCACTGACTTTCATCAGACCAGTTGCTGCAGTGGTGGGAGGCAGTCAGCGGCCTGGAGTCACTGTCTATCTGTCCTACAGGCAATCTGCATTAAAATGGAAGAAAATCAATCCTCTGAGCAAGGACAACCCTGCCCTGAGTGTTCCCCAAGGCCAGCAGGTCAGCCAGCTGAGAGCCAAGGCAGTGCCACCACGATGAACCAGAGGTGTGATGGGGATATGGGGTCTGGTGGCTTTGCTGTGCTGGCACTGCGGGCACCACAACAGCAGTGCCTGGCACAGAGGCTGCTGCTGAGCTCCACCTGCAGCTGATGAGATGTGTCAGGGCCTGTGTGGAGGTGGGTGCTGGGACCCCTGTGTGGGCAGTCTGGAGGAGCATCTGTGTGAACAGTGTGGTTATGAAACAGCCCACACCCACCTCACCCAACTGCCCCGGGCTGCTCGTACTTCCTGTAAACAAAGAAGGTGAGAAACTAATTCAAGTTTGGGACTTTTTTTTTTAAACACACAGGACTCAGAAGAAGTGGCCAGAGGTCATAAGGACAGAACATCCTTTCACACGCAGAAAGGAGAAGGCACAAGCTAGCTGACATCCCCACTATGACACTGAGTACCTCAAAACACAGCAGCAGCCTACTGCCTTGAACCCAGCTCTGCAAAGAAGCTGCCTTGAAAATGCTGGTCCCAAAATGCAGTTGCATCATGGAGGAGTATGTACGTGAAGGAGGAACAAATGCAATTGGGTTAAACTGCTGTAATAGGAAAATTCAGTGCAGACACTTTCCAAAATTTCCAAATACCATTTTGCGAGAGTAACAGCAGTGCATGAGCTAGAGTTGCAACATGCTTCCTCACAGACCCTCGTGTGCTCTCCCTGGTGTTTTCTGTCCTTGCAGAGCCATTGTCCCCACGGCAGGACTTTGATCCTCTGCCATGGGCTTCTGAGAACAGTAGCTGAGCTGCAGAGATAGCACAGGCTTGCAGTGTAACAGCCCAGGGCTTGTGGGCTGGTGGCTCTGGGGTCCTTCACTGAAGTGGGAGGGTGCTGAGTTCGCTGGGGTGGGGAGGGTGCTGCTGTATCTCTCTGCCAACCCTCCCAGCAGCAGTAGAGGTGCCAGGAGATAAGAGAGTGTTACATGGACACTGGTGAGCCTTTTGGGAGCTGCCTGGTGATCCTGCCCCTGGCATCTGCTTCCTAGGACAGAGCAGGAGCATGTCCATGCCTGTTCGGGCTGCCTACTAGGATGGGGTTTTGTGGTGCTTACTCTCCAAGGATAGAAATGTATATTTAGTTTTGTGTATTGAATTGGGATGTATATTTATCAAAGAAGGTCCCACAGAACATCTGGGTGGGTGCCTGCACCAGTCCAATGTCCAAAATAGGACCAATAAAACCCATAAGTCTAATCTCTCTAAGAAATGCTGGCCATTTCTGGTATGTCCCCATTGAGGAGAGCTTAGAGCCAAATTTGTGACCTTGATCTGCTGAAATGAATAATCAATCTGAATTTACAGTGTCAGAGGTAATGGTGGAGGGGAGTACTCTTGTTTTTCTTCCAAATCCACTCATTAGAGCAGGAAATTTAACATATAACCATTACACAGTTCTGCTGCTGTCCTGCTCTTGCCTCTCCTTCAGCCAAGCACAGTGCAAAGCTGGGCCACGTAACTCATCATGGTCAGATAACAGTGACCACTCAGTGTTGTTCAAGGCCACTGGGCATCCCACATAACAGAAGAGCCTGCAAGTCTCATGGAGCTTTCAGTTTCATTAAAATTGCATCAGGGAAAATATTTTAGTTGACAGAAGCAGATCCTTTGTGGAGTTGGATGAGAAAATGATGTTTCAAAAAGGCAATTTAATGAATATAAAACAAATATTGACTTTTTAAAGATTATGAATATTCACCTCTTCTTCATACCTATGTTTTCCCTTTCTTGTGCCATTTATTTAAAACATGTGGAACCAGATGGCACATGGAGTCAGTTTCTCCAGGAAGCCAATTTCTACCTCCAAATGAAGGAATGTAGCTTCTGTATTCAAATGGAGGGATCAGTGTTCAAAGTGAAAATGAATGGGTAGGTAGGAAGGGCCAAAGAGAGGGGAGAGCAAGGCACAGACGTGGACAACGTGGTATTTCCAGATCTGTCCCCCAAACCCAGGTTACGGCTGGGTTCCATACCCGGAAACAGTTTTGGAATCACTCCAAACAGGCACCACACGCAGGTCCCGCACCCTCTTTCCAAGAGCGAGGGGGCGGGGCCAGGGGCGGGGACTCCCCCGCGCTCTCCCGCCTTTTCCGCGCGCCGCTGGCGCCAAAGCGAAGGGCGGGTCTCTCTCTGTCCCGCCACTGCCAGCACAATGGGAGGCGGGGCCCCGACCGCCGCTTCAGCCAATGGGAGCGTGGTATCGGGAGGCGGTGGGCGTGGCGAGGACTGTGAGTGGCCAGCCGGCCGTTCTGGCGCCAAGTTCGAAGAATATATAAAGGGGCGGCGCGGGAGTTTCTGTTTCCTGCCGCTCGTCCCGCCGCTCCCGTCTCAGCTCCGCTATGCTGTCCTCCCGCGCTCCGCTCGCCGCCCGCCACGACCAGCCCCGGCTGTCGCCCAAGAAGAGCCAGTCTTCTATGAAAAGCCTGTCGCCCATGAAGGGCCTGGCGCTAAGCGACAAGGAGAACACGGTGAGCACCCGCCCGCCCTCCCGCTCCCCGGCCCGGCAGCGCCGCAGCGCGCTCACCCTGTCCCTCTCTCCCCGCAGCCCCCCGCGCTCAGCAGCGCCCGTGTTCTGGCCAGCAAGACGGCCCGCAGGATTTTCCAGGAGGGCGACGAGAACCCGGTGAGTGCAGAACGCCTGGGCACCGCGCCCGCCCTTCTCCCCTTCCCCGGAGGCTCCTGTAACCCCCGCTCCGCTCTCACTCCCTATCAGGAGTCTCTCCCTTCTCGGAGATGCTAAAAATTTCACAGAATGTTCCGAGTTGGAAGGGACCCACAAGGATCGAGTCCAACTTCTTAAGTGAACGGCCCACACGGGGATCGAACCCACCCACAACCTTGGTGCTAATTAGCGCCATGATCTAAACAGCTGAGCTCATCTCGGGGTCTGTCCCCANGTCCCGGGGCGGAGCCCGGCGCTCGGGGATGGGCCTCCCACCTCAGGGCCCGGTTCTTATTTCTCCTATCAATGCTTTAGGTGGATCTTTCCAAAGACATCCAGCATTGGGAGTCCCTGAAGCCTGAGGAGAAGTACTTCATTTCCCACGTCCTCGCCTTCTTTGCTGCCAGCGATGGCATTGTCAACGAGAACTTGGTGGGTGTGTAGAGGCAGAAATATCTCTTGTAAGTCCACGTTCAACACGCTTGGAGGTGATTCAGCTTGTTTGGTGCATCATGGAGTGATAGAGCGTTATGATATGTAGTGCTGTCCCATGTTAATTAGCAAATTGGGGTCAGTTTTGTAATCCACAAGTTTGCCCACTCCCCGTGGAGCACTGAGTGCTGCCTTACAGTAACACTTGGCTGGCTCAGAGCCCTTGTTCTGCTTCCAGCCTCTCAGTGCACTTTGCCCTAATAGAAGAGTAAAACAAATTTTCCCATTTCTCTTGGAACCAAAGAATATCTCATGACTTGGAGTTGTGAAGGGCTACTGCTCTGCATATTGCTGTTAATAAATCATGTCTGGAATTTTTCTAAAGATTCTGTGGGCTGACAAAGAACTGGCCTACACAGCATCAATGCCTCTAACTTGCAGCTTATAACTGCTTATGCAAACACTCGTTTATTTCCTCTAGGTGGAGCGTTTCAGTCAAGAAGTACAAATCACAGAAGCTCGTTGTTTCTATGGCTTCCAGATTGCCATGGAAAACATACATTCAGAAATGTACAGTCTTCTTATTGACACCTACATTAAGGATTCTAAAGAGAGGTTTGTATTGCTTGATGATGAAAAGTTCAAAACCTGCTAAATATTCAGATTTAAATAATGCAGATCAGTTGTTCTCTGACTTTCAGGCTAATTTTAGGGTGTAAACTACCATGGCTGCTTAAGAGAGGTTTTACTTAATGTCTTTTTACTCTGAAGTATAAGAACTTACTTAGGTTAAGAGCAAAACTGAAACCAAAATAAAGGAATGAAACTATATAAGAGGTGGAGCATTCAAATAAAGGGAGTGCACTAAACTTATAGTAAGTGTTCATGTGGAGAACACCTACACCTAGTAGAAATCTATGTAGGCAAGTTCCTCTGAGAATGCTATCACAGATTAAAATCTCATCTCTAAAACCCATGGAACAGCTCAGCACTTTCACAGAGTGTGTGCTGCCCTTTTACGTGACTGTTTTGCTTGAGGGAAGAAAAGCATGTTGCATGTGATGAAAAATGGCCTCTGGTCTCTATAAAAAGCAAAATAATGTAAAGTTTTTATTATGAGATGACTCAATTACAGAGNGCGGGGGCTGCGACCCTCACGGGTGTCTCTCCCCCCGCCCCTCTCGCTGTGATGGTCTCTCCCTCACAGAGGTCTCCTTCCTCCCTCCCCCAGCCCCTCTCCCTCGTGGTGGTCTCTCCCTCGCAGGGGTCTCCCCCGCCCCTCTCTCTAGGGGGCCCCTCTCACGGGGGTCTCCTCAGAGGCTGCCGCCCCTCGGTTTCCCTCCAAAGCCCGGCGCCCCCTCAGCGCCCCGGGCCCGGGGCAGCCCCGAGCCGAGCCCGAGCCGCTCTCCCTCCGCTCCAGGTGCCGCGGGGCGCGGAGGAGGAGCNCCACAAGTTTGCCCACTCCCCGTGGAGCACTGAGTGCTGCCTTACAGTAACACTTGGCTGGCTCAGAGCCCTTGTTCTGCTTCCAGCCTCTCAGTGCACTTTGCCCTAATAGAAGAGTAAAACAAATTTTCCCATTTCTCTTGGAACCAAAGAATATCTCATGACTTGGAGTTGTGAAGGGCTACTGCTCTGCATATTGCTGTTAATAAATCATGTCTGGAATTTTTCTAAAGATTCTGTGGGCTGACAAAGAACTGGCCTACACAGCATCAATGCCTCTAACTTGCAGCTTGTAAATGCTTATGCAAACACTCGTTTATTTCCTCTAGGTGGAGCGTTTCAGTCAAGAAGTACAAATCACAGAAGCTCGTTGTTTCTATGGCTTCCAGATTGCCATGGAAAACATACATTCAGAAATGTACAGTCTTCTTATTGACACCTACATTAAGGATTCTAAAGAGAGGTTTGTATTGCTTGATGATGAAAAGTTCAAAAGCTGCAAAATATTCAGATTTAAATAATGCAGATCAGTTGTTCTCTGACTTTCAGGCTAATTTTAGGGTGTAAACTACCATGGCTGCTTAAGAGAGGTTTTACTTAATGTCTTTTTACTCTGAAGTATAAGAACTTACTTAGGTTAAGAGCAAAACTGAAACCAAAATAAAGGAATGAAACTATATAAGAGGTGGAGCATTCAAATAAAGGGAGTGCACTAAACTTATAGTAAGTGTTCATGTGGAGAACACCTACACCTAGTAGAAATCTATGTAGGCAAGTTCCTCTGAGAATGCTATCACAGATTAAAATCTCCTCTCTAAAACCCATGGAACAGCTCAGCACTTTCACAGAGTGTATGCTGCCCTTTTACGTGACTGTTTTGCTTGAGGGAAGAAAAGCATGTTGCATGTGATGAAAAATGGCCTCTGGTCTCTATAAAAAGCAAAATAATGTAAAGTTTTTATTATGAGATGACTCAATTACAGAGTGGTGTCTTAAAACTAACTGCAGGCCTTGGAGCAGTCTAGGCTGTTCTGGTGTTGTCAAAACAATGCCCTGTTGAGTGAAATGTTAGGTGGTATTGCAGTGCTATTTACAGTTTAGATCTGGCAGTGTCATTTGTGCTCTTGAGATGCTTCATTCAGCAAGAATTGCTTATGTGAAAGATCTAGTGCCTTGGCACTGGAAAGTGGAGCCTGTGTAGTTTTGGGAGCCTTGTTCAAGTACAACACTTGGTGGAACAGTTCTCCCCTTGATATGGTCATGGAAATTCACATGAACTGGTGTTATGCTCAGTAGATGAAGAGAAGGTAGTTAATTGGAACAAATAAAGCTAGATTTGTGCCACATAAGATGAGGAAGGAGAAGGATGAAGGTGTACAGAGCATGATTGAGTGATCAAGACTGTTCATGGCAGTGAATGCTTACTCTACTGCTTGTGCCAATGTCTAATCCTAATTTTATCTTTCTCAGGGAATTTCTTTTTAATGCTATTGAAACGTTACCGTGTGTTAAAAAGAAGGCTGACTGGGCCATGTGCTGGATTGGGGACAAGAAAGCAACATATGGTGAGTTCTATTGGAAGCAAAGTGAAATTCCTTCCCTAGAGATGGAGAAACCTCCGTTTCTCCAGACTTCACAATTCAAAGGGAAAGTCCATGCTATCCAGTGTAAGATAATGGTAAAATTCTGGAAATGAAGAAACTATTTTATCTTCAGATAAGCTGCTGACAGAAATCTTTGCAAAATTACTAGCATTGTGAATAATAAGGTCATGTGGCAATCATCATATGCCTGACTATGTGATCAAATTGTAAATTGCTGCCACATGTCTGGAGCTGCACTGCCTATCTGTAGCCAGTGGACATGTCTGGTTGGAGGCTATAGCTCGTTTTCCTTGCTGATTCCTGATGTCTTGCTTCAAAGGTTAGAGGAGATGATACAGGTAATTATTTCACTGGTATTAAAGCATTCTTCATGACAAAGTTCCTTATAAGCCGACACTGACTTAAATCAGCTGCCAAAATGAGGCTGCTCTTTTTCAGTGAGCTGTCTGAAAAAGGGATGATGTTGATGGTTAACCCAGGGGGAAGGAGCTGTGGCTTCAGTCACTCAGTGGCCACTCCCATTAATTCTTTGCTTTCTTTTGTATTTGTTTTTTCAATGAGCAGAAATCTTACTGTAATAGTTTTTAAGGGACAAGCCATAGCATACTTGAACAGAAACAACTTCATTTGCCTTGCAGGATGGAATTCATTGGTCTAGTTGCAACTTCTGGGCATTTATTAATGCTGTTAAGTTTTCCATGTGAGTAAATATTACTATCAATCTTCTCTTAACAGGAGAACGTGTAGTAGCCTTTGCAGCAGTGGAAGGAATCTTCTTTTCTGGCTCTTTTGCATCAATTTTTTGGCTGAAGAAAAGAGGATTAATGCCTGGACTCACTTTTTCTAATGAACTCATCAGTAGAGATGAGGTATGAGTCAAATTGTAGCAGTTTAAGATGGTAATGTGCCACAGTAGCTCAAATGAATGACACTCAATTGGAGCCTGTGTTTTAAAATGGGAGTATATTTAGAAACAGGCAGTCTGAGGCTCACTAAAGTGTGTAAATGTGTCATTGTGGATCTTGCAGCAGGGAATGAATGAACTTAGCATTTTAGTTCCTCTAAAGTAGTTTAAGGGTTCTCACCAGCTTTTGCAGTTGCTGTACCTCACCATTTGAAGCAGTGCAGCTCATACTGGCTGAGCCTGTGTGTGTGATGGCTTCTGGTGAGGCAGAAAGTTACCTGTAGGGAACACTAAAATGTGCCAAGGGAAAAGGTGATACCACTTACTGTGTGCTCTTTTAAATCTGTGTTTCTGAAATAATTTTCTCCTTCCAGGGTTTGCACTGTGATTTTGCCTGCCTCATGTTCAAGCACTTGATACACAAACCATCAGAGGAGAGAGTAAAGGAAATTATCGTGAATGCTGTTCTCATAGAACAGGTAACTGTCTGTCCCTGGTTTAGGGACTTGATCATAATTAAAGCTGGAAAGCTGCTGAGCATAAAATTAGCTGAGGTAGTCTAGTACAGAGTGCCTACCAATTTCTGTACATAAAGTGCTTGTTATCTGCAGGAATTCTTGACGGAGGCACTGCCTGTAAATCTGATCGGCATGAACTGCACTTTAATGAAACAGTACATAGAGTTTGTGGCAGACCGGCTGATGTTGGAACTGGGGTTTAACAAGGTAAGGCTCTCTTAGTACACAGAATATTTCATGGGGAAAACAATATTAAGTCCAATTTTCTTCAGAAATCCAAATCCTAAATTTGCTGCAGCGACAGTGGTTCAACTTGTAAAATCATGCAGCAGCCCTGCTGCTAGATCCTGCTTAGAGACCCACATAAGGAAGTGCAAAGGGATGGAAAAATAACTGTATGAGTAGCAGTGGTTCTTTCTACTGCAGCTAAAGGCAGGGAACAAATATGTTAGAGAAGGCTTGGGGCAGAGATTTTTGGTCACTACATAGTGAGCCTGCTGATGCTGCTGTTAGACCTCTTCCAGCTGGTTTCTAATGCTCTTGCATACTCGAGGTGAGAACCTGCAGTGACTAGAATTGCCTGTGTATTTCAGATATACAGAGCAGAGAATCCTTTTGACTTTATGGAAAACATCTCTCTGGAAGGCAAGACCAATTTCTTCGAGAAGCGAGTAGGTGAATATCAGAGGATGGGGGTCATGTCAAAGCCCACAGACAACTCTTTCACCTTGGATGCAGAATTTTAAATGAACTGGGACTATGGGCATTTTAATGTACGTACTACCCTGTTTATGGGGAAACATTTGATATATTGAGTCACAATGTGACTTGATTTCTGTACTAAAATCCCACTCTTGTAAAGTATGGTGATGTTGGTATATTTTAGGAGGCTGGTGTAGCTCCAGCACTAAAATCTCTTTTAATTAGACTTTGCCAATGGTGTTAATGCATGAATATTTAGATGTATCTTACAGTACATACTATTCCATTTCATGAAAGATATGGGCACTTCCTTCTGCAAGATGGGAGGTTAACCCCTGGTTTCTGCTGTTCTCACCATAAACAAAGGAACTGTTGTAAATTTGTTGAAGAGTCTGCACAAAACTCGAGGCAACTACATGAGCTCACTGCTTTCTTAGCAGGTTTTAAGTTTACCTTTTTTATTATTGTTTCAATAGTTTGTACATAAACCTGGCACTTTAATGTTTAAAATAAACAACTATCTTGTAATGCTCAACAATACTAAAATGCAAGTAAAAATCTTTTGTAGCCTAACCTTTCATGACTTGTTCTTTCTTGGTAATTTAAAAATAGTGCTGTGAATAAACTATTCATCTTGAAATATACTGAATAGGATGAAATGTGGTGAAGAACCAAGTTGAATATTCTGGGTACTGAAAAATGAGATGCAGCTGGCTTCTGGACTTGACTGCTTTTTCTTTTAATATATGGAACAGTATTTCATCTAATAAAGAGCTGGTTGGATTCAGTGTTGTACTGGCTTCAGTGCTCCAATGGGCAAAGCTGTGTGCTGATTTCCTTCTGAATTGCAGACTTTGTGAGGACATGCAAGTTCTGCAGGAAATAGCTGCTTAGTCATGTGGTTGTTTGATGTCAAGTGAAATTGTTGTGCTTAGCTCTGACTTTCACATCGACTGTGCACTAAACAGATGATTCGGGGTAAATTGAGGTAATTCAGACTGGGGCAGCATTCTGGGCTTCTACAGCATGCAGTTTTTAATAACAGCAGTGAAAAACTATGTCCTACAACATGGTTACTTCCACAGTAAACACACCAGTAAGAATGAGTTTGCTTAATATAACTGATGTAAGGTATGTGGTCTGTGAAGGAGCTCCCCATGGTCCCAAGAGTTCCCACAGATGATCTGCAGTGACATTAAATGAGTGGGATAGACTGAGATTGGCTACTGCCTTGCTGCACAAAAGTAGTTTATCCATGATCTAATCTCACATTCAGAAAGGACTGTCCTGAAAGTTTGCCTTTCTTTCCTCAAACGTAGTTGATGTGAATAAAAAGCTTTACAGAATTCAAAGCATTTTCTTTATAGGAAAGGATGCTGGAGTTTGTTTCTTGCTGCTCAAGTGCTCCCTCACTTAAAGCACAGTACTTGTGATGATTCTTGGAGAGGTACTGCCTTGGTATAAAATTAACTGACTTGCTGGTCTTTGCTCTTGATTGCACTGAAGGTGATGGTGTGTGACAGTTTTTCTCCTGAGTCTGAGCTAGCAGGATGCATATGCTTACAAGGCTGTCCTAGAGAAGAAAAACTAAAACCCTAAGCCCCAAAGTCTGGAATTCCAAGTAGATACAGGACTGTTAACTGACTATTCTCTAATGCACTTGCAGCAGTGATGGTTAACAGGTCAGTGATTGCAGTGGCCTGAGAATAATGTATTAGGATCTGGAATAGGAATGTGCTAAATTGGATAGCCAGACACATTATTTTGAAGCATTGAAACTTAATGCTTGTTTCTGCCTAAATATCAGCATTTTGTTCTGAGCAAATTGCCCTTTCTGCTTTTTCTTGGCTTCTCCCTAGCAGTGAAAGCTTTGATCGAATTAAAGGATACAAAGCATCAGAACTCTGCTGTTAAGGCGACGTTGCCTAGAGCACAAATGAGACAGTAATAAAATGCTGAGATTAGTTTGGACCCAACTGATGTAGCAGCATTCAATTTGTATTCAAATCTGTTTGTCTACTTAGGTGATAAGGAAAAGGAGAAAGACTTCCAATCTATGAATAGGGTCTACCTATATTACAGTTATCTCTTCTTGCTTAGTTCTTAGTGTGTGCCAAGGATCAATACACAGAAACCATTTTGGCAGAAAGCTTTAATCTGTCTGTAATCCTGGGAGATAGGAACTGGAACTGTGTTTTCAACATAATGTAGAAGGACTGCTAGGAATGGATGTGTGATGGCCAACTAATCATTTGTAATGGGAGGCAGGGAGAATGTCACTTTTAGCTGAGCATTGCTCTTGTGAGATAATAGATATTGTAGTTGTGGATGCATTAGAGATAGATTAGACAGGAATTAGAAGTGATTCAACAAGAGAAGACTTGCTGTGGTTGCTATTAATCTTATCCTTGTGCTGCTGTTTAAATGCCTGCTTAGTTTTGGTCTATGTGCTTGCTATAATGCAGGTCAGTTTTTCATGTACAGTCTGGACAAAAATGATGCATCTGGTCCCACCTATTTTAATTCTCTGTTCTCACAAAGTTTTAAATGTCTTGCTGTTGCTTGAACAGATTATGTCCAAGTCTTGATGAAATACTTATTTACTGAAAATGGATTACTTTCCAATTTGACTGAGATACCAGTTGATTTGACACTTGATGCTCTTAAGCATTAAGGAGATAAGTCTTTTATTTCTTTCCAAAAAATAAACTAATACTCCCCCGAATAAATTTCAGTAAAGATTTAACTGATTCTTTGTACTATGTTTTGGAATGGAGTTTGGAGAACCAGGAAACAGTTGAAGTCATGAAAATGCAGATGTTTTTATCTGTGTGTGAATTGGAATGGCTGGTAGGGGTTTGCCACAGTCATTGCCACAAGTAGGAAGTGATTAGGTTAGTAGAAGAGAAAATACTGAGGGATAAGTAAAACTGGGTATTTCTGGTGTTGTAGTGCTCTGATGTCTGGTAAATTTATGCAGAACTGATCCCTGGCCTACCCCTTGTGTTTTTTTCTTGCTGTTAAAATTAATGGTTTTAATAGCAGGAGGCAAAGCAGGGAGAACAGTAACCTCAAGCGTAGTTTCTCTCATTATACTTCTTACTGTAATTTGTTAAAAAAACTCAACCAAATTACATGGGTTCAGGTAAGAAAGCTTCCATAACTCCTTAATCAACACATTTGCACTTCAGGTTAAATGTGTCAAACGTTGAAAATCTTAGACAGTGCGGAGGAGTAAGAGAAGCAACCTAATGTCAGCCTTGTCCTCAGGAAGCAACTGCAACATCAGAGTGTAATGACAAGTAGAAAATCCCCAGATTTCTCAAATTTCCTGGGGTGATACAGCAATTGGTGCCCAGAAGAGGTCAGAGAACAGCTGCAGTTGCTCATGCCTGCAGCAGGGCACAGCCAGCCTGTGGATCTGAAGATGCATCGACAGTGGTGTGATCCCCAAAGGGAAACCCCTTCCTCAGAAACTTTGCCTGGCAGCAGCAGTGATTTGTGCTTATTCCAAACCTGCTTTTCACAGTCTGCCACAACTCCTTTTGCTTTAAGCTGTTGATTATCTCTTGGAGCTTTGGCCTCTTTGTGCATAGTGCATTACGAGAAGTAAACGCTTTCATCAGGAAGGATTTGAGAGCTACAGAGTTAAGTCTTGTCCTGTTTGCTGATGTTCAGTTAGTTTTTAGCTAGGAATTCATCCCTTGGGACTGTTTCTGAGATCTTATGATCTGTACAGTCTTTTGGTTTCTGTGGTAAAATAGTATTTACATGAAGAACGGTGAAAGATTAACAGGAAAAAAGTCTGTATGTCAGATACTGGTCTCACATTTAAAGTTATACCCCATTGATCTCTGAAATAATGACAATACTGCTGCTTCCCGAGCCTGCAGAGAAATGGGGAGACAGCTATCCCTTTAGAGAATATCAGAGACCCCAGTGATGAGATTTTACAGACATCCTTGATCAGCAGATAAATGGTGGCGTTTGGTCATCTGCTCTTGAAGACAGTTGTTGACATGGGGTGGAGTGAAGAAATAACAGTTTTCATTCCACATCTGGTTGCTACTGGTGCTCTGCTGGGTAATGCTGAGAAACTGTGAGCTGACAAACCTGTGTTGCCATCATGTTCCAGAGGTAAGGCCAAGTGAACAGCAAATCCCAGCACACTGGCCACCAGGGCTGTGTCTTTGGCTCCTGACTTGAGGTTTCTCCACACCACGTTGTGTGTTTGAATCTGCTGGAGAAAAGGGCTTGAAGGTGAATGCTTCAGGCTTGAGAAGAATGAGTTGTGTTGGAGCCCTCCCTGCTGTGGGTGCTTATCCTCTTTCTGCAAGTACAAATTGAGATACATCAGGGTGAAGGAATTTAAAATGTATACCTTTTCTTCCTCCTGCTGGTAGTCTTTTTTTTTTTTTAAACTTCAAATATATACCTTAGTGGAATGGCTTTGCAATTCTTTCAAGTTACCAAATTACTCCTGCTTTTTTCTTGGTTATTGTACAGTGGGTAGTTTGTGCCATGGGTGATGTTACTTTGTTCAGCAGATGAAGATGACAGTGAAGTGCTGGGAGATGCCTAAGCCATACAGCACTTGGCTTGATGCTGACCATTTTTGTGGAGGTTTTCCTCTTGGCTTAAGGGTGAAGACAACTCCAACATTGGATACACACTGGTGCTTCTGAGATGCAGACTGGAAAAAAATCCCAGGCCAGTTTTTGCTACCAGTCACTGGTAAGTAACTGGTGTTTTCTAAGTGTTGTAGGATTTAGCTTGAAAGTAGTGGAGAGTTTGCAGTTCTTAAGTGTCCAAATCTTTAGGGTTGAGCTTCCAAAAAAAAGTTGAGCTCTGTTTCTGTTTTCTTTGGTGTCAGGGGGTGCTGCTACTTCTGTTACAAAATGCTGCTGATATAATCTGGGATGGCTTGGGCCATTTTTGCTGACCCTTGGATAAGGCCTACCAGAAAGTTGAATTTAGTTTTTAGCCAGATTTTCATTTTAACAAGGTTCTAGCAAATGGCTTGGCAGGTAACAGAGACTGTTCATGGCACCCAAATGAATTGTGGGGTAACAAAGACAGTCTGCTAAGTCAGTCATGAATGAAAACTGAGGTGTTTGGCCCTCGAGGAAGGTGCTTGCAGGTATTGATTTGCAGATGGACTTCTGTTTAGGCAAATCAGTTCTTGCAGTCTTAAGTCCTGGGTATGTTCTGGAGAAGGGGTACTTCCAGATCCGTGGCTCCAAAGGTGCAGCGTGGGCTACAGCACCAAGGGAGGACAGTGCACTGAATCTGTTGCATTCATTTCAAATTCCTACTTCATGGTCTTCTGTACCTTTGGCAGACTAGCATTTACACAGCACTTTCACAGCATTTTATGTCATCTTTTACTGGTCTTCTCTGACACCTTTAGCCACATTGCCAGGTGTTTTTCCTAACCTTCTGTTAGGCAAGGAGCTGCCTACCTTGCTTGTCCTTTAAGTCAGCTGTCATAATGCAGCTCTCTGGTGCTCCCCAAGGTGTTACCCCAATGTTCAAATGGCTCAGAGCCATTTGTGAGCTCATGTAGATCCAGGTCAGGCAACAGCAAACAGCAAGCCTTGCACTGACTGTGTTGTCCAGCACACTTCTGCAGTCTTGTGGGCTGCTCTACTGCCAGGGACTGCAGCGAGTGCCTTCTAACTGCTGCTGGCCAGAGCTTTCCTGCTTCCCTTCAGAAGATGTTGCCTCATTTTAATGAAAATATTTTGTCAGAATTTATCTCCCAAATACCGGACTGGCAAAATCAAGATGAAACATTTGGCTTCGGCAGTGTTTTTTGTGATGACTTTATCACTTACTTTGTGCTCTTTTTAAATAATGACTTTGCTTTGGTGTGATCCAGGTGCTTGCAGTAAGTATGTTTAAGTGCTTCAGAATGGACCTCCGTCTTCCCAGCCCTGGATCTCTGCCCTGGGAGACACTGAAATGTGTTCTTCTGGTTCAGGACACAAACAACAGTCATGAGTTGCCACCTGCTTTAGTTTAACATTGGTTCTCTAAGTAGCAGAGACTATGCTGATAGCTGAGTTTCCATATACCTCTGTCTCTTCTTGGTATTTAATTGAATGATTCACCTCTTCTTGAATTTATTTTCAGGGTGACCTTCCAAAAAGAAAAATTAAACCCCCTACGTTTCCTTTCTTTAAAAGTTAATGTTCAGCACACAGCAGTGAATTTGCAGGGAAGCTGTGGAGCAATGAGCAGTCATTGGGTGAACATGAGCAGGGTTTGAGGCAGGGAGTGTAATAGAAAAGAGCTTTTCATGATAGGAAAACATTAGCTGGGCCAAGTGTTCAGTGTCTATTCTGGCTGTAAATTTCTGTGATGCCACTTAAATGCAATCTCAGCTATAAGGAGAACTAAATATAATTCACTCCTAAAAGAAATTGAAATATTAATTGAATATTGGATTTGGTAATAACTTAAGCAGAACACACTGTAGGTTTATTGAAGGCTTAGCAATAACTTTGCTGTTTCAATTACTGTTTGTGAAAATTGCATCTCATTCTATTGATATAACTGTTGCAGTTACTCTTGATAATACTATAAGTATGTCCAGATATACAGACTTTGGAAAAGTTATTCTGATATGGCTTTATTGCAGTGTGTGAATTAAGACTGGAAAATGTTGGGCAACCTAAAAGGATTATTTTTAATACACATTTTCATAAAATGGTTATCCCTTGTCAAATTGAAAAACTATTTGCTATGCTAAGTAGGTTAATTTGATGATAAGTTTTTAATATTGTCACCTTTCTATTATTTAGCTGCGATACTGCATTTCCTGCTACTAAATCCCTGGGATTATATATGAAATAGTTGGATGGCTGGGTTACATTTAAATTAATTGAAGCAAAAATGTTTCAAAAAAAAAAAGGTAAATATTGTTGTGCAGATATTCAAGAAGCAGATGTGATTTCACCACTTTTATCCCCAAATAACACATGAAAAACCAGATTGAGACACATTTAAATATGCATGTATAGTCAAACATATCTCTTCAGCTTTCCCAGGGGAGGAAATTTTGTGTTGCTTAAGGAAAGTTGTTCACCACGATGGAGTTTTGTTTACAGAAGACATTTAGGAATGGGCTTTCCAAAAACAGCCACCATGTGACTGGTCCCAGTGGTCGTGTTGAGGTGAGCAGGGAGGGATTGACAGGGTGCTGCTGTGCCCCTGGGGGTGGCACATACAGTTCTGGGATCTCCAGGAGATGGGTGCTCCCATGAGCTGCCAGCCCCCCCTCTTGCCTGCACACACACTGTTGCTCTGCTGGTTTGAATGTTGTTTCTCTCTGAGTTGGCCCCACCACAGCAGTTAATCAGAAATCTTACCTGGAGTAATTTGTGCTGTATCATGTTCCCTGTTGAAAGCAGTACATCTGGTTGTCACCAGGGGGGCTCCTTAGTAAAGAAAGCAACAGCTGCTCCAGCAGTTCAGGTGACATTGCCAAGCACTGGCTGTTTATGAAGTGCCATGTGACTGCTGCACCTGGGGCAGAGCTGGGCTACAGGAGCTTTCCCTCCCTACGTGAATATGAGTGTGGATCCACATTTGTTTGTTTACTGAGCGCAGGCCAAGAGATCAATTGCAAATCCTGCCCTGCACAGGATTTCGTAGCAGACTTGCTCCTTCAGTGTGACACAGGCTGCTGTGCTCCTTGGGGGAGCTGCCTGTTCTGCTTCTCTTACCACCTTACGCACATGGGACCACATGG
This sequence comes from Calyptomena viridis, assembly GCA_013390005.1. NCBI lineage: Eukaryota > Metazoa > Chordata > Aves > Passeriformes > Eurylaimidae > Calyptomena > Calyptomena viridis. The sequence goes on from WEIV01030160.1 coordinate 394,466, forward strand.
AAGGTCTGTGCTGATTTCTCAGGCATCCCAAGCAGGATGGGAATGGTTTTCTAACAGATGTGTCATGTTTTAGTGCATGCTAGATATCTGTTAGTGCTCTCCTGCACTTTCCTGTCTGGGTGCCCTTTCTGGACTCTGCTGAGCTCTTTTTAGGATGCTGGGGCCATAGCAAACAAGCAGCATAGCTCCTGTAGGGAAGGACTTTTCAGGGTGCCACCACAAGTGTCTTCAGTAGGAAGAGATCCTAATACCTTTAATCTTGACTTCTTCCCTCAGGAATCAGGATCATGGCTCTCCTTACAGCTGTCAGCAGTAAAACAGTCCAAACAGAAAGGTGGATTTAATGGTGTATGATGAGAAGAGAGCAATGAGGGGCTTTTTGTTTTGTCCTACACATCCTCTGATTGGGGCTGGTTCCCAGCTCCAGGGTAGTGCTAGTCCAGGAATAATTTATATCAGGTACAATCACACAAAGAACTGAGAAGGGGTTAAAGGTGGGTTTATTAGGCCTAAACATCGATTCATGCCCTCCCTCTGCTGCTGAACAAAGCATTGGGGGATACTTAACCCAGGTGGAAGGTGGGTGTGTCTGGCTTGCTATGAAAACCAGCTATTGCTGTGCTGGTAGTTCATTTAAAGTGGACAGTGCCATAAACTGAGAGGTTACATCTGCTGAACTGTGGGATGTTCCCTGTGTTGTGTTTACCTCGGTGGCTTTGAGGACCAAACCTCTGTTCATACAGCTGCCAGCACAGGATGGTGCTGGGGATGTGGCTGCAGGGGATGGAGCCAGCTGCAGTGAGAGTGTCCAGCCTCAGCTCCTCTTGCTGCAGCACCTGGGCACAGCAGCATCTGCCTCTGGACCAACACCCATCCAGGAAAAGCTCTGCTTCAAAGCTGCCACAAATGCCTGGTGTGAAAACTCAGTTTCCCCTGGCTTAGGTGAGCCCTTTAAGCCATTTTATTTGGGGTTTAATTGTGCCCTGCTTACAACATATTAAAAACATAGTAGGTTTATCTTGCTTTGTACACATGCAAACAGGCAAACTCCCAACCCAAGTGCCATGGTAACAGGCTGAAGTGATGCAGTGCTGCAGGTGCTGTGCCTACAGCTGCTCTAGGTAATCACCGGGCTTTGTGGACAAAGTGTGGGGTTGTGAGTCTTGCTCTAAATACTTGCCAGAAAGTTTGCTTGGGAACGGTGAATATTATGACACAGGATAGCTAAAAACAGAATTCTTGCTGGTAATTTTTCGGTCTTTGGTTTCACAGCGTGAGATGTGATTTTCAGAAGAGCTGTACATCTGTTCCCCCCCCACTCTGTTCAGTCGCAGCTCTTTGCAAATCAGGCCTTTTGTGCCTCCCAAAATCAAGTTCGTAAATAAAATAGGAGACAGTGATGGAAAAAAATAGATCTTGAAGTCGTACTAGTGAGGGTATATTATGGGGGTTGTTAATGCCCCAGGTGGCATTTTAGAGTTCACCAAAGGGAGATTGTAAAGGAAGTCTCACAGTTGTGTAGGACTTGGTAACTAGGTTCACAGGCTTTTCAAGTTGTTTGTGCCAGAGAGAGACAAAAACCTCATCAAGAGGAACAAGTGGGCTACTGTGAACCACAAATAATTTGATCCTGCCCTTGCTGAAGTGAATGGTTCCACTCTGTATTGTCTGAGAGAGAGAGCTGTGAGGCTCTTGCAAACTCTACCCTAATTAACTGACTGGTGTTTAAAGCTTCCCAGGAGCTTGGGGTGATGCTCTGTTGTGTGCTGTGGGAGCCCACTTGGTCCTGAGGCTCTACAAATCATGTTTAAGACCTCCTGAGATATAAGTTAAAAACATGATTTTTTTTTTAAGCCTTTCTTACTTTGGGAGCCCTCAGAGCCTTCTGGTGAGGAGAGTGTTTCTTGCTTTGTGTTGGAGGCAGAGGAGAGGCACAGAATTGTTTTGCTGTGGGCTAACCTGTCTTCCTGTTCCTCTGTTTACTGTGGATATCTTTTCCCCCTGGGCCTGGGGACAAAGGTCCTGTTCTCCTGTGGAAGGGTCAGACTTTGAGATGGAAAGGGGTGCACTGTCCTTAAATTTTTCCTGCTGGGCCTCTAGCTCCATGCTTTAAGGTAAAACTAACTTGCAGGAAAATTCAAGCCTGTGTGTCAAATGAGGAAGACTTTCTGAACTACTGACCTTGTAAGAGGGGCCTGGAACGTGAGGATTTCTGATTCACCCTTGGCTAGTGATGATCTATCTGGCTATGTAGGATAACCTTGCTGGAATCATGTATGGGTGGGGAGTTAACGTGCCTCTTCCATGTGTGGGATGAATGGATGTTTTAGTGCTGTCTTTTGGGGAGTGGAGATTGTAATAAAAGCCACTGTCCCTAAGCAGAATGCTGTATATCTCTCTGCATGTCACTGTAGTGTTCCAGCAACTACGAATTGCCACGTACTCTTTAGAAATAATGGTTTCTTTTAATTATTTATACCTTAAGGGTCAAAGAAGGTTTTGTTTTGCCAGGTTACAGGAACAGCTGGATGAGTCAGAAGAACAATTGTCAGTGCCATCAGAGGAACCTTGATATTTCTAACAGGAAGTTTATAATTGAACTGAATCATCGTTGTGTCATTTGTGTTACCCAGACCCATGTGTCCAAAAAATATTATTAGCCTCGTCTTACATTACAGGGCTGTGGCCCTCTCCACAGAGCTGAAGGCTGCTAATGCTTGGTTTTGTTGTTAACTCTGTTTGTGGTGCCTTGGAATGGGATTTGAGGTGTGGAAGCAGTAGCTCAGTGCTGAAGCACAATGGTATGTGTTGTTAGCTGGGGTTTCAGTGTGTGTACAGCCTCTCTGCATGATACTTTGGGTACAGATTCCTGAAAGGATGGGTTGTTCTTTCTTGGAAGTCCATAGGAACAACCCCTCAGTGTCCCCCCCTCCAAGTATCTGCTAGATATTTTCTCAAAATCAAGCACTTGTTGCTAAGTCTTCACTTTTCAAGAAGCTTCTTGCACAGTCTGCAAGAAGAGTAGTTTCCCACACAGCAGACACATTTCCTTGGTATTGATCTTAATTAGGACAAGTATATGACAAATAATGTTGCCCTTAAAACTTAATGAATAATTTCCTCAATCAGTTGTTAATTACTACATAAAGCTCCTGCCCTCAGACTTGATTGACATGGTATAGAAGACACGTATTTTTAAATATCACTGTCAAAGGGATATTTATTCATCTTGGGCAAAGAGCTGCTGAGATGGAGCACTTGCATGACAAGCAAGTGCCATGTGTGAGTTATCCTGGGGTTAGTTTCATTTGAGTTTCCATGCTTATGACAGAGAAATTAGTATCTGGGCTGGTAAACCCAGGCTCCCATTAGAGCTGATGAAGGGGATGGAATAGCTCATTTGGTCATTGTCAGACAGCAGCTTCCAGAGGGGTGGAAGATGCCTTACAAATGCTTGTTTCTTTCCATGAATGGCACAGGCAGTCTTGGGGATTAACTTTTCTTTTGGCATTTACATCTAGTCAGATGAATTCCAGCTTTACACAGCTGGAATCACGTCATTTCCCTGAGGCATCTGAAGCTTGTGGGTTTTGTAAATGGGATTCTCAGTGCTGCCCAGCTGCTGGTTCCCTGTATGACACTGGGGTTAAGCCTGTCCTCCTCTGGTTCCCTCTTCTGTACCTCACATAACCTTTTTCAGACCTTTGCTGAGGAGGCACTCTGTTTCCTGCTTAATCCCCAGGATTATGTGATCGCTAAAGTGGTGAACCCAAGGAGGGCAGTTTACACGAATGCTGTGGGCTGTGAGCAACAGACAGGAATGGTGAGAGCTCCTATGGCCAAATCCAGTCCTGCCCATCTGTCAGAGCTGCCCTCCATAGTCTTGCCAGGTTATTGTTGAGTTTTTAAAGGCTGCCTGTTGTCCTGGGCTGGGCTGGCGTTGTTGTTTCAGCAAAGACAAATAGTGAGGCGTAGAGAAGGCATTCATGGGGCAGCTGTTTGGATGGGAATGAGAACATCATAGCATCTACTGAAACCCACAGACATGTACTGGCTCCTTGCGTTGCTTTATCTGTCAAGTTCATGAGTGTGTGTTTCCTGAATTTGCCTCTTTTGCTGCTGATCTTGTCTGTTGCACTTTTTGCTTTTGTATTGTATTTCCTCTTTGTGTGATCTGTTTCCCCTCCTCTCTGCACTTGCTCCCTCCCGCCTTGCCCTGATGTTCAGCTTGCTGTGTCATCAAGGCAGCTGAGATGAAGAGTGCAAGCAGTATGGTGTTCATGGTGATTTTTTTTGTTTGTTTGATGCTTGTGTCTGCAAAATGTGGCTGAAAGGAGAAGAGATGTTGAAGGATCTCTGCCCTGGTGGGTGCAGGCAGCCCTGAGCTATCATGGAGCAGATGCTCAGGTTGTGCCTACATTCATATAGGTGGATACTCGAGCTGTGCAGCAGCCCCTTTGGGCACAGAGGCCACCTATAGGAACCAGAGCTCTCTGAATAAAACCTTTGTCTTGAAAGAGCACATGAGAAATGCAGAACAAAATTTAGGTCATGCTTAATCTGTATCAAGGATTAACTTGTTGAATGAATCTTCATTAACTTGTTGTGGATGTGAGGAGCATGTAGTAAAAATCAGATGAAAGTAGGTATTATAGGTTGGCATATAAACAACTTACATGTTAATGTATGTGCTTACTAGCATATATAAACATTTGTGATCATTATTAACCCTTTATGTGAAGACTTTGAATAGAACCTTCACATATTCCTACAGTCAACAGAGGCATTCTGCTTACAGAAAAATGTGTTTTCTGTGATTTCCTGCCCTAACAATGTTGTACTGTCTCATTCTTTAGAAAGACCTCAAATGGAGAATTCCCTCTTCCTTGTCTGCTAATGAATTTTCACAGGTACCTGGGGGAAAAATTCTGAAACTAGTGATATTTTTTTTTCCTTATGCTGGGAGGAACAGTGATGAGGACAAAGACTGCCATCTGATCCCATCTGCTGCTCAGAGATGCACCCTCTTCCAAAACTGGGCTTCCTTTCTGCTGCATCTCACTCTGGCATTAGACCTGAGACAACTGGGGACCATTCATTAGCAAGCTCTGTGTTTGCAGAGATGCTCAGACTTGCCTGAGGTTGTGGGACAGCATCTTCCAAGTGCATCTTGGAGTGCACCACTGCAAGAAGTGTTGCAGGTGAAGCCTGGGCTGTTTGGAAGACATTGTTCTGGGCAGCTTAAGGTGTGGGGGAAGCATCAGTTTGCTGACTGTGTTGAGGATCTCACATGGAAGATGCAGCAAAGTTATTACCAGGCTTCTCCTTGCAGCAAGGTTTTGCAAGATGAAGAGATGAAGCAGGCGATTAGATCTGTGAAGAAACAAAATGGTGATGCACAGCCTTTCCTGGTGTGGGAGTTAGAAAACCAATCAAACACATCTCTCCTGCCTTGCATAATAAAATGCTTCCTTCATAGATTGTAGGAACAATCTGGGCTTTGCTGTGCTCTGCTATAGCTGCTTGGCAACTCTTGAGTGCCCTGTTTAGGTGAAAACTTTGTGTTTAGTTCAGTCTGCTGAAAAAGCCATCTGCAATCAGCAAAAGGGGCTAGAAATGACTTCCCTCCATATTACATCCACCTGCTACAAATCACCCAGAGGCCAAACTTTTGGAGCTGTTCCTTAGCCTGAGTTTAAAATCTCAAGGTATCCATTCTTACCAACCAGATTTCCTCTAGTCTTGCTGTGCAGGTTGCAACAGCAGTGAGCAGCTGTTACCTGGCTCTGCTGGTCCCCACATGAGGTGTCCCTGTCTGTCTCCCTGGCAGCTCTCATTGTAGGGTGCAAGTGATGTGCTCCTCAGGAATTGCCCTCTGCCTGTCAAACTTTTTCCTTATGTTCAGTAACCAGGTGTTTGCTGTGCCAGGGGAGAGCCTCTGAATGTGCATCCATTCTTAAGGGTGAGGGTGGCAGGCCTGCAGCTTGTGAGTGATTTGTGTGGGGAGAGTAGGGGCTTCTTCTGATGCTGAAGCTGCAGAATACTTGAAGGCAGCCTGGTCTTGCTCAGCTGCTTCCAGCAAGCGAGTGCTGTGGCCTCTTTGGCTTTTTAAGGCATGTGACACGTGTTTTGGGACTGGCTACTTAGAAGCAGCATGAGAGAAGCCTGTTGTCCCTGTGAGTTAAGAGCCTGATGGGGCTCATCCGTTCTCACCTAGGAAATGACAGTGAAGGACCCTGGAGCCTGGGGTTAAACAACCAAAACCAGATGCCAGCTTGAGTCTCTGAGGCAACCGAAGGAATTAAGCCAGAGTCTCCTATGTTCCAAATAAATATTCCAGCTAATGCTGCGTAAGAGACTCTACTTACCTCACCTCTAACTGAAAAACATGGGAATATATAAGGAGTGTGTCCTCTTGCCTGATTCTGGTCTTATTTAGAGCTTTCCATCTGTTAGTGCTTCGTTATACCACTAGTGGTGTTACCTTTGGAGAGCCATGCTCAAGTAGGACACAAAACATTTTACATTATACAAACTCTTCCTGGTTCTCTTGTCTCTGAGTGTCTCTGCTTGTCCTCCTCAGTCCTCACCCAGCAGATGACTCCCTTGCAAAGGTCACCTGATACCACAGTGGGAAAGAAAACAAAAGCCTGTGTCAAGAACAATGTGTCCAGAAGGACTAGGGAAGTGATTGTCCCTCTGCACTCAGCCCTGTTGAGGCCACACTTTGAGTGCTGTGTCCAGTTCTGGGCCCCCTCACTTCAAAAAGGACATTGAGGTGCTGGAACATGTCCAGAGAAGGGCAACAAAGCTGGTGAAGGGTCGAGAAAACATAATTTAAGGGGAAGTAGCTGAGGGAACTGGGATTGTTAAGCCTGGAGAAAAGGAGGTTCAGGGGGGACCTTGTTCTTCTCTACCACTATTTGAAAGGAGGCTGTAGTGAGGTGGGGATCAAACTCTTCTGCCCGTCTCAAATAACAGGACAAGAGGAAATGGCCTTAAGTTGCACCAGAGGAGGTTCAGATTAGATAGTAGAAAAGATTTTTCACTGAAATAGTGGTCAAGCACTGGAGTAAGTTGCCCAGGGAGGTGGTGGAGTCACCATCTCTGAAAGTGTTCAAAAGGCATCTGGATGTGACAGCTGGGGATATGGTTTAGGGATGATTGTGGGGGTGCTGGGTTGACACTTAAACAGGGTGGTCTTCAAGGTCTCCTCCAGCCTTGATGATTCTTTGAAAAGCTGAGTTATAGGACTATGCCAAATCTGTTGCAGTTATTGAAATGAACATAAGCATCTGGAATTAGGTGGAGTAATGGGTGAAACTAAACAAAAATAAAGAATTACTGAAAACACTGACTTGTTCTGGAATGCTTTGGTACTGAGATTAACAGTGAATTAAAAGTGGTGAAAGGTGTAAATCATCCTGGAAGACAAATATCTCATAATCTTCCTCTATATCTTAGTTTGTCCTAGAGACTTGCATGGAAGAGAGCTGCAGCGAATGAAATATGCAGAATATAAACAAACACAGGTCATGTTTTATTCAGTTTAGGGAGCAGCAAGTTTTAAATTACACAGACTTAAACTCTGAATCTGAACCCGAGAGATGCAATTTGTAAGGATGGGGTAATTTACTGCTGTATCATCATTTAATGATATTTAAATGCTTGCAGTCCACAGGCAGTATTTTTTAATTGTCTTGCAGGGGTAATTTAACTCAGATTATCCAAGTCATCTTCATCAAGATAAGGTCAAATCCCAAGGTGGGAAAACATTTAATAATGTGTTCATCATGGAAAGATGTAGATAGAAGAAAATCTGATTTTGAAAGTGTAAGGTTTTAAAGATCTTAGGCCACTCCATTTCAAGTGGAGTGGTCTAAAAAGTAGATAAAGCCTTAATAGTAAGAATATATTTAAGTATATAAATGATAGTTTGCTGGTTTTGGCAGGGGCAGAGTTAATTTTCATAACAGTAGTTGATATGGAGCTGTGATTGGTGTTGGATTGGTTCTAAAAGTGGCATTGATAATATAGAAATGTTTTTGTAATTGCTCCACAGTACTTACGCAACATCAGGGCCCTTTCTGCTCCTCACCCCACCAGTGAGGAAGCTGAGGGTGCACAAGGAGCTGGGATGGGGTACAGATGGGACAGCTGACCTCAACTGACCAAAGGAATATTCCATACCGGTACTTAGCATACAGAGCAGGGGGAAGAAAGAGGAAGGAGATGATGTTTGGAGTGGTGGCATTTGACTTCTCAAGTCACCATTATGCATGGAGCCCTGCTGTCCTGGAAGTGGCTGAACACCTGCCCGTGGAGAGAGGTGAATGAAGGCCTTGTTTTGCTTTGCTTGCATGTGTGACTTTTCTTTACCTATTAAACTGTCTTTATCTCAACCCATGAGTTTTCTCACCTTTACCCTTCCAGTTCTCTCCCCTGTCCCACTGGTGGGGGAGTGAGTGAGTGGCTGTGTGGGCCAGTTACCAGCTGGGGTTAAACCACAGGAGACGACTATGTTGAATTACGGTTTCTAGCAATGCATTTCCAGTCTTAGCAGCTACCTCTTAAGGATTGCTTTTCATTCCAGTAGGTAGATTGTTTGGTATTTTTCTTTTGGGTGCTTACTTCCCTATGTAATGCTCCAGGGTTTGTTCAATTCATGGGGGCTTTGTGATGATCCCGGGGTTGCTCAGCTTGCACATGATCAAGGATAGCGTGGTTTTTGTTCACACATCACTCTTACTTCTTCACATGGAGGTAGTGTGCCAAAGAAAATGATTGCTTCTAGCTGAAACTGGTGGCCAAATTCTTGCCAGCCTCTTCAGACAACGAGTTTTTATGTGTAATGGTGTGATGCAACTAGAACATCTCTTTTCATTCCTAAGTTGCCTGTATCCACTTGTGACTGCTGAAGGGAAAACATCTCTACTATCAATCGAAAGTCATGCTTTGACTCATGCCTCTAAGTCTAAAACACTGTATGCCAACCTTTGTCCTACTGTAAGGCAAGGGTAGTATTAATCTGTCAGTCCCCTTGTTTTTGAGACCATGCTGTTCTCAGTAGTGAGGTTTCTACCTGTGGTGTTGGTGGCTTCTCTTACTTTTTCCCAGTGTCTTTCTTAAAACCCTTGTGCCTGTGTGTACCAGTGAGCAGATGCTTCTTCTGGAGAGTCTGCATTATGCTTAGGCCTCCTTTGTGTGAGGAGAATTTACTTTGGTATAACAGCTGCACGTGAAGTGGCAGTCCACAGTTATGTCCCGAACAGACAGAATTCTGCAGCTTTGTTTTGCATGCTTTGGGCTGCTTTGAGAGTACCCATCACCAGTGCTGAATGTGCACCACAGAGACCTCTGGCTCTGACCTGCAGTGAGGGGTGGATGTGTCTGGTGAGTAGGCTGCAGGATCATGCTGCTGATGGTGGATGCTGGGTTCATGCCAGACACAGCCCTTCATGCAGACAAGGTCTCTGACAGGGCTGGCCTGGTGGGTGCATAATTCTCCTCTTCCAGACTTTATGAACTTTCTTTCAAGAGAAACTCAGATCCTGATAATGTATGCTGAAATTCAGGCAGGTGCACTCACAGTTGTCACTGCTGACTTCAGGGAAGAAACTGTATCTTTATTAAAGAGGCCAGAAAAAGATGAAAAAAAAAAAAAGAACAGAAAGAATATATACAGGACTCTGCTAGTTTGGATTAAAACCCAGACAAAGGACTTTTGCTCTTTGTCTGAATGACTTGCTGAAATGACTGGCAGGGGGGCATGGGGGAGCAGGGGAAGGAAAAGTTACTCTAATACCTTTTGGAAATGTCACTCCTTGCTGTTCAAATACCACATTGCACTAAGGCTTGTAAATCACATGTCACTTCCTAATTAAAAAATGAGGAGCATAATTGGGTCTTTCACTGCTGCAGCAGAACCTTGCACAGACGGTTGTGCTCCAGGGGTGTAATCCACCACATCTGCCTCCTGCTTTCCTTTTTGGAGCTCGACTCATCTAGGAAAGAGGTTAAAAACGTGACCAATTTTTGTTACTGACAAGGGGATGTTGAATGACAGATTGTAAAGAAAAAGCCCACAAAAGCCTATTTTCTCTGTGCTAAGCCATGATTTGGAATTGTAGTCCAGGCATAAACTACCACTACAGTAGAGTGCTGAAGAAACTGGTTGGCTTTCTCGTTTTTGATCTCTTTGGAGACAGTGCACCTCTATGGTTTGCTTTAGTGTAGCATTGGGATTCATAGTACCAGTTATAAAATGTCTTTCTAGATATATATGTCCTGAGAAATTTTAGAAGTGCACTTTCTGTTTTGCTGCCACTTTCCTCTGCAGGAAAATATTTTGCCATGTAGACAGCATGTACAGAAGAGTGCTTACAAAATTTTATGGGCAGAGGTTAAGCATTTTTGGTATAGGCTCATTGCAGGCATTTCAAATAAAGTAACAGTGACTGTTTTCCAAGCTCTGGGTGTATTTTTTTGTCTCCTTCACTAATTAAAGTAATGAATGTTGCTTTAGTTATCTTGCTGTGAATAGCAAGACAATTGGGGGAGAATTAATATTGACAGGAGCTGTTAGATATTTGAGATTTTTTTGTGTGTGTGTCCAGTGAGGAAAAAGAGTTTGTAGACCAAGCATAGCACAAGTATTTGTGGCCTCCCATGGAGATTGCCTGCTGCCCACCCTCTGGAACCTCTGCAGCAAAAATCTTCGTGTCCTGCCATGAAGACACTTAGCCAAGCTGAGCTTCCCCTCTGGTGCTGTTGGCTTCTTTCTGCCCATGTTCCTTTTTCAGGTGGTTTAATTTCTTCCCAATTAATAAGTGAGTGTGCTGGTAAGGTCAGGTTGGTTTGGCCACCTCTGGTGTTGAGAAGCCAGACAGAGGCTCCCCTTACCAACCTGCAGCCCAACAGGCAAAAGGAACATCTCTTTCAGGTTCTTGGGATGTGCTTCCCAATTGTGTGCCTCTTGGTTCCACTTATCAGGACAAATCCCATCCTCATGTGGTCCTAAGTACATTTTGGAGCATGATGAGAGCTGCTTTGTCTTTAGCTACTGGAGAGGGTGATTCAAAACAGGCAGGGGTTTGTTTACGTGGAGAAGCCAGAGGGCATCCCTAGTGCCAAGACAGGGTGGACTCTGCCTGAATTACCTCGTCTTTACTTACGTGCACCAAACAAAGGCTTTACACCTTATTCCCAGGGAACCTGCTCTGTGTCTTCACTATTCTTACTGTTAAAAAATCCTTCTTCTTGTCTACCCTAAGTCTTCTTCCAATTTAAACCTTCTGATTATTCTGACAGAGAGGACAACTAGTCTTCTCTACTTGGTAGCTACTTTTTATGTCTTTAAATGGAGTTATCGAGTCTTTCCTCAGCCTTCTGCCCCCTTACCTGGATCACCACCAGTTAGTCCAACCTTTCCTCAAAGGCCATATGTTCCTGGTCACTGATGATGCCTGTTGGTTTCCTGGGTGTCTCAGTTGGTACAGATCTGAAACACATGCTCAGGGCTTCCTGTTGAGATCTTAGAGGTGTTGATTCCTGGATGGTACTTACCTCCAGCCTTCCCAGATGATGTAGGATGTTTGTTCATTCTGCATTGCATACACGTGCACAGTGCTTGCGGAACACGGCTGATTTGTGATTTGTGCTGATGCCCTGATCCTTTTCTATTCACTTGCTGCTTTACCATCTCCTCCTTATCTTGTATTTTTCCACTGTCCTTTTGAATTGCATCCAATTTGTTGTCAGCCTGACGTTAGTTTTTTTTCCCTTGTTTTTCTTATTTTTCTCATCTAAAAATATAAGCTATATAGCCTGAAAATATATGGTTATACATCATGTAAGGAAAGAATAACAATTTGCATGTCACTCTTACCTTTCAACAACTAGATAGCTGCCTGTCTTTGAGGCTGCATGAAACTGCTGTTAGCCACATGGAATATTCCATCAAAATGGTGCCAATTGCCTTCTGCAGCCTCTCAGAAGAGCTGTGTTGTAATACTGGGTAATTAAGTTGCACTTCTATTGCCCTTTTAACCAAGGGTACCATAACCTTTCTTTAAACTGGAAATTCACAATGAAAGCTTCAACCTGTGTCCTGCCCAGCAGGATCCCAACCAAGGTGCTACTGTGAGGTAGTGATGCTGGGACCAGCATTGCTCCGTGGCACATGTGCCATAAATACTGCTCTAGTGGAGGAGATAAGTAAAGGGATGCTTAACGTAGATGGGTCAACCCTGTGCTGTATATCACATCAGAGGAAGAAGTACTGGCTTTGTGGATTCCTGTGCCTGAATTTCTGTGGTAGGAAATGTCTGTATCAGTGTGGAGCTGAGCTCAGCATCAGAGATGTCTTCCCAGTGATGCAGTCCTTTAAAGCACATACCATGCTTCTCTGCTCTTCTCCCTTGGTAGATGCTCTGTAGGTTTTATCGAGGGTTTGATGGGTGGTGATGCCATGATTTGGGTTACCACAGCCCACATCCAGCTGTTTGCCACGTCACCCTTGGAGGCAGAGGAAGGTATGGACTGGGGGCAGCACGGCCCATGTGCCGGTGTCTGGGCTTGCCAAGGGGCTGCAGTTCTGGCTGGCAAGGTGAGGGGGTGCAGAGATGAAACTGTGACTGGGACCTCACTGTCCTGGGGAAGGCACTAAGGCATGGATGGATGTCTCCTGCAGGAGTGGACAGCAGCAGAACCATGGGAAGAGATGGGCACCGAGCAGTGCAAGGAGCTGGGTCTCCTTGGTGGCTCTTTCTTTGGTGTCTCCAGGCATTTAGTGGAGAGGACCAAATCCCTGGTGTCTCCTATGTCATCACTGGAACAAGACAACTAGAGTCTCTTGAGCAACAGTCCAAGCTGGTCATGTTTGCTTTAGAGGCCAGTATGCTTAGCTCAGTCTTGGGGAGGGGGAGAGATGTGGTGGATGAAGAGGTGGCAGATCCTGTGCTTCTGCTCCCATAATTTCAGAGTTAGATTAGATATCAGGAAGAAATCCTTTACTGTGAGGGTGGTGGGGCACTGGAACAGGTTGCCCAAAGTAGTAGTGGATGCCCCACCCATGGAAGTGTTCCGGGTCAGGTTGGGTGGGGCTCTGAGCAACTTGGTTTGGTGGAAGATGTCCCTGTCCACAGCAGGAGGGCTGGAACTGGATGGTCTTTAAGGTCCCTTCCAGCTCAGGCCATTCTATGAAACACTGCTTTTCTCCTGCCTCAGTTTCTTGAGCACATGCATTTCCCAGGGGTGTGGAAAGACTTAACTGTTATAAAGATTAAAACAGATACAGAAACGGCCAGGGCTAGAGTGATGCATCTGTTCAGCAGAATGTGGGGTCTGGCAGGAGGCACAGAAAAAGCAGTTTTAATTATAAATGAATTTATAATGCAATTTGCACTTAATACATCTGGCACAATATTTTTCCGTGGGAACTTCCAGGATGCTGGGCTGAACAAATTGAGTGCAGCTTTCACTAAGTTGTACTAAGTTGCTCTAAACAATTGCATTTGTAATTCAGCAAATTCCTGACCTTTGCTTGGTGAATAAATTTGGACAATAAGATGAATGCACATACACAAAGATGCTTTTTGCTTGACATTTAGATACCATTAATGAGCATGAGTAAAAGAATAAAATTCTAAAAAATGCAGGTTATTTCAATAATTGGAATAGTAATGATTCAAATTTAATTCTACATTTACCAGTTAATCACTTACGTGAATTTTTCTAAAGGAAGCTGCAGAGCCAGAGACCAAATTAAAAGTAGTAGGTTGGCTTTCTGTGAGGGACACTGCCTGGAAATAACCAGAGAAGTTTAAAGTCAGCCTATGAATTGAGGTTTCTGGCCTCCCCATTGTGTCATTGAATTCCAGATAAAAAGATCAATAAAGGCTAGTTCCTTGTCTCTGAGTTCAAATCCAATTCTAGTTGTGGTTGCTAGTGATGGCTTTTGGGGGGGATGGTTGTGCTCCCAACAACGTGCCTGGTCAAAGAGCAGATCTTAGAATCATACATCATTTCAGAGGCTGTTCAATTGAGGTCAGGGACTCTTTTCAGATTGTTTTACCAGCTATCGACCTTCAGAGAGGTACTCTGAGTTTGCTGATTGTGTTCCTTCTGTTTTTTCTTTTTTTTTTTTGATGGTTGGAAGGTGAAAAAGATGCGATATATTTTCATCTTATATCTTTGACTGCTCCCCAAAAGTTAAGCTGTAACAAAGGGTATCAGAGAAAAATGTTTTATCCAGATCATCTCTCTAGAGATGGTGTAACTCCAGCAGGATATAATGATTTTTTGTTGTTGAATCTACTGACAAGTTTAACAGGGAATGAGGTGTTTCTCACACTGCTGTAAAACGCTAATGTGGTTAATTATAAGAAGGAAATGAACAAAAATGAGGAAACAACCTCCTCTGTTCATCACACTGGATAAAACAGTGAAGCAGATGGAGAGGAACAAGTGCTTGAAATATTGTTCATGGAGAAGTTTTGTCAATAAATAGCTCCAATATCTGTAGACAACTGTGAGCAGATGATTTTTATTTGGTTTTGTTAGGCAGGTCAGAAGCTAGAGGAGGATAAACTTTCTCCTGTGGACATGGCTTTAAGACTTGTCTGTGTGTCATTGCTTATCCAGGCCCCCTGTGAATGGGAATCATTCCTCAGTTCTCCCTTGCAGAATATGAAAACAGCGATGATGGCTTAACTATTTTAGAAGCTGCAAGACTCTGTAAACAGGTAAATCCTTTTATTTTCTAAAGAAAGTAGCCATGCAGTATCAGTCCAAAATGAAGCTGTAATGTATTAGTTGCAGTAGTTGAACAATGCTTGTTTAGTCTGATTACTTCTCCTGCTCTGATTATCTCTTGCAAGTGCCTAGGAAGCTTTCCATTTGGTGTCTAAAATGCAGGACTCCAAGGTGGCCAGGATCAAGGCTGTCTTCTTGGTGGTGCCTCTGTATCTTACTCTGGTCTCTCTGGAAATCACTGCCATCATTTAGTGCTGACTGTCAGACTGTGCTAACTACATAATATTATGGATATGCATAAATCCATGTGGTTTTTGGTGACTTGTGTGGGGTACTTCTGAGGCCTCCCCTGGAAATTTTGGTGTACATGGTTCGATTAAGGAGCTCTTAGACACTCATAGAAGCCAGACTGACCTGCAGAGTCTACAGCTGTGAGAGTTGCAAAATTAATGTTTAAGTTGTTTATTGTTAGAGGCAGGCAAACTAAATGTCACATAAGAAAGATTTCTTATAAGGGTAATGCTGAAGTTTTGTTGGCAAACTTGGAAACTTGTAATTGTCTCATAGATCAAGCCCTTTTAGGCTGATTTTATTTGGATACCTCCCCCATTCCTGGACTGTACTCCTCGGACACTTCCCTGGCTGGATGCAGTGATTGCCTGTCGATAGCTCAGTCAATAGGCAGCCAAACCAGCTTCCCTGTGCTGCATGCTAACAAGCACAGAGGCTGATCTTGCAGGCTCTCCTAATTGAATTTTGCTTACAACACAACAATCAGTCATTTTGTAGGATGAGATCTATAAATGGTCCCCACGTCTTTTTGTGTAACTGTCACATGGATACGAAAGCGTGTGCTAGGGAATGATGCCCTTTGCAGATGACTTTGCAGTATGAGAGAAAGACTTGCAGATAAGGGGATGTTGGCAGAATAAATGAACTTCAGGGTTTTATACTCTCCATCAAAAAATCTGGCTGGATTCAATAGGGATGAAAGCAATGGTGAAAATTAATTACATTATCTAGATTCTGAGGCAATTTTGTCCTTTGCATGTGGTTTCTAGATCATCCTGAAGAAAAACTAGTTCTCCGTTAAAATCTAAAGAATGTTGCATGTTAGATGTGATGTGTAACATCTGTGTGCACACTGCTGAAGGCAACTGGTAGCTCTCCTGCAGGATCATGGGAGCCTGGAGCAGAAGCTGGGTGCCTTTATAGCCTGCAGGGATTTGCTGTACAATGAGCCTTGGTTTAAAGATTTAATCTGGGCTGATGCAAAACTACCCAAGAGATCACAAAATCACAGAATTGTTAAGGTTGGAAAAGACCTTTAAGATCATCATGTCCAACCCTTAATGCAGCGCCACCATCGTGTTCACCAGTAAAACATCACAGCTTTGATTTCTTTTCCCTCTCAAATATTTCAGTTTATTTTTCGTGAACTATACTGACTATACTAATGCACAAAGCTGAAACCCCAAAGGCCTCCAGAACACATTTCCCTGTTGGATGTTGACTCAGACTGTGCCTGCTGTGTTCTTGGCACAAAACAGGTAACAGCTACTGTGAGAATGCAGACTGCAAGTTTCTGTCCATACAGAGTGTGACCTGATTTCAGTAAAGTTTTCAACATGCAGGTCCCAGGGTTTGCCTTCTTAAAAATTGCTTTCATCACTTATTCAACAAAATACCTTATCTAGAAAATTCAGTATGTGCCAGGTTTTGTCAGACCAAACTATACAAAAATTGTTAGGTTTTCCTAATGTAGTCTGAACTAGGTTGAAACATCTGAGCATTTACTTAAAAGCTGATAATCTGGCATGTTTAAAAACAAAGCTTCTTGCTCCTGTAATTTTAGCACACAGAGCTGCTGTCTAGGAGTTCCCAGTAGGTGATGACATTTCCTTGCAGTCTCTAGGTCACACTGCCCAGTTTTTTAATTGGTACCAAGCTGGGCTCCTAGAAGCATCCAGATATTTGGTCTGCAAATCCCCACAAAAACTTTCTCACATAATGCAGTTGTTTTCCGTTAGTCTTACCAAAAGTAGCACTGATGAGAAAACTGAGAGTGGAAAAGAGCTTCTTTGGTGTTGCTTGTAATTAAACACAGCAACATGGATGGAACAGCTCTTACAAAGTGACTGCTTTAATCCAGTCTGGCTTTAAATCTGCATAAATCATTGGAAGACAAAATAAGCTGTGTTTAATTAATAGATTCGAACACAACTGCTTTGGAGTATTGCATTTGAGACCCCTGTGGTCCTGAGACTTACTCTGTGGGGGGCTGACAAGCTTCCAGTTGTTATTGGGCTCTTTTTCATCCCTGGTCTCCTCCCAGATGTTCCCAACTGTCCCAGACCTGCCCATCTCATGTCAAGTATGATTGTCCAGCAGCTTTGAATTGTCATAATTAATTGGTTTAGGGGAAAAAAACCCTAATCAAGAACAATTTTTTTTTTTTAATAGAGCTAATCCAGATCACTTGACTAAACCAGGTTTAAACTGATTACATGAGCTCTTGTGCTGGTGGATTGGAGGGGGTAAGAGATGGGGTTGAGTGGAGGGTGATGTTCACTGGAGGTGACTGTGGCTGGCTGAATGTGGTGCTGGGGTCCTGGTGAGATGCTGTCCCTGGGCCAGCCATGGCAGTGGACTGGATCTGCAGCCCAGCTCCCTGTGAGGTGTTCACCCACCAGCACTGCTGCAGCCATCCCTGGATGAGGATGGGGAAGTGCTGGGGATAGCTCTGCTGCTCTGGCATCTGTGTGTTCCTGCCAAGGTTGACCAGGTCCCCTAGTCTGACATAACCAGGTGGTTGTTGTCTGAAGCAGATTTTAACCTTCCCTCGGACTGCTCTTCTTGCTGAGGGAGTAGAAGTAATGTGGTGAGCAGCTGGGAACTGATCTCTGTTGATCTCCCTAGAGCCAGGAGAGGACAATTTTTAGTTGCTTTAAAAGCCATTTGAACTTGTACCTGTTGAAAACCTCCTTTTAATGTATTTTTTGCTGCTCTGCCTTTTAATGTATTTTTTGCTTCCTAACCTTCCTTTCCTCATCTCAACAACTTTCCTATGTCTTTCTTTGAGCAAAACATCTCTTTTGTTTATAGATAGCACTGCTCTTCTAGGGTTTGGAAGGAAGCACAGGAGCATTGCTGGGAGGGCATTGCTGCCTGAGCCATATAGTTTCCAGCAAAGGAAGTCTTGACCTTATTCTGCTGTGATTACCTGACTCTACTTAAGACACCCAGAACATGTGCAAACCTGAGCAGCTCTCTTAATGATGTACTGTAAGACTGCTTTCTGTTACTTCAGAGTGTCTCTCAGTGATACTCCAAATGCTGCTTTGCTATTTTTGGGGGAATAAGTACAGTCTTTTCCAGTCTGGGTAAATGCAGACATGCACTATGTGCATCTGCTTTGGGAAGTCACTGTGATCTTTGTGATGATTTCCCAGGAAGGATGGAAACTTGGGACAACCCAGGATGTTTCTGACAACAAGGGTCAGATGTCAAAATTGCAGCAGGTCTGTTGGGGCATGGTGGAGATGTTTTTTTTCTTCACTAAGGAAAGAAGAGCTATGGGGCAATCCGAGCAGAGCAGCCGTGTCATTACTGCTGTATCTAGGAGTGAGATTTAGAAACAGGATTTGGGTAATAAATACAGGCTCCATGCTAGTTATTAAAGCAAACACAGAGTAACAGAGATAAGCCTTCTGCATTTATTCATGGATAAGAATGTAATACAGACTAATACAGAAATACTTTGTCAGAGGAAGTCTGCTCCTTCTGAGGACACTGCTTAACTGAAGTTGCCTCAAGCCAGATGGGACCTCATTTGTGAGGTGCTACATGGGAGAAAGAGCTTGTGACCTCTTCTGTCCACCATCAAGGGCTCATACTCAAGTGACTGGTACATAACAAGTTGCTGCTCCTTGTCCTCTGGTGTTTGTTCATGTATTTACTTTTAGCCATAGCAAACATGGACTAATTTAGAGGCACATGTGAAGCGTAATTGTCACACGTCCCAGATGATTGGGGTGCACCCAGACCATTTTTTGGGCCTGCAGGAGGTTTGTTAGCACAGCATTAGTATAAAGACCCTAATGCCTGCTTTAAGAGGAGACATGGTGGGTTGTTGCATCAGGAGGAGGGTGCAAAGCAGGAGTGATGAATCAACATGTCTGTCTTGGTAAATCCTGTTCCAAGTCATTGCTTCTGGTTCACAAAGGGCATACAGAGTTAGAAGAGTAGTTCTTTGGGCTCCTTTCGCTTTCATGAAGTTGCAGACCAGATGGCATGGTAGGAAGGGATTTCTGGGGGATCTCATGTGTCCGCTCTCTAAATGGGCTGTGACTGAGCATTCTATCAAAAAGAAATCAAGATTGTCCTTGAAAAGCTGTGGGGGTCTGCCTCTCAGGTCCTGGCTCTTCTTTCAAACTTGATTCCTAGGGCAAGAGGTGGGTCTGATCTGAGAGGTTTAACCTCTGTCAAGTAGGAAGGACTGAATTCAAGCATAGGTTTGCTTTTGGTTTGCAGTAGATGATGCACAACACACATTTCCACAGCCTGCTCCAGGAAGAAATTCCAGGATTTCTAAGAATCAATTAATGAATGTTAGTAAAACCCTGATGTGTTTAAGACCATTTGTATGGCTATCACTGTGTGGTTTGTTTTTTTTCTCTGTGGCAGTGCCTTGGAGCATTGTCATAAGCCAGAGCATCTTTGTGCTAGATTTGTGTCAGCAAAGAATAAAAAGTGGGAACAAATGTATCTCTGTAAAGATAGGTGTGCTTTGGAGATCTATTTCATGTGTATGCTGAAGTAAACAGTGCTTGACCAACTGGTAGGATAGAAATAGCAGGCTATCAATCTTTATTTGATTTAATATGCCTCTCATGTATTCGGTTTAACACTCAGGTGCATATGCAGATCTTTTTGAAGTGGGCTGTTCACCTGACTGTTAATAAGGTCAATAGTCTTAGTGTAATCCGATAGAGGAGTACAAATGAAAAATGCTCATCTGAAATGGTCTTTATTTTCTTGTCATATGTCCCAACCATCCAAGTTTGTTCAGTTTCATCTCACAAAAAAAAAAAAAAGAAAAAAGAAAAAGTAGTATGAAAGAACCATTTCTCTTGGAAACTGGAAAAGGTTATATAGAAAAGTAAGTCCGTGAAATTCTGTCCTGGTTTGAAACTACCCCCTCTGGGTCAAAAATCTCAGATGCAGTGTGTTGTCTCACCTCATTATGGATGCAGTCCTATTTCTGGTCCCAGCCCTTCTTAGGGTATCTCCAGTAGAGATCATCACTGAGATGATTTTGACAAAGGAAACAGTTTCAGTCTTATTTGTTTTTAAAGCAGCTGTCTCAGTCTCAGCAAAACATACTGTGCTGGATTTGGCTGAGGTAGAGTAAATTTTCTTCATAGTAGCTGGTGTGAGGCTGTGCTTTGGATTTATGTGGAAACAGTGCTGATAACGCTGGGAAGTTTTAGTTACTGCTGAGCAGTACTCAGACAGAGCCAAGGCCTTGTCTGCTCTTCATCCCACCCCACCAGTGAGGAGGCTGGGAGTGCACAACAAGTTGGTGGGAGACACAGCCGGGACAGCTGATTCCAACTGAGTCAAGGGATATCCCAGACCATATGGCACCATGATCAGCATATAGAGCTGGGGGAAGAAGGAGGAAAGGGGGAATGTTTGAAGTGATGGCATTTGTATTCCCAAGTCACTGTTATGTGTGGTGGAGCCCTGCTTTCCTAGGGATGGCTGGACACCTGCCTGCCTGTGGGAAGTGGTGAATGAGTTCCTTGGTTAGCTTTGCTTGTGCATGTGGGTTTTGCTGTTAAACTGTCTGTATCTCAACCCATAAAGTTTTCTCATTCATGCTTCCAATTCTCTCCCTCATGCCCCTGGTGGGCGGTGAGTGAGTGGCAGTGTGGGGCTGAGCTGCTGGCTGGAGTTAAACCATCACATACACTAAATACTTGTGGGATTCAGGTTTGATGGAAACAGCTGGGAGAACAGCTGGAAATAACATCCAGGATAGCTGGGATGGATGCTCACTAAATGCCTCCTCCCCATGTGGAGAGGGCAGTGATGAGGGGAATTCTCTCATTTGCTGCCATCACCACCTGGTGCTTTGTCTGTTTGAGAGTCCTATCTAGAGATGTTCCTACAGACACGTCAGAGCTGAGAATGATATTTGGGCTCCTCTGTGTTCCCTTCCTGTCTTATGTCCATGTCAGTCTTCCTGTGTTGTGTCTTTTAATAAACCGTGTCTTAAGGGAGAGAAATGGCTAAAGATGATTTTGAAGGGAAATATGATGCCCTGGATCATCATGGTCAGAGGACCAGAGGGACTGATCCCAGAGTAATGCTTCAGCTGCTGTCTCCTCCCTTGGAGAAGGGAGGGACAGGGACCAACAAAGTTTTACTTACTTTCAATTCTCCTGAACTCTCTTGGAGTGGATATTTCAATGGGCCTTAGAACTCAGAACCAAGGAGCTTATATAATTAATGCCATGTTTTTCTATTGCCTTTATCTAGTCATCTTATTACCACTAGCTACATGAAGATCACATGCAAATAAGATGAAACATTAGCTGTACTTTAGCAGGGTTTATTTTTATGGGTGGATTTTAGTGAGGCTGGTGTATTGCATTGACCCATTGCTGGTTATCACTTGCCTTTCCTTCATTTCAATGTGTTGCTGTTTAGGGACAAGGCTGTTTGATCTCCAGTGTTCTGGATCTCTTCAGTGTTTCTGTAACTTTTA
This sequence comes from Calyptomena viridis, assembly GCA_013390005.1. NCBI lineage: Eukaryota > Metazoa > Chordata > Aves > Passeriformes > Eurylaimidae > Calyptomena > Calyptomena viridis. Next base: position 415,995 of record WEIV01030160.1, read on the forward strand.
GAAATGCATTTCTCACCATTGAAGGAGTGGCAGCTGTAGCAGATTAAGGAACCAGGCTGGTGTGAAAAGAGACAAGGGTGAAGAGGAGACGTGCTTGGCACTTGTGGTTTATCACGTCTTTTTTAAATGGAAAGCTGATTTCTCTCTCCTTTTTAGTGCTGCTCTTCAAGTTGAAATGGAAGGCTGAAACTGGAGAAATAAGTGATTGCATGAGAGAAATGCTCTTACCCTTTTGTGATTTGACCTTGTGCCAGTGCTGCTGACTCATTAACTAGTGGATTGACTAAAATGACTTCTTTGAATCACTGAAATCACATTTAAGATGGCAGCTTGATTTTCTCCTTTGTTCCTTGCCTTGGCCTCTGGCTTTAAGCTATAGTGCTGTAGCTTGTCTGCATGTCCTGGCAGCTTTGCCTGTGTGATGTGAGCCCCAGATGTGTCCTGGTTACTGAACAGCAGTAAATAACAGATAGGAAAAAGTGGTTTGGGAGAGGCAGCTTCTTAAACCACTTGTTAGCAACAGCACAAGTGCTCTGCCTCATACGGGGACCTCATCGTGGTGCTGCCACCTTGGTCTGAACCTTCCACCTCTTTGACTGCCCTGGCTGGATGCTTGGGATTGCTCAGGGAGGAGGACTTGGTGGCAGTGCCATGCTGTGGGAGCTTGGGCATGGGCTTGGCTCACACACCAGAGCTGGGGGTGCAGGGTGAGCCCATGCACGGGCTGTCTCTGCGGGGTCAGAGTACAAACATGAGGCTGCCCATGTGGTTAAGGTCAGACTCCTAATGCAGGTGCTCCAGACAGGTGCCTGGAGTCAGCTGGGGTGGATTCAGGCCCCCATTGCCAAAGAGCACAGCAGACACAGGGTGGGATGAGCCCCTCTGGCTGACACCACAGGGGATTTTTGTGAAGGGAAGCTGAGGCTGTCTGGTTTGCAAAGAAGCTGAGCGAAACAGGCTGGGAGAATGGTGTGGAGGTAGGTAGCTTGGTGTCCCTTACTCTTCTTCCTAGTCCAAGAACAGGGGAAATACAGTGAAAATGGAGGTGAGTCTAACAGGAGTGAAGAAGGTGTTTGTTAGCTCTGTTTAGTGCAGGCCTACACTGAGGCCAGGAGCTTGGTGTTTTCCACAAACTCAGACATGCACATGGGGGCTGAAGTTCCCTGATACAAAGTTTGTGTGTATCCTATTTCATAGGAAATGCCAGTGGGGGCAGATTCTTCCCTCTGCAGATGGTTAGTCTGGGCTGAGACTTCCCAAATAGTCTCCCAGCCTGTCCCACCTCAGCAAGCTGCTGTGGGGATCAGATGTCACCTTGAGTGGGCAGAGACATGCAGGGCTTCTGTACCTCACTGCTGAGGATCAGGTTAATGCATAAGGCTGTGTCATCTGCTTAGGTGGAAGTCTAACAGAGCTTTCTGTCGGTGCAGAGCCAATGAACCAGACCTCAAAAATGTTTAAAATGCATCAGACTTTTTAAAACTTCAAGCAAGACTCCTTTTTGTGTCAGCTTTTTAGTGGTCACTGTGGCACTTGAAGCTAACCACACCTGTGACTTAACTCAGGAGAACAGCATTTGTGACAGGCACTTGTCTGCAGAAACCATGTTGGCTATTGAAGCCACCTGTTTGATCCTTTAGAACCCTTTTAAGCCCTAAACAAAGCAAGGTGATTATTTGGACACTTATTTAGTGAGCTAGATGGACAGAGGTGTTTGCAGATCCCTCACCTCGGGCTTGGTGCAGGCCCTTCCCAGAGATGTTCAGGGCTGATCAGAGGAACCATGTACTTCTGTGCCTGCTCTGTGCTGGGATCGGACAGAGGATCGGATACAGAATCCTCTGGCTGATCCCCATGATCCCTGGGCAGGCGAGGAGTGAGTTGGCCTCCCCACCTGCAGTGGGTGCTGGTAGCATAGGACTAACATGACTGGTTTGACAGATGAAATCTAATTTTTCAAAGCATGGGTTAATGTAAAAATTATCAAGTTATTCAGTTTGGAATGTAAAGTTTTTCTTTTGCTTCTTTTTTCTCTTTTTTTTTTCCCCTTTTTTCATCCTTTCTGCATTTTTAGTCTCTGGGATGAGGAGGGCTGGAAGCCACAGAGAGTTTTGGGTGAGTGTTCGGGCTGTGTTAGATGCCACGGAAAGTAAACTATCACAGCTTGTCCCTCTGCCAGGCTACCTCCAGCAGCCATCCCCTGCGGGCATCTCCGACAGATGGGCGATGCCTAAACAGCAGCTTTGTGTTAATTGAGTTAAAATCATCGCAATTTTGTAGAGAAAACAGGCTTTCTTAGATCTGGTTTTACTTTCTTTTCTTGTCCTCTCTTCATATTTTGTATGTTTCGGTTGGAAAAGAGAAGAAAAGTCGAACCTCAAATTATATTTTTAAGGAAAAATATTTCCTTTTTGAGGTAAAGAAAAAAGAAAATGTTTCCACTGGCAGCTTGGAAGAGTGCGATTTACCCACTTCCAGAAAACTTCTAACATTCTTTTGAACTGTCATAATTTTTATTTAGTTGAGCCAGGGAAGAATAATTTCAATTCTGTCCCTCAACGAATCTGCCGGTGTGGTTGCCATTATATTCTCTCTTGATAGAAGCAATTGTCATGTTTCTTTCTGCCCTGGGAAGCCTCAGCTGCCACAAAGGGCTGCAGTCTGATGGGATGTCAAACCACATAGCTCTTGTTAAGCTCCCATGACTGGCAGCATCTGTGCATTTGCAATGACATCTCTAAATCCACCCAGGATACAAAAGTACTCTAAAATTGTAGCCTTTGTGTGTGTGTGCTGTATGTTTTATTTATAAAGCTTTTAGAGATAGCAGCTTGTTCTCTAATTTATTTTGGGTTGGTGAGGAGGAGGAAATCTCATTGGCAAGATAGAGAATTTGCATTCTGAATTTAAAAAGAATGTGAAAATAAAAAAGGAATTAAAAGAAAGCCTAAGGTTCTGGGACATGTTTGTGTGAATAATAATGCTTCCAAAATGATAATGGATTGTGTGTCATCCATTTGTAAAACTGTAGAAACTGCTATGATAAATAAAATATGTCACATTTTAAACAGCATGGAGCCTGTGTGTGTCACTCATCAAATACAATTAAACAGGAAAATAATTGCCTGCCTGCTAAGTGAAAAGTGGCAATGTCACAGTAACATGCTCAGCTTTTGTTTACTTAAGGGATACTTGCTCTGGACACCCAGTTAAGGACCCGCCTATACTTGATGGGGAGCTGTGAAGCCAAAACCGGGTGGATGTTTGCCAAATTCTCTGAGGAGCCAAAGCTGTGCTCTTATGTTCAGTGTTTAAGACCTCTCTTATGTATTTGTATGGGCTTGACCATGACTGACAGTGCTGGGTGTGTAGTCCTTGCAACACTAATCCTCCTATTGGTTTTGAGCCACAAACCCACTGTTTCTTCACAGTGGTCATGTACATCTCACTAGGACTGTGTTGTTGGGTCTTTTCAGCAAAGCCAGTGAGGTCTTCTGCCCTTGGAGCATGTCCTAATTTAGCAGAGGAAGAGATAGTCAAAGACATGGCCCCAGCCCTTGGGGACCTCTACTAGCAGCATTGCTTTTGCACAGCTGTAGAGATGGATCAGAACCTGCTAGAGGAGACCCGAGTCTGCTTTGAGGAGGAAGATACAGACTGGCTGATTTCTGAGGTCTCTGCCATGTCTGTGTTTCTATAGTACACCATGGTGTGATTATATCTATGTTCTGACCATGTCTGGAGATTAAATTGGTGTCAGATGTGGTGGGTTGTGATGAGGGGGGATGGTTTCTACAACCGATGGAAAGGCAGCAGAACCTTTTTTTTCTTTCTTTTTTTTTTTTTTAATTCAGCCTTGTCCTGTTTCTCTTTGCTTCTTTTTGTTTCCAGTTGCTGACTTGTGTTAGTGCTAAAATTAGTACTCTGAATTGCTGTCTGCTCATTAACTAATAATAGGCAACTCCTTAGATGCAGATAATGGACAAGTGCCTATTAGCCATTTCAGGTTGCACTGTCTGCAAGTACTTTACTGGAAACAATAAATGCTTCCATAAAATTATTTGAAAATTACTTTGGGGATCCCAGGGGTTCTGATCAGAGGTGAGGGAAAATGCCTTTTTTTGTGTCTTCTTTTCCTTTGACCAGGTCTTTGTTGCTTCTAAGTCCTCCTGTGCTGATTTAAAATGGTTTTTGTTCTGTGCAAGTCTGTAACACAGCTCTATACTATATGAAGATTACCATCTGCATGAAAGTCTGGTTAAAAACACATAATTGTAATGCCAAAATTCTGCTTTTGTCATTTCAAGACTTTGAAATAAACATTAGTCTCCTTCCTTTCAGGTAATGGAAGTTTCCATTTACCTCCAGCTATGTAGTCACCTAATGCCCAAGGTTATATTGGTCTAGCAAAGGGTATTAACATCATATATCTTACTAGTAGGATTATGAAGGTATGAAGAAATCAGTTGCTTTGGGTTTTGTAACACTGCTATTCTGCAAGGTATGCGAACAGAGAATGTCAACTCCTAATCATGACTTGATGCTGGGCACTGTGCTCAGAAGCCAGGCTAGCTATGGATGGGACATTCATGTAATGTTGTTTTCCTTTCTTGTGTGTTCTTTCTATGTTGGAAGTTCCCTGGAGCATCAGTTTCTTGTGTTTGGCAGGTTGTGCACAGCGTGCTTCTAGACTCTACTGGGATGTGAAACACAATGGGTCAGAGTGTGTGATGGACTGCCACTGGAGATTAGGCTGCTGGTGTCAATGACAGTAACCCCAGTGCTGTGGCATGTTATCCCAGGAAGACTTTGGATTGCTGAACTATGTACTTGACAGGAAAGCATTACTTGGACAATTGAGCTGTTTACTTCAGCATCTTGCCTGGGTGTTACAAGGAAGGAAATAAAACTGGTGGTGAGCACTGATCCTTTGGTCCTTTTGCCTTTCAGATGTTGCCGTTGTAGCTGGAAAGATGCTGCTGCTATTGCCCAAAAACTAGCATCAGCATCTTGTTCTACTGTGAGAAACAACCTGATCCTGGAGCAGGACAGCTCCCTTGGCTCCTCCATCCCTATGGCAGACACACTGCACACCTGTGACTGGAACTCTGCTTGGCCTGCTGGAAGTGCCACCAATTTTGCTCACAGTTCTTATCAGTCCAAGATCTGGCTTTAAGTGTACAAGTGCAGACATCTCAAATGCAGACAGAGCCATTAGTGTTAAGGGTCAACACTGAAGCCTTCTGTATATACGGTTGAGGGGCTATCTGTGTTAGAAAGTTCTTGTGAAGTTAAAGGGTGATAAAACAAGCATTAGCATGGGAGTAAAAGGATTTGCTGGACTGTGATCAATAAAACAGTGAAGCTGAAACTTGTGTCTAAGCAATGACAAGCTGGGGCATGGCATTGTGTGCTGTCAGGCTGCTCTTCATCTGCCACCCCTGCTGTCCTCATGTGGAGGACATATGGGGACCTGTCTGAGTCCTCATGGGCTCTGAGCTGCCAGAGTTTGTGTGCAGCAGCTTGGGGCACATGCCCACATCCATCAGCTGACTCAGCTGTGGCAATTGTTCTCACTTTAGAGGAGGCTTCTTTTAGTCTTGATTATGATCCTTGGTGACTGATGAGCCTCGGTGCAGGTGTGATTTGACCAAGGACTCCGGAGTGTCAGAGCCCTCCTGGATAAACTCTGTGGGAAGATGGGGAGGAGCTCCTTGGGCTTATCCTGGCTGCCCAGCTGTCCACTGCACTAACTGTGGCTATCTATCACCTTTCTGTGCATGGTTGGACTGTTTTGCTTAAGATTTTAGGCTGATTTCCTATGGAAATGAAGCTGAGAGTTGCAGTCTCTGCAGGAGCATCTGTCTTTTTGCTTGGAAAGAAGAAGCCCCGCACATGCATACAAAAGCTGGTTTCAGCAAATTTTTACAGAGTGGCAATGATCTCAAAGATGTCATGTCCTAAGACAGATTAGGTATGGATGAGTTGTTCTGGTATGCTCCCAAGAGGGTAAGACTGCACTGAGATCCCTGTCAGATATCCAAGAGTCCATGCATGAGAGTGTGGTTATGAATTTCCCAACCTCACAGAAAGCTTCCATTTGAACTTAGAATCATGGAATCATTGATGTTGGAAAAGGCCTCTAAGATCATCGAATTCAACCATTAACCCAGCACTGCCAAGTCCACCACTAAACCATGTCACCAAGTGCCACACCTACATGTCTTTTACGTACCTTCAGGGATGGTGGCTCAACCCCTTCCTTGCACGTCTTGTGTGGTGTTAAGCCATGAGGGAATTCTGCCATAGCATAGCAACAAACCTCCACTGGTTTGGGACATTGTTTGAGCATGTTTATCTTCACTACATGAGATAAGTCAAAGTGCCAGTGACAGTGTGTGCTTAACTTTGGCTGAACTCAGGCTGCCTGTGCTGGGGGCAGCCTGCAGGCAAGAGCTGGCTCTGCTGTGGAGGTGGGGCTGCAGGCAGCAGCAGGTGTCAGGAAGGTTGTGGAACTGATGGATGGAACAAAAGTCTTAGAGGGGAGCCTATTGATTTTCAGTAAGGTCATGTTGGATTGCCATCTGCAATTTTTTAAAATTATTTTTTCTTTTTTTCCCCAGAAAAGAGTTCTGTCATTTATTCCTCTCTCCTTGCTGCTCTTCATATTTGTAGGGCTATGCTATCAACTTTAATGACCCAGAATAAATGGATGTTTATTTTTGTTCTTGGAGATCCTTAGCTTTTCTCTTTTGCAAAGGCCAGATCATTTCCATGGTCCTGACTCCATCATAGCCCTCTGAAGACTTGGGTCTGCAAAGTCCAAGGGGGCATCAAACTCCAAAAATTAGAAGCCAGGGACAGCAGAGGTGAGAGGACACCAGGCATTGCTGATCACCCAGAAAGCATTCTGGGAATGCAGCCATGCTCTCAAACTGGCCAGAGCATGTGGCATGGGCTACACCAGCTCCATGTTTTTGTGCTGGCTTTAGGAGGGACCACTGTCTCATGAATAAAGCCATGCTTTATCCAACAGAGGAACCCAAACAAGCGTGTTCCTCCTCTTGATGTTGCCAATGATTTTTGGGATTGGATGCTGTGAAATGATGGTTTGAGGACTCCAAGACCTGGGTGATAAGGAAAGCAGGGACTGGGGATTTGGGGTGGGGAGTAGAGCACCTGTTCCAGGCAGTGCATGTTCTCTGGGATCTGGTCCTGCATTGGAACCTCTGGGAAAAGAGGGTCCCTCACTGCAAACCAAGTGAACTTTGCTTTGCTGAAAGCAAAGAGAAAAGCTGAGAGATACTATCCTCATGCCTTTCAACTGTCATAAATGTTTCCTTCTGGTCTGGGTGAAGGAGAGTTTGGAGCAGTTTTTATTCATGAGGCTCTGCTGGTCCTTGAGCAGTTTTCTGTGTGGGCATCCTACAGCAGATATGTCAGGGAACAGGGCACTTATTTTTCCTAATTTTGTGGAGATCAAAGAAAGACACATTTGAAAAAACTGTGAAAATGAAGGTTTTTCAAAATTAAAGATCAGGATTAGGTGTGGGTTTTCACATCACATCATCTCTGAATATTTTCATGTCAGCAGAAAAAACAAGAGTGAGGTTTTCTGACCTTGAAAGAAGTGCCAGAGGGAAAGACTCCTTCATGAAATTTTTAATACTCTTCCTAGTGGCTTTCTTTTTTTTCCAAACTGCTGTAGCACGATATAGGTTTGAACTAATGAATGTCACGCTTATATGGGGCAGTTCCAAAAATGAAAGACCTTGAATGACTGAATGCTATTATTGCACTATCCAAAGGTGTTTTCAACATCACCTACATTTCTGACTTTCAAGTGTCTTGGTGTCTTATAGTTATCCTGTCTGATGCATGAGACACATTCTAGATCTAGTTTTAAATGCGTCGCATAAAATTTTACTCAAAAAAAGAAAGTATGTAAAAGAGGGCATTAAATGCTGATTATTTTTTTGTTATAATTTTCATTTGCCTGATTTCTTTCATTTAAAGTAGTATTGCTAAAGGTCGTTCTCAGTAGCAATGTTTCTCCCAAATAGTGGGGGAAAAGGGGATCATTTTCAGATCCCTTTGAAAGGCATTTTTCATAGGACTTTGGAAGACATGAGATTGTCATTGTGGTACTATCTTGGGTGCATTTTGTGCCTCTAGCAAGGCACCTCAGTCATATCACTTATTTCCTGGAGGGGGCAGACCTCCTTCCTTTCAAACATTCCCTATAGTGGATGTGTTAACTGCTTGAGGGAGGCAGCAGACACAGTTCTCGCACCAGGTTGATTTTGAGGGTCCTCCTCTGATGACGTGTTCAACCGAGGCAGAAAAAGTTGATATGATGATCTATTACCATCTAGGCAGATGTTAGGGATGGAGTGGAGTCCGTACTGAAGTTAACGATAAAATATTCCCTGATCTCATCAAAGGCAGCGTTACCCCTCTCTGTTTTGGGCAGGAGTATGAGGATATAGGATTCACCTTTCCGGCATAGCAGGCAGTATATAAAAGGCAGTGTACTGGGATATCGCAGCCCCTCGGTCAATCGCCAACCCCTTCTTCAGCCCAGGCCAGCTCTGGCAGCTGCCGGCGGGCACACGGTAGGAGTGGGGCACCTCTGGGTGAAAAGTCTTCCTATTGCATGAGGGCTGAGGGCTGGTACGGGCTGTGTCAACCCCTGCCAACCCCTCGAGGTTTGGCCAGCTAACGAAGACAAAGGATTGCAGGCGACTCTTTCTGGTTGGGAGAATTTCAGGTTTATTGGCACCCTGGGAGCAGTGTGCTCCCAGGGGACTCTAATCCCAAAGGGAAGCAACCGAGAAAGAGCAAAGGCACTTCCTGTGCACAGACTTATAAAGGAGGGTTGAAACCATGGGAGGAGTAAGGGAATAACTAATGGGAGAGAGGGGTAGGAGTGGTTTAGGGAGGGGGTTACACGCCTAGAAATGGGGAATGTTCTGGGGAGTGGGATGGATTGGGTTACCCCAAACATGTAAGGTGGGAGGGGTAAGGATAGGGGTACATTTGAGAGGAGGATACAAACTTCAGGACAAACCAACTGTGTATGGAACAGGGGGTAACAGAACAGCCCAATATGGGGGTAACAGAACCATCTAATATAGAAATATATAATATAGAAATAAACGCAGAACATGCACCACAACATCGGGACTCAGGAGATTCAGTCCTGACTATGCCACTGGCTTTCTGGAGCACTGAAATTAAGTTACAGTACTTATTTCAGTCTCAGTTTCTCAAGCAAAATTTCTCTCAGTGTAGAGATTCAGCCACAGTTGCTAATTCGCAGACTGAACAACTTCCTCAATTCATGCTAACTTTTTGCCTTCATTTCTGCTTCTATGTCAAGACCATTGCTTTAGTTGTGTCTGTCTCTTTTAAAGCCTCCCTGGCTATTTTTTGTCTTGAAGTCATGTAGAATGTCTCTGTACTAGAATTCATTTTCCTCTTGAGTACCCCTTCCCCTGTTTCCTCTCAGGTTAGCAAAACTTTTCATGAATACCAGTCAGCACTTAAAAAGCTGGAAGAATGTGTCCTGCCTGAAAGCTGCTGAAGTGAATGGGGGATTTATAGAAATGTGAAGAGCATGGTATACTCAGGTCAAACTGATCTTAGTTCAGTGATGCAGAGGCACGTGCCAGCTGGGGGAAGGTGGGTAGCTGCTTTGTTGAGTTGCAGAGTGATCCCTGGACACTCATGCCAGCGGAGGTGGGACCTTGAAGAGTACATTGGGGTGTTTCATCTGGCACAGATGCTTCTGCAGCACAGTTTCACAGCTCCTCAGTTTGAGTTTGCTTCAGTTGTTTAACCTGCAGTTCTACAATGATGTGCACAACTACAAAACTACACATTTGCACTACAGAAGAATAAGATCTGAGGAGTTTTGGTTATTTGACGCACATGAAAATATACAGTAATATCAGCAACACCATGAATTTTATGGTCATGAATCCCCTCTCGTCTTAGGAAAAGAGATGCTTAGCCTGCTTTAGCAAGGGAAAGCAGACCGTGCACCAGCTTTATTTAGGTTGTCTGAGCTGTCTGTGATCCTTCCATGTCAGGGCTGATTTGTCTGTGGTCTTGTATGGTGTAATCTGACAAGCAATGAGAGGGTGTTGTAGGACACACATGGGCTTTGGGTTGACAGAGTAGGTTAGTCCAAGAAGATGGAGTTTAGCAGAAAGCTGAACTCAGAGCCTCATGGACAATCCCTTCTTGGAGATGCTGTAGGAGTCTTGCCCAGCATCCAGCCTGTGGCTACACAGAAGGTCACTCCAGCATGTGCAGCTGCTGCAGCAGGACCCAGGGAAGCTGCTCTCTGGTTTTGCTGCTAGGAGATGTTACTCCTCCCCCTACTTTTATAATCCAGAAAGGCTATTTTAATAAAATCCCTCTGTCATGAGACTAGTGAACTCAGCTTCTAGTGCAGGGCTATTGTTGTTCTGGGGCCCTGAGCCTGTGCTTTCCAGTCTCACTTCTGCTGATCAGCAGCATCTCTTCTACCATGGAGACATAAAGGGGCCTTGGATTTTTCTTGGCAACATCTCGTGTAGCAGCCAATGCATGGTGTATTATCAAACCTCAACTACAGCCCTGTTTTCTTTGTGTAGCTGCCCAGCACAATGTCCCAGGGTGGTCTGGTGAAGTTGAGAAGTTTTCCACCAACAGTGTCTTGAAGCTATTTGCAGCTGTAGCTGGAAAATTGAATTAAAACAATAAATCAAGCAAGCCAACTATGTAAAACAGCTTTCTAGTGTTTGGCAAGGTGTTTTTGTGATGCAAGTCCTGGGCTGTCAGTTTCCTTTTATTTTCATAAAATCATAGAATCCCAGAATCATGGAATCATTTAGGTTGAAAAAGACCTCTAAGGTCATCAAGTTCAAATACTAATGCAGCTCTGCCAAGTCCACCACTAAACCATGTCCCTAAGTGCCCCATATTTAAATTCTCCCAGGGATGGTGACTCCACTGCTTCCCTGCACAGCCTCTTCCAGTGCTTGACAACCTTTCCAGTTAAAAATGTTTTGCCAATATCCAATCTAAACCTCCTCTGGTGCAACTTGAGGTCATTTCCTCTTGTACTATCACTTGCTCCTTGTGATAAGAGACTAGCCCCCACTTTGCTACAACCTCCTTTCTTATCTTAGTTGTCTTATCTTGTCCCCCCTCGAGCCTCCTTTTCTCCAGGCTACACCAGCTCCCTCAGCTGCTCCTGGCACGACTTGTTCTGTAGCCTTGCTGTTGCCTTCCTGCATTCTTTTACCCCAGTCACAAATCAGGAGTGGCCCAGCCTGGAACAGACTAATCATTTAAGCACAGCTGGTCCAAAAAGTGAAGGTTGTGGCTGCTGGAGAAGCACTGGGAAAAGATGCCTGTTCCCCCTAGACCACAGTAGCAAGGACATGCTCCAGTCCCTCGTTCTAAAAAAAACTTGCAGACGTCTTCTTTGTATTCACTGATTGCATCAGGGTTTGTCTTTTCACTTTGGTCAACAGTTTGGAGGGGTCAGCCCACAGCTATAGGGTTTCTCTCATTTTGTTGTCATACAACAACAAAGTTCTCTAAAGATAAGATAGAAATTACCCAGAAAAAAAGTGCAAAGTCTAGTTCAACTGCATATTTCCTCCTTTTTCTGTAGTTTTCCCGTAAAATAGGTCTAGCAAAAAATTTAATCTTTTTGCCTGCACCAGCTACAGCTTTTGTAGAAAGTATAACTCAACAAAGAGGAAAAATATCTGATAATCTTGTTTTAAACTAGACACACATATTGGTTGTACCTGGCTTATTTTAGACTGTATTTTTCAAGATATTTTGCAATGGCAGAAGAAAATATGATTTATAATGCTATGAAGATTGTTTTCATCTGAACATTTCTCATTTATTTTAAATTTACCAGGAAGAAATGCAGCTTTTGTTTCCTTCATTAGTTTGAAAGTCAGGTTGGAAATAAATAATATTGTTAGAAGGGAAAAAAAATTCAATGGTTAAAGACCTTCTCTATCAGGAAGAATGTTTTCCTGCATACAAAATACCTACTTTTTCATAAAGAAGCAAAAATATTAGATATTCTCACATTAAAAATCCCAACGTATTTTCACAAGTGTATTTTCTTCACCAAGAAATAAATGCTAATGGATATGCTAAGGATCTGGTTACTCGGCTGTACTTTCTCATGCCTCAGCATTCCAGTGAAGATGCTCAAGAACTCATGCTGCTAGTAACAAAATAGCCTTGGTAGTCCCGAAGATTACAGTGCATTATAAAATTTTACAGTACAGTTTTATTAGTTAAAAATACTCCTTCCATAGTGGAAAGTCAGATTTTTATTTGTTCTGTGGAGAAGGTCAATAACAGAGTTGTTTCAAGGGTAGAGAAACCACTGGACAGATACTGAGGTTTATTTTCCTGGGTGTGGGAGATTGTGCCCCAGTTAGACACATGTTGTACAAGCAAGAGTTAAGTCCAAGTGGTGGTTGCATATTCTGGGTACTTAGTAAGTGGCTGCTTCTCAAAGAACTAAAAATAGTAATGTGAAAAGATTATTTGGATGGTTAAATAAAAGTGGTGTTTTGCTTATTGATAAGAACAAGTTTGGTTACAAAGTAGTTCTGATTAAGAGACAGTGTGAAAACTTCTGTAAACAAGTCAATATTTAATAAGGGTGAAAGGGAAGCTGATGGAAGTAATTAGCTGGACATTAGGAAATGCACCCAGTTGTTGAGGGAAGATAAAAACAGAAATTAAAAAAGTCTGTAGATGTGGTTGGGTTGGCTTTCATACTCAAATGACATTTATGTCTTAAAACGTGATTAAATGACACATCAAAAAATCTATTATTGTTTTGCAGCAGTGATTAGCTAGGATATGATTTTTTCTTGGCCCAGAGTTAGTGAAGTTTTATATCCATGAACATAATGTCATAGACACCTGTCTGAGACGACTTTCCCTCTGAAAGTGCCTGTTTCTCTTCATTGCCATTGAAAGAAGCACTCAGTGACAGACTAGACAAGTGCTGGATAAAACTGAGATTAATCCCTCTCCTACAGGATTGCCAGGAGCAAGAATTCTCTGCCCATTATGAGTTTGGGTTAAAAGCATTGGATTTTAGGGAAAAACGCTAATGGTTCTCACCTTGGTTTCATTGGTTTGCTTTGCTTTTCTCATGTTCTCCAGGTTTCTTCAATGAAAGGAAAGAATAGAAACATCTTTTCTAATAAGAAGAAATATAAGCAAGGGTTCTCCCTTCAACACTTGGAGCTGCAACTTGAGACTTTATGGAAAAATCTCTGGTGTCACATGGCCCCCAACACAACTGTAACAGCTCTCTGTTCACCCACAGTGAACGTGGTCTGAGGGTGCCCAAGGTAGGTGTGAAGTCTGTCTCTATTAGCTGTCCTGTCTACCTGGGAGAGCACAGGGCTTTACACATTAAAGACAGAGTGGTTCAGGAGTAGGATGAAGTCCTCTGTGGAAAAGGTGACACCATGGGCTGGCATCCAGAGCGCTGGGACACGGCCCACAGTGCTGGCTGAGCCCTGCTCCAGTGCTCAGAGGTGGGCAGGGAAGTCTGTGCCGTCATGAAGAAGAGGTGGTGCCCTAAACCCAGGTGTCTTTCACTATTTCAGTGGTCCTGGGAGGTCCCAGAGTGTCTCTGGAAGAACACAGGTCTCTGCAGACATCATGATGTACCATAAGCCCTCTGCAGACATGCTGAGAACCATCAAATGGCACTTGGCAACTCTGGTTAGAGAAACAAAACGATCCCTAAAACTCCGTGGACTGTATGGGAGTTCATGCACTCAGTGTAAATGTAAGCACCTGAAATTTAACCTTCTAAATCCAAAATTGAATCATAACCAAGCTCTGACCAGCATCATTCAGCAGTGGGCACAGCATGACTACTGTGGTAAAATGCAATGTGCTGTGTTTGTCAGTGACTTTCCAGACAAACCTTCCTCCACTCTGAGCACACAGTCCTTTCAGCTAGCCTATTTCCAGTCCCAACTGTTAGATGCTTTTCAGATATAAGGTGGGAAAAGGAAAATATTTCTAGTATGCTCCAAACAGGCAGGGAAGCATGAACTCCGGCCACCTTGCTTACCCCAGCAGATGTTCAGGGAGTTGTAGGCACAGTAACTCTGTTTTGCTGTGCCCTCATCTCCCACTTGCCTTGGTCAACACCTCACACAAGGGGTGGGCAGACACCATGGGGCAAGTACAACATGTGGGAATGGTGAAGGAATGGCTTTGTGTAGAGCCATCACTTGAAATCCCTTATTTCCTCAGTTGCCTTGGGGCAACAAACCCTGCTTTTTTTCCCACCAGCTAGCTTTGTGATTAGTAGCTGTAACTCAGATGCTTTATTAGACTTCAGAAATGCTCTTAGCCTCCTCAAAAATGACTTTTTGGGGTCAGTGCTGCCACATTCACTCTTCCTCTGAGTCTGTCACCTGTTTAAAGCACCCATGAGAGGATCCTTCACCCCAAGTGCCTTTTTGGGTTCTCCCTGGATAGCAGATGCTGTCCCAGCCTTTCTCACCGGGATTGTTTTCTGGTCCCTTGCTGCACACAGGCCTTCAGCTCACTCAGATGTTGCAAAACACCTTGTGTCTCAATATTTCACTTTGCTGTGGACTAGTGTGTGTGTGTGTGTGTGCGCATGAGGGAGGGAGAAATGGTATTTAAAATTCACCAACCTTCAGCTTCATATTACTGCATGTAAAGCAAACCTCAAAATCATTTCTTTCTAGTCTTCTGCCTTGATTCCCAGACTTCTGATTTAATCTTAAAATATTTAATCATTTTCTTGGCAAATGACACTGAAATTGGACAGATGGTTTAAACTTAGCTCTCTTCCCTGGAGAAAAGCTGCTCAATTAATACAACTGTAGCTCTCACACATTCAATTCATCCTTATCAGGCTGTCCCAATTAATCCTTTAAATGCAATGTTACATAACGAGGGAACTTCTCTCTCTCATTTACTTTTCCATCTTGTCATTATTTCCATGTTTGCTTACCTGCACGGTGTTGTTGGGAGTCATGAGAGAGCTGCTGCTTGAAGAGAGCTGTGTGATATTTCCAAGTTACATCTGTTAGACCAAAGGGAGGGACGTGTTTAACAATCACACCCAGTTGCTCAGGGTTTTGCTCTCTGATGTTGTTTTTCTCCTCGGACAAATGATCTTTGCAAATCCTTAAAACAACAGAATTAAATTTCTATTATGCTGTTTTCTGAATAGCTGCACAATCCCTTTCTGCTGCTAGTGCTGGAATTGCTTGGCTTACAAGGTATTCTCTGCTTGTGAAAACGTGTCTCTGTGTGCTGGGGGAGTGCAGTTGATTTGGCTGCTGGCCTCAAAAAGCCTGGCAGAAATGGCCATAATAAATCCCACTGGAGACTGGGAGATCTAACACTGTTAGTCTCACTTCTGTATAGTACTGCCTGCAACATTTCACTCCACCACAGTATTAAGAAAAATAATTTGGATTTAATAGCCTGGGATGTAATTTGTGCGGTCAAAGAGGACAAAGTTCTGCCTCGAGGAGCCTGGGTGCCTGTGCCAATGCTGTAGTCCCATGGAGGGGTAAAATGCAGGTCTAGGAGCAGGCATACACACATTCTGGGTCTCCTGACTTGCTGCTGCCTGTGTCTTAGCTGTGTGCAGAGCTCAGAACATACTTGAGTAAGTTGAGTTTGAGGTAGCTGGCGATGGCTTGGGCTGCTATGTGCCCTTTGTGTGCCCCATGGGCATCCAACAGTGTCCAGGTGAGTTTGTAGAGCAGGCTCAGGCTGCACCCATGGGAACCATCACCTGGGGATCCCACTGGAGAAAGACTTGGGCCCAGAGAAGAGTAAATTTCCTATGAAGGTTAGATTTATTTATTCTACCTTCAGATTGTAATGGAGGAGACTGCTCCAAAATGGCATCTTTGACCACTCCAGTTCTGCTTGAAATGTTACAGGCTAAGCACCACAGTTATCTGTTACTGGTCCAGAGCTGATATATAAGGCAATAAAACCTTAAATATGAAGGGCTTTGAAGCTAGTTCTGCTTTGAGCGGGAAGCTGGACTGAGGACTTCTAGGAGTCCCAGCTTGGATTTTTCCATAATTCCAAAGACAGAGAATATTAAGTGCAATTATACCTTTAATATTTGTATTGGCAAGGGCAATCATCAGGAAATGCCAAACAAAATCCAATGTGTTTTTCCTCTAAATAAATTGACTAAGACAATATGCTTTTCATATTTATTTAAATGCCTTCCTAGAATATTTGTTTTATTTTGTTTTTCCCGAATAATTCCTTTGATTGCTAACTGTACTGAGTGAATGGCTCTGTGGAGTGGGGAAAACCCCACATCTTCCAGTGTCCGGAATTTCCTTTGGATTTTGTTAGTTGCCTGGAGCAGATCTTTTTATTATTATTATTTTTCTGCAAGACAATTTAGTGTCAGTTCAGAGTATATTTGAATGCTGGACCATGAAAGCAGAATATTTTGTTTGAAACTGAAGAGATTCTTGAGGAATCACTGAAAAAGGCCAGTGTGTGTAGAGCTCTTTTACTCATTTTATATATCCAAAAAAAGAGAAACTTATCAACTAATGCTGCAAGTCAGAAATATAAACAGTTTATTGATAGGGCAGGGTTTTTTCACTACTCTTGGTTTTTCCAGTCCTGCATCCAAGGCTGTAATTAAATTTGGAAGGTAGTGGGAGATCGCTTACCTGGGGAATTATTCCACTACTTCATTTTCCAGGAATTCTTCTGGATATTCAGGGAAATTTCAGGGCCTCTTAATTCTTTCCTGTTATTTTCAGATTTATTTCTATGTATCAAATACTAAATCATTAGTATCTCTAAATGGTATATACTCGCAGCAAAAACAAAACAAAGTAAAAGCATATCTTCATGGCCTAAGACATATGTAAACTTACTAGGATTTTTGTTACTTGAGAAGGTCTAAGCACTGATCCTCCACAAATGCAAGTAGTTACAATTATGCATACAATGCTTCTTTGTAGTAAAAAGTCTGATGCTATTATGATTAGGTAATATGTTAGTAGGAAAAGCGTCCTTGCCATTTAAAAAGGGAAATTCTAAAAACTTTAATTGAAACAGTGATCTTATTATCATTCTTGTGGATTCTTCTCCTCTTTTGACAAAAACATTTCATCCTAAATTTTCCGTGTTGCAGTTCCTATTACAAGGCTGAATTGAAATACTCACTTTTTGTGTTTCAGTCTCCCCAGCTGTAGAAAAATTATATTCTGGCCATGGAACAGCACTAGGAATTTCATTTTGTTCCGATGCACCAAGAACCCTGAGGTCCCCAGTGACAGTGGGTTTTGAAGGCATAAAGTCTTCTTGTTGCTGCTAGAACAAACAACTTACTTACAAATATTTTAAAATAAGTGAATGTAAAGACAAACTCACATAAGACTCTGTTTAATTCTAAGCAGCCTTCTCTGAATGCCCCTAATTTGTGGAAATTAATTATGAAACACAACCATATGTCCCTGTAATTACAAGAAAATAGATGGAAGATGAGGAGACTGACTGCATCCCATGCATGAATAAATCTCCTCACCAAAGACGTCAGCTGTAATCCCTCCCTGGGGTAATTCCATGCAGCCACACACCCGTGGGCTCCATCCATGGCATCCCACCACCCTGCCATGCATTGCAGTGCCATGGAACTGAACTTTCTGGAAAACTATTTACAATAATAAGCTGCTGAGACTTTAGCTCAGAAGTGGAGGAGCGAGGGCTGGTTTTGCACTGATGGCTGAAGTACTCACCCCTCACTCTCTGCCTTTTCACAGTGACCATTAGCTCTCATGCCCAAGTCACCTCTGAAACCTGGGGAGGAGTTGGAGAGAACCATGTACACAGTTGAAACTCATTTGTCCTGAGGTGTTCAGACTGAGCAGGAGCAGTTCAGTGCCAGCTCAGCATGGAGATGGCCATGGAGAGCAGAGGCTGGCAGCTGCTCAAGAAATTGCTGTCAGGGGATCCTGGAAATTATTACTCAATATCTTTAGGTTTTCTGCAGTCAATATCAATGATGAAATGTACACATCTGACTGAGCCATTGTGTTCCAGGATTAATTTATTGACTTGTACTGGGTTGCTACTCCTGGTCCCCTCTGATGGGAGTGTAACAGAGCTTTGTAAGGGTGAAGGTTACAGAGAAGAGGAGTATACCTGGTGCAACTTAAAGATTTGCCACAGTATGGGAGCTGTTTTCTTTTGATTGACTGCTGGAAACAGCAATGATGTGATCTTCAAAGTCCAAGTCAACAAGAAAGCCTAGTGACTAATCTTGACCCAAGCAACAGTGTGTGTGAAACTCCTTCAGGCTTTCATTTGATCTCTGCAAGACGATCCCTGGTTATTGAATTTATGTCATCATCCTGCTCTCCCTAGGATGCTGCTGTCAGTCTTCCTTGGTTGGTGCTTTCAGTTAAATGACTGGCAGGAAAAAAGGGTAGGAAGAAACCTGAAGCAGTGTTGCTCATGACAGGCTCAGTACCACAGTATCCTCTTCAGGACTGTCATCACCCTGCATGGAGCCTTTGTTATTAGAGATGATTCCCTGTGACACCATGCGATTTAAAAATTATTGCACAGACTCTGACATTGCTTTGCACATCTTCTGTGTGGCCATCCATCAAAGAGGCAGCTTGAAAACTGAATGCACAGCTGAGCACAAACACATATACAAGTCTCACACACAATAATTTTGTTTAAAAAGCTGTGCATGAAGCTCTTCTCTCTTCTTGCCATTTTTGCTCTCTGGACGCTCCGTTGTTTTTCTTTTAAAATGTACACTAACCACTATTATGTCTGGTTTATGTATTTGACTAAAGGTTAATTCTTTTTCTCTATTTTTTAAACACTTTGGCTGGAGTTAAATGACTTCTGTCAACCATCTTTCATCTCCAACAAATAGCTGGAATAGATGTAAAACCAAGTATATGGAAGGAGAACAGACTTGAGGCCCAGAATTAAAAGTTCTCCAAGAGAAATGGAAAACATGGTGAGGCCAAAGATACCTCGCAGCCCTACTATGCTTGACTAACAAAGGTTCAGCTGAGGAAATTCTTGGTAGAACATCAAAAGGCAGCAGCAGACTGTTGTATTTTAGTTCTCTCAGAACTGCCTGCAGACTTCATGACAACCCATTCTTCCCTTTTTCAGTCCTCCACTCGCACAGGTGCCCCCTGTGGTAACCTTTGGCTTTTTGCATCCGGGGAGCAGGATGTTTCCTGTAGTGTGTCAATAACAATTTGGTTTTCTCTGATATCAAATAGAAAAATTCAGCTGACAAATCCAATACCTGCAATTCAGCTGACAAGCTCAATACCTATGACTTAAATATGTGACAAATGTGAGCCGACTTGAACAGTCATTTCAAGTAACCTGTCAAGATATTGAAATTCTTGGGTCAATTTGAAAATGAGAGAAAAAGCTATTAGTATCTATAAATGTAAAATTAGTATTGACAAGGTAGTATGCCTTGAAATGGATTAAAGAGAGGCATATGGCCCATATATTTGGAAATAGTTTGTGATGACTAGAGCTAGGTGAATATTGAAAGCATAGCCCTTTTCTTGTCAGTTTGGGTTTTTGATTTTATAATTTTGATATACAGTATGTCCTTTAGTAGCATCATATGAAATTCACAGCCCCAGAGAAAAACCGTGCACGGATTTGCCAGCAGTCAGGTTTCATTTTTGTACTTAAATCTATAATTGAAACTCTCCAGCTATAAGAAGGATGGAGTTGGAGGTTGATGTTACACAAACCCATCAACCGAACTGCAGCCCTCTGAAATGGTAAGTACTGTGAGACGTTACAGCATTCTGAGTTTCTCTCTGTCTTTAACTGGGGTGAAAAGTTGGAATTTTGAAATGTTTTGCAGAAGAGAAAAGCTAAAATTTTTCTGGTGAGAAACATCAGATAGATTTCTTGAAATGCAGCATTTCAGTGGGGGGTCAAACTGTGCCATGGATGTCAGGCAGTTTCATCTAATAAGGTGAAAAATACATTCCACCTTGCCCTGTCATGCTCTGTTCTACTGTCAGTGCAATGGGAAGAGAAAAGGGTGGCTGGACATGAAGCAAGACAACACATTTTGATTTTGAATTATTCAGAAACTTATTTCCATGCAACATATGAAGTGAGAACTCTTTCGGGGAAACAGTCCTTCTTTATATGGTGTCATTCCCTGTGTAGTTTAACAATGGCAGATAAAATATGTCACCTGTTCCCTGACTGCTGATCCCTGCCAGCACTTCTCTCATCCTTGTCTCTCCTCCTGCTCTGTGACATTGGCTCATCCTGCAGTCAAAGTCCACAGCTGCTCCTGACATTGATTGCTGGAGCTATGGTGGTTCTCTGCTGGAATGGTCCCCTCAGGATATGGCACTGTTGTGCCAGGCAGGCAGATCCTCCTTTAAGTAAAAGGGCAATTTTTGTACCTGAAGTGGACACAGCCTAAATAGAGCCGAGGACTCTGTTAACCTGTCTCATGAACCTGGTTAAATATACCTGGATGATATATCTTTGAAAATGGAGGTCTGTGTGCCCTGGGGTTGTTGCTTTCAGTTAGTTGCCTGTCTGCTTTGAACATGGGTTGTTTTGGGAGATATCTCGCTCTGTGTCTTTCACACGGAGGTGACAGCTATGTCTGTGTCCTCTCTGGACTGTGACTGGGCAGCCTGGAGGTGTCACATCTCCTGCTGCTTTGGACAGGCTGCTAGAGCATCGGGTGAAGTTGCAGCAAAATAAGATGGTCACTTGAGAAGTAGGTCTACTAAGTGAAAAAGCTCCAGTGGCAGTGGTGACCAGCATCTCCTTTTGGTAGGCTTGTCAGTCAACACAGCTGCAGGGGAAAAGGCAGTTTTACTGAGAACTAGATTTTAATGTTCATCAGAGAGCAAACAGGACTTGGTGGGATTCCTGTGTGTGCATCAGTGCCTGACTTGGATGCTACTGGGAGTTAACCTCAATGTGATACTAGAAAATCCTACCAGCTGCCACCCCGCACATTTGGGAACCAAATATGAAAAATATGAAAACACAGTTGACTTGATTGACACAGACTCCCACTGTGCACAGCATATTCCTAGCTTTGGAGATGGATCCTTCATTTGTTCTCCCACTTCAACTCTTGTTGGCTAAGGAGCTACATGACCTTAAGTGAATTTATCTCCAGCTCTGTTTTCCCTGAGTGTGTAGGCATGGGCAAGCACTTGGCTATGGAATTTACAATGGGAGCTTTGTGTTTTGATTGTAACATTAGTCTTGTGGGATTTTGAACACTGTCTTCTTAACAAATTGGATATGGAAGGAGTAATTTGTATTCTTATGGGGTGCTGTTTGTGTGTGTGCCTATCTGCCATGCTATGTCCTGCTAGCAAAGCACAACACTCACATCTGTCCAAGATATTAATCATTCTTCAATGAGAGAATATGCTTAATTTTAATCTCTATGCCATTCTACATGTCCCATTAATTAGCATTCTTTAAGCATGAAGAGCATGCCTGGTATTGTGAACTACAGGGCTTGCAGCCTGAACATGTGTAGATATCCACGGGTAGATACACCAAAGCAAAGGCCACACTAGGAGCTGTGGCCACCCAAAACCAGACTGGGGATAAAGGCTGGAGGGGGGAATTGAACCTTTACTCTATAGACAAGACAAGGACAAAGTGGTTTTTTTGCAGACTCCGTAAATTCTAGTTAGCTGAACATTTAAATGTGTTTGAGGTGGGGATCCCCTTAGTGCAATAGTAACTATTTGTTGTTTTGGGGGAAGGAGCAGAAATCGTCCTGTTCTCACTCATACTGTGGTATTTATCAAGTATTTAGGTGCAATGCAGGCTCTGCATACCCTAAACCTTTATTTTGTGCCTTGATGGTAGTGGTGATGGAATAAAGGGAAAGCGTGGCGCTGAATGGGCATTGGATGGCTACAATCCTTGTTCTTGTTGACTCCAGTGCAACTCTTTCTCCGTGAGTTCATAGGGTTGCTGCAGGGCTGGACACCTATTAATGACAGGCATTGGAGGAAATAATTGTATTTCATTGATTTGACTATACATAACTACTGTTTATCAATCTTCCTGTAAGACCAGATGCTAGTGATTGTAAGGAAAAAACATTTTTGCAATACATGGGATTAACTAAGCAAATGTGATCATTTGGAAAATAAAGGAAGACGTGATCACAAAGAGAGGCTGCAGTGTCAGTGGCTTGCTTGGCTGTCATGCTATCATTTTGTTTTAATTTCAAATTCAGAAGTAATAGCAGGGATTATTTTTCTGCACTAGAGTGAAGATATATTTTTTATTCTTTCAAGAGCTGTTTGCTTGGCAGGGAATGGATTCCATTGACAGATGATTTATAAATTCTAATCAAGAGCATGGCAAATCCTCTTGCTTTCCCTAGATTTTTGACAACCCTCTGAGTGAGGCAGCAGGATCATAGGATGGAGGAGGAGAGGTGCTGGTGATGCTGCCATGATAATGTGGAGCTGCTGACCTGGACACAGACGGGCTTGGGCAGGTGTGTTGGATGTGTGCCTCTACCCTGCGGATGGGCTCGGAGCACTGCTGGAACAGGGTCATCTCTGTAGGTAATAAGCCAGAGAGCAATGCATGGCACAGCATAGCCTTTGACTTCGGCTTTGAACCTGAGCACTCAAGTTAACAAGCCAGTGGGTTAGTATGCTATCTACACTAGCACTGTGCTCCTTTGCTGCCTGGGCTGGCTTGAGAAGGAGAATATTAATATTGATGTGGCGTTTATTTCTCTTGTGTGACATTCAAAATAGTGAATGTATAATATACACAGGTCAAGGCAGTCTGGTCCTGCCATTTCAAAAGGAAGAGGAGGTGAAGACAGAATAGCTCTCTTCTGTGAGTTCAAAATTTCCATAATGGCATTTCTGACTTAATCTTTTCATCACTGCAGGTGACTTGTAGGCACTTCTCCATGTATCTATACACAGACATATATGCACAAATACACATATATATGTATAAAGTTGCTATAATTCAGGACAGTATCTTAGTTGACTTACCTCATAAACAGAAGAATGTGTTTTTCTTTCAGTTATTTGAGCAGGAAGCAATCACTAACAAATCCCTAAACCTGGCTGAAACATTCTAAAATGATAAATCACTTTGCTCAAGAGATATGAGGTTTAATTTTGGCTGAACAATCATCCACACATTTGGGTTCCAAATGATCCATTTGTAGCTTATCAATTAATTTTCATATTTCTGCTCTGTGAAGATGTGGAATTCATTTCCTGCTGGAGAGGTTACTGGAATGATAATGCACAGGTGGTTTGATATATAACATAAATATATTATGCTTTGGTATGTCTCATTTATTATGTAAATATGGGTATGCTCAGTGCAGATGGAACAGCTTGATACTTCAGCAGGATGGTGCATTGTGGCAGACGTTGGTGAGCCTGTTCAATAATGCAAGTCAATCAGTGACCATAGAAGCTGTGGCTTCAAAGAGGATGCCCTCCCCATGGAGGCAGGAAGATGTGAGACTGTTCTTATAATTTTGTTTTGATGGCACTTGCTGCTGCTTGCAAGGGAAAATGCAAGGGAAGGTATGGTTGTAGTCTGATATTAGGAGGGCCCTAATGGCATTTTGTATGCATTCTGTCCTTGGAAAGATCTTTTATTTCCTGATTTTTCTATAGCAGCCCTGGTGTATTAACCTTGGAATAAGGAATAAGGCACCACAATTCAGTGCCCAGATTAATGTGGGGGCATTTATATAGTTATTTGCTCACTGATTGTGGCACCTTTAATGTGTTTTCATTGGAAAGGTGGCCTCTCTTGGTTTCTGTTGGCTGTATTTTTGGAGAGAGATTCTCACTGTTCTGGGAATTAAACCCAAGGAAAACCTAGCTCCAACCAGAAGACTTGGAATAACAAATCTGTGTTATTTGTCCTGAGGTCATTACTTCAAAGGGGCTGTGTCTATCAGTCCTTGTATCCCGCAGCAATGGTATCATGAAAGAATCATTGTTGTATCTAGGGGATGGCATCAGACTTGGTAATGATTTTACAAGCAGGAAGCCTCAAAAAAGGTGTGAAGAATTAAAAAGGCAAGGAGGAATGTTTTTTGTGCTATGCTCCATGCACTTCATGATATTGTGTCTGGGCAGGGTGAGGTAAGCTGGCCTATTCCCTGCTTGGGGTGAGGACTGATCATTTGCAGGCTGCATGGTGTTACTTGGCCCTGAGGAATGCTCAGGTCCCACAAGAGCCCTGGCTTCAGGTGCTGAGAGCAGCTCTTACTTTGGATGCTAAAACTGGGCTATCCGGGGCTTTGATGTGTAACGACCATGTTTGCAGGAAATATTTTATACCACCATGACAGTTAGTTTCCCAACCTTTTTAGGTAGATGCAGCCATAAACCAGGCACTTTGGGAGAGTTACTCTTTGCACAGGATTTGGCAGTGCTGCCAAAGGACTTGCAGCTTGAAATGGCCCTTCCGTTTTCCTTTTCTTTCCAAAACCCACTGTTTTCCATTCAGCTATGCTCAACAAAAACAGCTGAGATAAATCTGCTGCTGCTGCTCAATTCACAATGATTTGCAAAACAGATCTGAGCCTGAACAGTTGTTACACAAATTGGGACTCAATGCACAAATGAAAACTAGAAAACAAACAAAATGCAGCACATTCTTACACTACTCTCCTCTCCACAAGACAAGCTCGAGGAGGGACGTTTGCTCTTCCTCAGGAAGACATGCAGTTTGTCAGCTGCTTTCCCTGTTGACGAAACAGCAAAGCCTGGGAGAGGCTCATTCTGCCATCAGATAAGTGGGAGCACTTCCCATTGCCGTCATGAGTGGCAAAGTGCATTCTACCAGGGCAGAGTTTGGCATCATTATAACTAACAGCTAACTCCTGGAATTTTCCCTCCACTTGCAGTTGACAAGATGTTAAGAGATTAAGCTGTGTACATGCCTAAAGCTTTGAATATTCCTCTGCAAAGAAAATACCTCCCAGAAATCAAGAATTGCTAATACAGAGCATGAGAAGGGGAGGAAGAGGCCATGTGATGAGCAGATGGGGGATTGTTATTACAATGGCCTTATCTCCCTTGTACTTTAAAAATAAAAAAGTTTCCAATGAACTTCTCCTTTCTTGCATGCCATGGAAACAGTAGTATCTGCCAGAACAAACACTGTTCAACTTAATGACCATTCTCTTGAAAATACCACTATAAAAAATTCAGCACCTGCGAGCAGTTTATGAAGTTCTGGTACAGCCTGACCTAAAAATTCAAATCAGAATAGTTTTTTGCCTATTCACTTTGACTGAAAGGCTGATGCACAGCTGTTGGTTTGGAAACTGGGTGATTTTTCAGCTCTTTTAGTTAATGACCAAACCCAAAAATAGTCAAATGAGTAAAATGACTCAAGTCATGAGCTCCCTTGGACAGCCTTGATTTTGGTGAGGAAAAAAATCTTTGCTCTTCTACAGCCTGATTCAGACAGAGTTTCTCTGGGTGATATTCCCAAGAAGTGTCAATCACAACATAAATTCAGTTTTCATCTTGCAGCTAGATGGTGGAAACATGAATTAGGTGGTGCAGGCAGGGGAGGGAAGGTAATGGTTTCTGGTGAATCACACCCCAAATCAGAAACATGTTTGCATGGTACAATGCCTTTTTGGTTCTCCATCAACAGAGCAAAGGAAAAAACTGAAAGGTGTAGTGCCAGGCGAGTCTGTGCAGAAAAAGCCTGACCTGGAAGAAGTGGTAGTGACAAATATGTGTGAACCAAAAGCAGGAGCTATTCCCGGTTTTATGTGGGGCAGGTCTCAGGCCTTCTCTGTGCCTCAGCTTCCCAGCATAGACAGGGCTTGCTGAGATGGTTGTAGCTCTTCACTTACTGCTCTTGTACCAGGTTTTGGTCAGCTTCTCCTTGGTGTAGCACAATGCGTAAGTAAAAGTGCTGTTTCAGAGTGCTTGTTTTGGGATGTGGGAATTTTCTGAGGTAGAGTAAAAGCTCTTCTTTAAGCTCCTGTGGATTAAACTGTCACTGAAAGAACAAGTAGAAATAATATAAAAGGAATTCCCTTACCCTTTCAGTACCTCTGTGCCTCTCTATTCTTGGGCTTGTCTCGAAACACTCAGATTCAGGAAGAAACTGTCTTGTGATACTGTTATTGCAGATTCCTATAGGCAGAAGGTTTAGGTGGGCTGCTATAGGGGAGGGTTACCATTTTCACTTTGGTTTTAGAATCATAAAATCATTTAGGTTGGAAAAGACTTAAGATCATTGAATGCAACCTAACATTGCTAACTCCACTAATAAACCATGTCACTAAGTACCTGTCTTCATATCTTTTAAATAAAAGCAATGGAAAGAGCATCTGAACATGGATTCTCAGGGAGTTTACGTATTTTGAAAATGCCTGTTGGGAAAGGAGTGTGTACAAGCGCAATTTTCAAATGTAAACCAGAATTATTCATGAGTTTATAATAATCACTCATGCCTCTCATCCAGAGCTAGTGCTTCTCTGGTGGCCTTCTTTCATCCATCTGCAGGCAGCAGTTGTAGCAGAAAATGCTATTACTGTGCGCTAGCTTTCTATTAATAATACATATATTAAAAGTGCTTTTTTGGAGGTCTGCATGCCTTTCCCATAAAGTAGGAAAGGGGTGACAAGCATAATTTATGCCTTCTCTTGTAGATCTTTGCTCTTTGTCCCATGGCAGAGAATTGCCTATGTCTCTCCTTATCCCCAGAGCCTGATGGATGTGGGGAGAACTGGTGTCTTCTTGGCTGCCATCAGTCTCAAAGAGTCACTCAGCCCTTGTGTGGGACAAGTGGGAATATGAGAGGGAATGGATGGGATTCCAGTAGTCTGTGCACAGCACAGAAGAAAACAGTGTGTGGAGTCAGCATAGCCTGCTGGCTGGCTGTTGGTATAGAGGGAGTGAATAGTAAAACAATGACTGCACTTTAGTCATTCCCGGTGGTCCCACTGGTATTGATGCATTTTCCTTCTGATCTCAGAGCACTCCTGCCATGGAGAATCTCTCTGTTATCAGATTAGCTTTTGTGATACGGTTGGTTTGAAAAAAGAGATTGTGTTACTATAGAAAATGACACCTTTGGGGAGAAATATCAAACCCCGAAATATTTCAAATCAAAATGGTACATTACCACAACTAACAAGCCAGGACAATGAATTTCAGTCCCTGTCTGAGAAGTGGGACAGGCACCATTTTCTTAAAAGTCAGCCTTGTCTCTTCCTTTCCCCTGGTGATGTGCAAGTGTGTCCAGGAGTATTAGGACTACAACAGGTCCAGATTTGAATTTGGCACAGCAGTGCCACCATGGTGATTCGAAGAGGTTCCTGCAGACTTTAAGAAAGCAGATGTCACTCCTGGCATCACAAAGGGCAAGAACAAAGGTCCAGGGAACTACTTTCAGCCTCATTCCAGTCCTCGTAAAGGTGAAGGAGAAAATGTTCCTGGAAACCATTTCCAAACACATGAAGGACAAGAAGGTTATGAGTGGTAGCATGAATTTACAAAGGGGAAATCATGCATGACCAAGCTGACAACCTTCTACAATGAGATGACTAGGCTGGTGGATGAGGAAAGAGATGTAGATACTGTTTACCTTGACTCTGGTATGGCTTTTGATAGTGTCTCCCCTAACACAGAGAAACTGACGAAGTGCAGATTAGAGAAGTGGGCAATGAGGTGAACTGAAATCTGGCTAAAAGATTGTGCCAGAGAGTAGTGATCAGCTGCACAAAGTTCAGTTGGAGGCCAGTTACTGCTGGTGGACCCTAGGGCTCAATACTGGGGCAAGTACTTCTTTACCTCTTTATTAATGACCTGGCAGACTGGACAGACTCCACCTGCAGCAACTTTACAGATGATACAAAACTAGGGGAATAAATCAAATTGTTGTGGTGCTATCCAGAGGGACTCAAACAGACTGAAGAACTGAATAGAGAGGAACCTTGGAAAGTTCAACCAGGAGAAATGCCAAGTGTTGCACATGGGGAGGAGCAATCCCCCTCCATGCCCCAGTACATACTGGGGGCTGACCCATTGGAAAGCAGCTCTGCAGAGAAGGACCTGGGGGTCCTGGTAAACAACAAGCTGACCATGACCCAGCAATGCATTCTTGTGGCAAAGGCCAGCTCCTGGGCTGCACTGGAAGGAGTGTTGCCAGCAGGTAAAGGGAAGGGATCCTTCCCTTCTGCTCAGCATGGATGAGTACACATCAGGATTGCTGACTCCAGTTCTGGAATCCTCAGTGCAAAGGAGACATGGACATACTGGATTGAGTCCACCACAGGTGGATGAAGGTGATGAAGGGACAGGAGCATCTCTTCTGTGATGAAAGCCTGAGAGAGCTGGGACTTTCCAACTTAGAGAAGGCTCAAGAGGGGGCATAAATACTGGATGGGAGGAAGCGAACAAGAGTAAGACAGACTCTTATTTTCTGAGACTCTTCTTGTCCTGTCAGTGCCCATCAAAAGGACGAGATGCACTGGGCACAGATTAAAAATAAAAAAAGCAAACTTAATCTAAATGCATGAAAACACTTCTTTCCTGTGAGGGTAGTCACATTGTCACAAGGCTGCTCAAAGAGGTTGTGGAGTCTCCATCCTTGGAGTTATCCAAACTCCAACTGGACACAATCCTAGGAAACCTGCTCTAGCTGACCCTGCTTGAGCTGGAGAGTTTTACTGGCTGATCTCAAGATGTCCCTGCCAACCTCAACTGTTCAGTGGTTCTGTGATATTTTAGTTGTGAACATCTGCTTGCATCCGATAAATAAAAAGTGCTTTGATTGAAATGATTGTTTTAAGTGTAAAACTTGAAATACAAATAAGAAAGAAACCCTTAAAGGAGCCCCAATATATTGGTCCAATATTCACCAGTGATGAGACCTGCCAATTTTTAATGTTTTTTAAATTGCCACCTGTCAGGGAACAGAGATTGTCATCTGAAAGCAGTGGCTTTCAAATGGGTTTTCAGTGCTGTTTACACTATGATAAATGGAAGCCTGACATACCTCCACACACAAGAAAATGTGTGTTCCCCAGATAACACGTCTGTCTTGGTTATTTTCTGAAAGCAGCATAGGGCAGATATGTATATGCAAAGCCTAAGAGACAAAGGAATTTTTTGATTATTTGTCAAGCATTGTTTTTTTTCCAACATTTTATAAATGAATAAACTTGTCATTGAGCTGAGATAAATTGCTTGAAGTTTCTGGCAACTTTTTACTAGCATCCCTTGCTTCACTGCTCTGACCTGCCCTTGCTAATGTTTTCTCATTTGTCTGCAGCACGCAGTGCTCAGATCCCTCCTGGAGGGCTGCCCTGTGACTGCAGCGTTATGCTCAGAGCTGGATACTGATACATTTTCCTCTCCTCACTCTAGCTTGCATATAGAAGATATATAGCTATATAAACACAGTATTTATTTTACAGATTGACTTTACAATTTCCATCTATTCAAGAGGTGGTCTTTTAATTTCCCTCCTCCCCCACCATTGCAGTCTACGTTTGTAATATGCTTTGAATCATCATCATTCACATCTTTTATTCCTCAGTATTAGTTGTTCCATCACTCAGCCAGGGAGTCACTGAAGCTGCAGTTCTTTGCTTGGTTGTTTTTTTTTTTTAACCTGCAGTTATTTACGTAGCCATACAAAAGGTATAAGGATGCATCAATTATAGTGATGGCCACGGCACTAATTCTTAAGCCCTACTTTTGCTAGAATAATTATTGGAGGAACATTGGCACCCTCCTGTTGTTTCCATTGAAATATAGAGTGTGATGTGTGGGCATAAGACAACCCTTGTGTTTGCTACCAGTACTGTGGGACTGACGTGTCTTCAAAAGCCTCTCACTGCCCAGAAAGGAGCAGCAGAAACAATGCATGTCAATGGAGATTAAGAGCAGAACATTTAGAAGTGCCCAGGTCCTGTTTTGAAAGGTGTAATAGACAGTGCAGCTTTTGAAAGGTGAAACTGACTGTTCAGCTTTTATTATATAAATATAATGGTTATAACTCAAACTCAGTTAGCCTTGGAGATGCTTAGATCACCTTTGAAAATGGAACTTAGGCTCTGAAAGAAGAGACACATTTTTGAAATACTGCCTTTGATCCCATTTATTTGCAAAGTATGCAAGTCAGCTAAGCCAATGCACTCACAAATGCCTTTATAGAGCAGCTGTTCAGCAGGGTTCAGTGCTGTTCTAGACTATGCTCCAGTGCAAATGTGTTGTCCTCATTGTATACATAGATAAGCTCTGAAGGTGAAACTCTGGCATTTCTGGTTTTGAAAATTTGTCCAAAGTCATAGCATGAGAAGTCTCTCAATGTTTCTCTTTTTTAAAAATTGAACTGTATTTTAATCTTTCTCATGTTTCTAAAAATTCTAACTCAGATGCTGTTTCAAAATCCACCCCACTATTTCATTCCTGCTTTCGCCTTCAGACATCACATTTCTGTTTTCAACCTGTTACATACATAACCTTTATGAAGACTGCAAGATACCTTGCATTTGAGGGGCAGCAGAGCCAGCTGGTGCATCTCACAAATAGCATCTATACACCTACATCTGTTTGATGGTATTTTGCACTGTGTATACATAAAAATATGCACCACTTGTTTCTCTGCTTCTGATAAGGAGGCATAATCAGCTCCAACCTGTTGAGCAAAACTAAATAACTTATTTTTAAGTGCACTGGAAAAGGGAGGCTTTCAGAGAGTGTGAAGGACATTCATGTGTCTGAGTCAGGCTGAAAGTCAGTGACAGTTGACTCTCCAGTCATGTTTCCCTGTATCAATAGCTATCCTGGCTCCATTGGACCATGCTCATGTGAATATCCCCACAAGGCTGTTTGGTGAGATGTGGTGAGACCTGCATCCCTGACTTCTCAGGTGTTGCTGCCTGGGCAGTTGAGTTCCTCCATGTGGTCTTCTGGACATTATAGCTGTTTCTCTCCCTGTCAGCAAAGAGGTTGTATCAGTAAATGTCTGATGGGCAAAGCCACTTGTATCTCTATCCAAACAGACATGGTTTGAGTCTGTCCCCCTGCTCCATGTTGTGTGTCATCTCACTCCAGGAATGATCTGCTGATGGACATGAGAGAAGAAGCCCTTGGCTTCTTCTGACAGATCCTACTGCTTTGCCCTTACAGTGCAGAGCAGGAGGTGAAAGTGAGACGGGGAGAGGGCTTGGACCTGGAGTAGCTGATGACAATGACTAGTTTTACCTGCTCTTTGTGCTCTTTTTACTTGTGGGGCACCAGGAAGCAACTGGTTATATAATGATGTGGTTGCTCTTCCAGGGGCAACTTGTCTGTCCACTCCAGATAAAACTGGACAAGCAAATACCTGATATCTGTCCAACACAAAGTCACCTGAAAGGACTGATTCATCCAATGAACTTCCTATGATGAATCCCACTGTTTCCATAGAGATCTTCAGTTTTACTTCTTACCGATGTCAAATGAATCAGAAATAGCTAGGTTGTATTGTTGTGCATTTCAGGCTTTTCATCACTTGATAAAGCAGAAAGAATATAATAGGAATAAGAATAGGAATAGACTAGACTAGACTAGACTAGACTAGAATAGAATGGACTAGAACAACTATTGCAGTTGGAAGGTACTTACAATGATCATCTAGTCCAAATATCCGTGTTACTGTGAATATGTCTGTATCACAATAGCAGAATCTTACTAGTGAATTTCTTATGGCCTGGTTGGGACAGGGCAGTTTCCAGGACACTGATTCTTGTGATGAAACAGCTTCTGTTTTTCAATCCAGAAAGCTCTGCAATTGGTTAGTTTGGAAGCTGTCCCACAGTCCAAGTTGCCTAACCCTGTAGATCACCTTGTGATCAGGTTTCATGTGGTGGTGCTGCCTGACTTTCCAACAAGGTGTATGGACACACTGGCATTCCGTTTGGAGTGGCATCTTCTAGAGAAGAATTGTTACAAAGCATCCTTTTGCCCTACAGCTGGCAGGTGAGCCAGCAAGGTCCCTGGGTACTTGGTGGGGGTGTCTGACCACGTCACTGACTAATGCTAATATCTGCTTTGACGCAGTCAAGGCCTCAGTCAGATAATCTTGTGTGGGTACCCAGATATGCTAGGAAGGAGCTAATCTAGTTGGCAAGTGCAAGGCACTTCTGCAACTGGAACTGCTACCAACGAGTTGGCCAGACCCCATGGAAAAATCACATAAGACAACAAACTTGTCCTTTATTAATAAATGCCAGATGACAGCTAGATAGTGAGACAGAAGCTTGGCTAATTCATTGCTCATGTTTCCTCTTGAAAGTGACACCACCTTATTCTTTCTCTTGTATAAAACAACCATGAACTGAAGGTTAAAGCATCCGATCAAATGTCTTTATTTATTTTCCCTGGTTTAGGGCCAATACTAACCTTGAAACTCTTGGATTTAACTAACTAGAAGTGCTGTGCAGGGAGTGATAGAATGGGAACTAGAGCAGCCTGTAGCTCAAGCCAGCTGCTGGCCCGCTTCTCACCTCTGCCAGGCTCTCACAGCTGAACATAAGGTGGACAGCACTTCTTTCCCCTTGATCTCTACCCCTTTCTTCACCAGCTGCGGGAGAGAAGATGTCTCCATGTTGCCCAGAGCTGCAAAGCTGGCTCTGACTGGAGGCAGCTCAGCCTCTATTCAAAGGCAGCTCCCAGGGCCAAGGAGTCAGGAACAAAATTCTAAAACAAAAAAAAAGGCAAAAAAAATGCACTACATTTTCCAAGAAGTGTGAAACATTATTCTGGCTCCTTCCATCTGCCACCTTTACCCCAGCTGGCACGGGGCTGAATTCAGGTGGTAGAGAGAAAAATAGGAACATTAAAAAGGAAACAAGCATTTTTGTCTTTGCTCTTCCTTGGTATGGAAGCATCTGAAATTCTGACAGAAATATTTATGTGTTTTTTTTCCTATGAATTAAAAGAGAAAGGATTTAATTTCCTTCCTCTTGCTAATATGTATTTTAGAATTTCATGTTAGTCAGTTAGTCATGTTTCAATTTCATGTTAGTCAGTTATAGTCTCTATAAGCATAACCTTCCTTTTGCTTAAATGTCATTTACTTCCAGAATTTGAATTTGTCCTCCACATACTAGAGATAGAAAAGGAGGCAAAATATGCATCTATTCTTTTGTGCAGCACAGCTTCATCTCTACCAAATAGCTATTTAAGACATTAAGTGACATTATTTGAAACTAAATAATGCATTTTCATTTATTTAATAGTAATAATCTTCAACAGATTTTCTCAACCATGTTGTTTTATGTATTTTCACAGAATAAGCAGAGTTGGAAGGGACCCACAAGGATCAAGTCCACCTCTTAGCTCTGCACAGGACCATTCCCAAGAGTACCATCATGTGCCTGAGAGTATCATCCAAACACTTCTTGAGCTCTATCAGGCTTGGTCTTGTGACCACTTCCAGGGGAGCCTGTTCCAGTGTCCAACCACCCTCTGGGTGAAGAACCTTCTTCTAATATCCAACCTAAACCTCCCCTGACACAACTTCAGGCCATTCCCTTGGTTTCTGTCACTGGTCACAACACAGAATAAATCAGTGCCTGCCCCTCCTCTTCCCCTCGCAAGGAAGTTGTCCCCCCTCAGTCTCCTCTTCTCCAGGTTGAACAGACCAAGTGACCTCAGCTGTTCCTCATACGATTTCCCCTCAACACCCTTCACCATCTTCATTGCCCTCCTTTGGACACTCTCTAATGGCTGAATATCTTTCTTATATTGCAGTGCCCAAAACTGCCACAATATTCAAGGTGAGGCCACTCCAGTGCAGAGCAGAGCAGGACAATCCCCTCCCTTGACCAGCTGGTGATGCTTTGCCTGATGCCCCCCAGGACATGGTTGGCCTTCCTGGCTGCCTGAGCACTGCTGATTCATTTTCAACTTTCCATCAACCAGGACCCACAGGTCCCTTTCCACAGCACTGCTTTCCAGCCTCTCATTCCCGAGTCTGTACGTACATCCAGGGTTGCCCCATCCCAAGTGCAGAATCCAGCAGAATCCTTGTCGAGCATCATAAATATATAAATATAAAAATATATAAATATATATTTGGTTTTCGATTAGAGCAGAGATGTAAGACCACAGAAATCCTCTTAGCCCATGTAAGAACTAAGAATGTTTCCACACCATCTGTAAGGCACATGAGGGGAAAAACACGCTGCAGATATGGTATCGTTTGGAGCATGAGATATTCAGTGTTTGGAGATCTTCCTGTAATTTGACAGTTCTTTTCTTCTACCTGAACTCTTGTGGTTTCGCAGTCCTTCTGTCAGATTTCAAGATCTTGATGCATGCTGGAATTTGGGCACAGATTTGTGGAGGGTATTACCAAGCTGAAAGAGAATCTGTTAGAAAATGTTTGTGCTGTGATATTTATTAAACATGGATAATCTCAAAGGCTCGAGAAGTGTCCCACCAGCTTCAGTGCTTTAATCAAAAGCATCTTCAGTCTAATTGATCTGCTGTTGTATTTTCCATATGCTCTTCTTGTAAATTAGTCTGCCATCACTATGAAGTCATGTAATTGCATGATAACATGTTTCTGAGAATAACTAATAACTAAGTTTTATAGGGGAGCAAATCTTACCATTCACAAAGGCCACTGCCTCTGCCATTTGTGTGTCTTGAATTTTTGGAGCTAAAAATGGAGCAGTGCATGGTGACATGATTTACAGTGACTCAGGGAGAAATTTTAAATGATGACTCTGCCTGTGATGGAGTAAACATTAGAGCTGGATAGGAAAAGATTCTTCCCCCATCATGAAATTTCTGGCTTAGACTCTTGTTTATCAGAAATTTACATGTAATCAACTAATTATTTTTCACTGGAAAACATTATGAGAAAATTTTCAAGGACACCATGAAAAAGGCAGCTCTGGATGTAAACAATGTATTCAGCTGAATGACACATGAGTTTGATGTAAATATACATCAAACAAATACAAATACATTGTGCTTGCTCAGATGAGAGTATTTAGATTCTTGGACATGTAGCAGGGAATATTTGCTACTTTTAAAATTTTTTTTTCATGAACTGATATTACTCTGTGATATATACTCCTGTAATCTAACAGTCAACAAAGATGTGGTGCATCAGTAAAACTAAAGAAAGCAATAATCAGTGTTTTTCCCGTTTTCCCTTTTTTGTTAATGAACTCTGATGTTTCTGCTAATGTGGGACATAAGACAATGGTGATGGGTGCTGAGTTCACATCACAACCAGTGGATGCATAAGGAAAGCCATCAGCCTGGATTTGGTCTTCAGTGATGTACAGGGTCTTACCTGGAAGTCATTAGTTGAAGAGGTGGTTATAGCAGCAACCATAATACAAACAGTTGTAACATTGTGGTGAGAGAGAGCAGGCAAACTAATTTAGCATGCAAATGTTAAATTCAGAAACAAGGAGAAAAATTAAACAGCAGCAATTAGTCACAGAACAAGCTCAAACCCTGCCCCCCCCAAACAGTCTGAAAATCTAGAAGCCCGGGTGAAATGTGTTCCACAAATCAAAAATAAAACAAAGCTGCCCAGTAAAACACGACATGGTCAGTAAAAAGTCAGAGAGGCTCTAAAGAAGAAAAAGATGAGTGTCCAAGAAGAACAGAATTATATTCTAAATAAGAATAATGGCAAAGCCCATAAAATATGTGAGCTCAAATGTAAACAGGAGAACAAGAGGGCAGAAGGAAGCATTTCGGAAAACACCTCACAAAAGACATTCAAGCCAAGAGTAAAAAGTTCCATAGCTACATCTAAAGAAGGGTAGGGAATTAGCAGAAAAATATGAAAGGGATAAATGAGACTTCATGGACAGTAAGGCACTGCAGATTAGCTCATTGAATCTTTGATGAATGCACTGCTGAAAGTGTTGAAGACATTCCCACACTGGATACATTCCACAGGCCTCATGGGTCAAAGGAGAGAAATCAGTGTGAAGGAAATATGTGGGAAATATTAGCTCAAATGGATGAAATAGATACTGCTGGCTGAGGTTTGTAACCTCTCTGTATGAACTGCCATTATGCCGGATAATTGGTGAATTGCCAGTGTAATTCTCAACAACACAAGGGACTGTAGAGGGGATGATGAACTAGTGAACCTGTCTTCTATCCCCACTAAAATGGTGGACTTAAAGAGTAAGTTTTCTGAGTATTCATGAGCTGAGAAGAAGTTGTATTGTTCCCTTAACTCCTGGGAAGGAGTTGCCATAGGAAGAGAATTCTGCCTCACCACCCTGCTGCAGTTTTGGAAAGGTGTCAGGAAGCAAGTGGATGAATGGGATCCGATGGATATCATTTCTGTTTGGTTGGGTGAATACTTGGATGAACACCAAATGTTGCTCAAGGAAGTAAGCAACTTCCTTGTTTACCGGAGGAAAGTCATGGCACTGGATGAAAGCTGGTTAACTAATGGGAAGGTTAGCAAATGGCAGGACAACAAATGGGAAAGCTTTTTAACAAATGCAAAGGAGAGGGTAGAACTTAGTGATCACTTTGCAGGATGGAGAAGAGTTAGCACTGGAGTGATGAAGGCAATGGATAAAATGAAGATAGAACTACCATTCACCTGATCCATCAGCAAATAGAGGACATTCAGAATGGGTTAGAGAAAGTGGTTAGACTTGCATGCTCTCACTAAACAGCCTGTCCTATTGGGGTCATTTGTCCTACCTGTTGTGGCCTCTCTTTTGCTGCTGCACACTGCCCAGAGACAGCCTTGGAGCATTGCTGGGTCTGTTTGGGCTTTTGAACCCCTTTTCAGCTACTGATGTCGACATCTCTTGGTTGGGGAGAGAGTATGGTGGAGAACAAGGCTATGTCTTCTGCTCCAAAAAGATGTTTCTGTGGTTGAGAGCTGGTGATCTCACTCACTTGCTGAGTTTCAGTCCTCAGGCACTGCATCTTGTAGAGGAGGAGGGTTCTAGGACCCTTATGCTGAGAAACAGGCAGAGAAACAGGAATGAATTCTAACTCTGAAATATTGTAGTGAAGCCCAAGGTGGGGGACTGTGAGGTGGGGGGAATAGTAACCTCCTTGTAAACTGGGTTGTAAACTGGGCTCCTTGGTGCCACAGGTGAACAGACAATAAAGTATAGATCCTCACGGCTTCTGCCGAATGCACAAAGCAGAAGTGTGAGGTATCCGGGATTCTTGTATTTGTGTAACACTGTAGATGTCTGACAAAGACTCATTAAAGAAATGCCACTTGCCTGCAAGCCGCGCGCCATCACCAGCCTCTTCTACTCATTTCCTGTTCAGGCGGGCAGGCAGTGCTGGGTGAGGAATTCACATGGCTTGCCTTTAACCATGGCTAATGACAAATTTATAAGCCTGCAATGCTTGGTTTTCTGAGTAAGGATGAACTTCTTGACAAGATTTATTATTGTGTTTGCTGCGGCTTGGAAGCCAGACTAGTAAATCTGAGCACACTGATAAGGGATTTTAGCTGATATAATTTGTTTGGTATGTATTCTGACATCTGGAGAAAGGGTTGCAGTCTTTAATGGACGGATACAGTGAAATAATGTAGATTTATTTTTCTGGTAATGCATGGAATTCTGAAATAAATTGTCTGGTTTTCATTATTTAGCACAGAGGGGGGAAAGAGGTGTGAGATATTGGTTAGCAGAGTGCACAAATGTATGAATTAAGGTGCTGTATAAACTAATAATGTCTTTTGAAAAATGTGAAAAAATGTTGCTTTCATGGGTCAAAAAAGGCATCTAATTGGTTTTAGGACATAAAAGAGAATCATGCTAAAAATTATCCTTTTTGTTAGCAGAAAAGGAATAAATGTTTTTTTAATGGTAGTTAAAAATATGACTGTAAGAATAGATGTACTGCTTGGTATTCAGCTGTTGAAATGGATTTCTGCTATTTGTATCATATGAATAGAGTGTCTAGCTGTAGCTTTTTCAATATTTATTCAGTTATCCATGGGTTGTATTTGAAACTTATTTCTTTTGTTGTGTATTGTAAATACACTCCTTGGACTCCCAACTGGAGAAAACTGGGCACCATACTTGAGGCCACAGGTCACACATCTCTCATCCCTTGGCAAACACTCCTTTGGTGAGCTCCTTAATGGTACCACAACAAGCTGCATATGGCTCTACAATAAAAAGAATTGTATTAGTGGAAAGCACTGGGCTATCAGAAATACAGTCAGGCTGAGGTAGGAAATGAGTGTACCATTTTGTTTCCAAATACTTGCTAATGATTTATTTTAAAGGAAAACAAGTGAGTGCTCTGTGTATTCACACTCAAATTATCAGAGGAAAAGGCCCAAGCTACCACTATTCCAGTAAGCCAGCTTCCTTGCCAATAATGAGGCATTTTTTGTTTATATTCATTTAAAAACTGTGTTCTTAAACACATTTTTAAAGGAAGCATTCTGGATATTTTACAGAAGAAGAAACAACACAAGTAAACAGGGTAGTTTAGTGACCATAAACCTCACATCTGATATAAATGAAGCACATCAAAGCCCAGACCAGGTCCCAGCAGGACCACTTTAGCTTTTCAAGACTCTTCATGTGAATAAAATGTACACAAAAGTGGATTTTATCTTTTGATTTTTATCTGTCATACATGGGCATAAAATATCTGCTTGGGCTTTTAGCTCATCTCTATTATCTACCCCACCAGTTTGCTTCTCCCCTCAGAGTGGGTGCACTGAAGCTCCACGAAAGCCCATTAATACTGCTCCTGGCATGCTGTGCTGCATCCAGCGTTTGTGGGAAGCAGCAACTGTGTTCAGAATATAAACCAGTCCAGGTCATGGCAAGCCCTAAGGTCTTGATCTCTCAATCGTTTCCGTCAGTAGGTTGGCTGAAACATGTCCATGCAATCTGATTTTCCTCCCATTGAAGTCTGCTCATGGGAGGCTGATTCATGGCCCCTCTGTTTCATCCTGATGTCGGATGCAGATTAGAGGGGCTCCTGGGTCTTGCTGTTCACAGTGTGCAGAGCTGCCCAGTGACTTTGTCACTGTTTGGGTCAGGAGCCATATTTTAAAAGTGCCCTGGGATGAAAGATGCTGTACTGATCAGAAAGGTGGTGTCAGAGGGAGATCAGTCAGCTGTGGGTGTAGATCAGTCTCTCTTTTGGAAAAAGGAGCTGATGATAGTAGCCCTGCTATGTACATATGAGCACTCAGCATTTATGTACAAAGTAATCTGACTAGTGCTAAATGCTCTCAGGAAGGAGATCAGGGAGACAAAGAAAATGGTAGGAAATACTCATCAGTGCAATGATTAATGCAATGCATAAATCTTAAAATGGTGCTTATATGGCTGGGAAATGCATCTCAATAATGCCAAGCTTTGTCAGGTAAATACCTGATGAAAGATAAGAAACCTAAGTAGCTGTGGTGTATGCAAGGGTCAGTTCATTTTAGTGATGGTCCAAATAGTGTTATTGGTACAAAACAGCGTTAAGTGAGAGAGATCTGTGAAAAGACCTCTTCCCAAAAAAGATCTATTCCCAAAAGAAGGGAGTTCAGCTACTCTTCTTGTATCTAGTAGTTTTAAAAAAATTCTGTTTGTCAAGACATGGCTTAGTTAAAACTATGAATAGTTCTTTGGAGTTTTAGAATATTTATCATTTTTCAAAGGAAAGAGGAGATGGCCATTACACATGTACATTTTTTATTTAAATTGTTTTTATAATTCTCTGGCCCCAAAGATGAAGATAAACATTTTGTTGCAGCTGTGAGACAGATGTGTGCTGTGTATCTTCAAGTAAGTCAGATTAAGAATA
Organism: Calyptomena viridis; assembly: GCA_013390005.1. NCBI lineage: Eukaryota > Metazoa > Chordata > Aves > Passeriformes > Eurylaimidae > Calyptomena > Calyptomena viridis. The sequence goes on from WEIV01030160.1 coordinate 455,912, forward strand.
GCCCTTTATCTAACCCTACAGCTTGTTCCTCAAAACCATTTAAATCAGTGGAATTAGAAGCTGCTTAGTCCATCTGAGGGCACATCACAAAAAAATTCCTGTCATCTAGTCTTCCTTCTGTAGCTTTTTTATTAGATTATTCCTTTATTTTTAGTTATACTTAGGATAGCACAAATCTGCTCCACTATAGGCAGTTTTAGATAGTGTTTTTGTGTCTCATAAGACCACACTCCAAGGACTCCATTCCTTGGAAGGGTCCCATTTCTCAAAAGGCTTGCAGGTATACAAGAAATACTCAGAATACACCTTCAAGGGTACCATATTCTTATAACCAGAGTTATTTCAAATGGACATTTTGGTAGCACCTAACAACCCTCGTGACAGATGCTCTTGTGCAAGAGGCTGTTGTTTATATTGGCTATAATCAATAGACAACCCCAGCTACAAGGACACCGTGCAAGTGTCTATCTGCACTGCAGCTGGTATGAGCATTTCCAAACACACTGTCACCTTGCCAGCTCAGCTGTGTGTGGTGGCAGGGCAGGCATGAGCTGTGAAACTCACCCAAGTATTCCTCCCCAGACTCTCCAAGGAGACAGCAAGGGAATCCAGGGATGGTGATGCTCAGACAGCCTGTCCACATTCAGGATGTGACTGGAGATTTGCTAGCCCCTTAGTTTACCAGCCCAATCTCTCTGAAACTTGAAGGTATTTCACTGGAGAGTAGCTTCAAAGACACCTATGAAGTTACTCTGGAAGGATGCTCTCAAAATCCATGTAAGGTGAATCCTACTCACAAGAGCCTAGGAAGCCCAGAGGGATGAAAACCAAAACCACCCATGCCTGTCCAAGATTTTCTGTAGTCCTCTGTTAAAGCTGGCATAAACAGCTTTCCTGAGATTCATAGAAATTCTCTGAGATATGAAAAAACAACACTCAAACATCCAGGTGTAACTTTCTTCCCCAAACCACTACTATTGGTTGATATTTTCTCTTCTCTCCCTGTAAAGATATCTTACTTGCCTGTACAACCAAATATCTCCCTTGAAATCACACTAGCTTCAAATGTGTGCTGAACATTAGAGCATCCCACAAATTGCTGGGAGTGCTTTGTGATTGCTCTCCTGATTTGCCTCCAGTGTTGATGACTCCCATGATTGCTGGAGCACAAAATTGTCAGCGACTGTATCTCTTCAGTGGAATTTGCCAGCAATAACCCTTTGAACAGCCGATGGCCAGAAACAGGAGATCTGAGGTGACTGTCTGGATTTGGGGGCATGAATGGCTTTTCTATCACATGGTGTTTTGGAAATGTCAGCCGTAATTGAAAATTAATCTTCCAACAAGTTTCAGCTGGCTGCTATTTGCAGACAATGTGAATGTTGCATTTTAGTAAATGGCATCTAAACTAAAAGGTTCTGTTGATTTATCCTATCTTTTTTCCTCAAAATGACACTGACAGCAAGGGTGTAGGTCCTAGCTTAATTTGACTTTAATAAATCAGATACTTCCTGTTCTCCAAATATATTTTTTAAAAAATAGCCTGGGTAGCAAGAAAAACAGCATCCCAAAACTTTGACCTGCTGTAGCAGGACTTGCAATACTGATACTATTTGGGAATTGGCCGAGCTGAGGAGTAGGAGCTAAAAGATTAATGTAAACACGTGTCTGCAGCTAGCTGGTGGATACTGCACAAAAGCCAGGTGCAAGCAAATTTAGGTCAATGAAATCAAAATTTATGCAACATCTAACTATAAAAGAAATAAACTGTGCTTCTAAAGGGAGGCCTGCCACCAGAAATGATAGCTGTGATATTTAGTGCTTAAGAGGTTTCAGAAGGTATTTGAGCATGTATGCTCATTGGCAAGGACAGAGGTTCCTTCTTTCTCTCCCTCCACCTGTCATCTCTGCAAATGGAACCTCAGTTGTTTAGGAAGTTGGGATGGTTTCTGTTTGTGGTGGGGATAACAGACCCCAACTGATGTGGGTGCAACTCACCCCCTCCATGGGCAGCTCATGGTTTGGGCTTTTGTTATCAGTTTTGCTCTCAGTCACAAGCATGAGATTTTCAAATGCAAAAGAGACTTTCTGTTAAGTTGAAAAAGCTTTGTGTGAAGACCAAGAAGTTTCTACTCACTGTGGCCAAACTGGTAAATGAAGAAGGGGTCTACTGCCAGGTTTGGAAGCAATGAGCCCCATGGCTCATGTGCTTTCTGCCCATGCTGTGAGTGCATGTGGAGGATACACACCGCTGGGGTGCACTAAAGCAGAAAAGCAAAAAAGGAAAAGTTCAGCAAAGCCATGGTGTGTTTTGCTCCTGTGGCCCCAGCTCCTCACTGACCAAGTTTGAGCCCTGCAGCCTCTCCTCTCCATGGAGCTCAGGACTCTGAGCAAAGTTTGCCAGTTTTGCAGGGACCCTGGAAAGGCTGGACCTCAGGCTCAGCTGGAACTGAGCATCAGCTCACAACAGAGATGGATGCCGTATGTTCTGGACCCACAGGAGTACCCAGCTGCACAGCCAAAGTTAATTTTTGCCTTTGAAGTCAGCAGCTGCAAGCTGGAATACATCCAGGAAGGACATCCGTGAAATAAGAAGTCATTTATTTTTATGGAGTAAATCCTGAAATCCCGATCCTTAAACAAACTAATCTTCTCAAAAGCGATATGGCTTCTTTTCGGTAAATTACGTGCAGGAATTCCTGATAAAGGTTCCTTCTCAAAAATCCATCTCAAAAATATGTTTGATTCGTCATACTGATCATCATTTTGAGTCAAGCTTTCCAAACTGGTCTCTAAATTGCAACTCAGTAAAAGTGTACCCACATCCAATGGCCTCCAGTTAATATTCAGAGTGCAACCCCTTGTTTGAACTGTTTTGAGAGCTCAACTATATTCAGACATCCTTTAATATGCTAGGGTTTGTGGTTTATATAATAAGAAAGGAAAAGATAGCAGTGAAAACCTTAATTCTACATTATAAATCTGTAGGATTCTGTATACATCCTGGTCACTCCATTTCAAACAAAGATAGTAGAAAATTGAAAGATGCAGAGAAAGTTAACCAGAAATACGCAACAGTTTCTATAGCAGAAAATACTGAATAGACTAGACTTTGAACACCAAGAAGAGATGACTGAGAGATGATGTCAGATGGTCAGAATAGGTGAGCAAAGGATAATTATTCACTATAATTTATAATAGCATATAATCAGAAGATAAGGCATTATTAGCAGAAAATTTCACAGAAGGAAAAGAAAGAAATGTTCACACTTACACATGATTAAATCATGGAATTTGTGAAAAAAATATTGTAGTGGTAAAAAGCAAAGAGAGGCTGGAAAAATATGGTCTGTTGTGTCAATCAAGCACAAAAATCAGGTGTGTCCCACAGCCCAAGTATTCTCCAAAATTCTGATTGCTGGAGGATCTGGAATGATGGGAACAGTGCATGTTCTCATATTTCTTATGCCTTCACCTTGCCACCTATTGCTGCTCAGTATCAGAGACTTAGGTGGCAGCTCTGCATGTGATAATAATACCTGACTTTTACTGTATTTTGAGTAACATTCAAGAAAGAGCTCTTCCTGCCATGTTGGCAGGGATCTCACAACTCTGAACTCCATTCAAACATCAGACAAACCTGTCCATCTGTTTTTTGGACACATCTCTGTCCGCAGCCTAGAAGCCTAGAAGCTCCTTGGGTGACTAATGTCTTTTGCTCAGGGTTGTATAGATGTGTTGGTTCTTAGGAGCAGATCCTCTCAAAGGATTTTGTGGTCCAGGGTTGAACAAAGAGCTACCTGAACCGACCCCAGAGAAACCTAAATAGACAAGATTGTGTAGTTGGACTTTAGTTGGATTTGGGGTAGTGATAGCTACTGGTCTTAATGTCATAGTCTAGCATTTGAGACATTCCTCCAGGGACTTCATGTGTGGGGAAGTTGTGTGACTTAGTACCTACACCAGTACTTTATAACTGTCCTAACTACTTGGTGTCATGGTGTAATCCAGCAGGCAGCTGAACACCACACAGCTGCTCATTCGCCCCTGCTTCCCTCCCCGCAGTGGAATGGGAGTGAGAATTGGGGGAAAAAGAGTAAAATTCATGGGTTGAGATAAAGACAGTTTAATATGACCAAAACAGAAGGGAAAATAACAATAATACTAATAATGATACAAGAATTAGTGTATACAAGTGATGCACAATGCAATTTCTCACCACTCGCCAACTGATGCCCAGCCTGTTCCCAAGCAGTGGCCCCTTTCTAGCTCTCTCCCTAGTTTATATGCTGAGCATGAAGCCATATGGTATGAAATATCCCTTTAGCTAGTTTGGGTCAGCTGTCCCAGAAGTGTCCTCTCCCAGTTTCTTGTGCACTCCACCCTACTCGCTGGTGGGTGATGTGAGAAGCTGAAAAGTCCTAAACTTAGTGTAAACAGTGCTTAGCAACAACTAAACCACCAGTGTGTTGATAATAATCAACATTATTCTCATCTTCAATCCAAACCACAGCATTTTATGAGCTACTAGGAATAATGTTAACTCTATCCTAGCCAAACCAGAACAATATCCACACCTTATCCTATATCATCTGTGTCATGCCTAGGTCCCACACTTTTTAATAGATCCCAAGTAACCATCATCACTTTTCCCTCTTTTGATATATACACAGATATCATTCCTTAGTCTATGGGCCACCCCTATAAAAAATCCATTGACTTTATGTAGTCCATGACTTTGGGATCCCTTTGTCATAATAGTCTTTTAAAGTGGAAGAGATGGTGTGTGGTGTTGGACTGTTTCCTGCTGAAGTCATTTCTAATTTCATTGCTGCTGCATTTGTCCAGTTCTATCATTTCTGCACTTTGCCCAGTTTCATTGCCATCAAAGTTCATTCTTCATTAATCTGGGTGATTTTTACTGTAATACCCTTGATGTTGCACGTAGACACCAGAGCAGTGATGACATACAGTGCTACATGGCAATTAACATCATATAATCCACATCATTGGCTCTTCTCATACAGAATCAGATCCTCTTGAAGCTCACACTGAACTTCTCCATCCTCCCACATTACTCACCAAATGCACCCAGGTCCTTTGACAAAAGCAATGCCATGGATGGGTTTGCCTTTGCCTGAGGCAGGAATAACTCAGATAATTTTCCCAAGAATCTTTATTATGTGCACTACAGAGACTTTATCCCCTTTCACAGATCATAAAAGTTTTGACTGGGCACAGCCCGCCCACTCGGCAGATCCTCTAGTGTTGACTGACCAGGCAGCCTTGCTACATGTGTGTCCCAATATCTGAAGGTCCCACCACTCGTTGCTCTCAGTGTTGACTTCAACAGTCCATTGTATTTTTGATTTTCACAGATATAGATGTGATATACCCACTCAATGCCATGTTCTTTGACCCAGGTGTTTATGAAGTTGTTTTGGAAATGAGTCCTTTTGACCGACTCAGTTCTTTCTAGGGTGCCATGTCACAATAAGACTTGTATTTCAAGGCCCAGAATACTGTTCCAGGCACTGGCATGAGACATAGGATATGTTTCCAGTCATCCAGTGGTTGTGTCCACCATTGTAAGCACATGATGCTTGCCTTGTCAGGTTTGTGGCAGTGTGATACAGCCAATCTCCCATGGAGTATCCTGAGTGACTACACCTGACACCATTCCTGACAAAATTGGTCCACTTTGTAGCCACTAGGAACAAACTAGAAAACACACCANCTGGTCCACTTTGTAGCCATTCAGACAAGTGTCACAAGTTCTGGTGAGGAACAAACTAGAAAACACACCACTTGAGCCTTGGTGTTGGGCACCCTTCTGTAGGGAAGGGATTTTGATATCTAGACCCTACTTTGGTTGGGGCTACATCTGAACAAACTAATTAATGTGCCAGAGACAGTTATTTTGTGTTGAAGACAACTGGCATAGCACGGCTTGCATTCCTACAGCTACATTCCCTTGCTCTCCAAACTGCAATGGCTGCACCCTTCCACAGCTGATGCTACCCCCAAGCCATACCTGGGTGCTGTCTGAGAAAGTTCTAGCTGCATCCAACCAAGGCTGTGCTGGGAGAACCACAGCAAGAATTTGATGGTGGGACACGCTCAGGCCATATCCAATGTGTGGGGTTAGTCAACTGCCCTTACACACCTCCCCTGTGGTGAAGAAAGCTGGCCACAGCTACCCTCCTCTAACCTAGAGTAGATAACATGGGTCTGAGTCCTGCTGAGGCTGTGTGCTGTCTGCCTTCTGGCTGCAGCATCTCCTGGGTGGTCTCTCAACCTCCTGGGCTGTGGTGTGGCTGGACCATGTCCCTCTGTCCTGTGCAGCCAGGAGAGGCACTGCTGCAGGGCTGCCTGCATCCCCTCCATCTTCAGCAGCTCTCGCCCTTCTCCACCGTCTCCAGAAGAAGAATCCAGAGGATGTATCAGACTGCTTGAACTGTCTTCTTCCCCCTCCTCTCCTGGGCCAGATGCCTAAAATTGCAGTGGAGCTTTGCCTAAATTACTCACCTAAATGAGACTGACTGGAGCTTGTCCAACAAGTCTGTTCTAATGGGTGGTTTTATTGCCTCAGCCTCAATTGTTTTGGAATGTGCTTTGTTTATAGCAATAATTGATCATGCTTTGTTACAAGTGGCAGCTGGAAGATCTAAGCTCTAATTTTCCTTCAAACAGGGAGAAATTTTATAACATCCATTGCTCATGTATAAGAAAACCTCATTTCTTTTTCCTTTTCCCTCTTTAGTTTTGGAAATATGTTTCCAGTGTGCAACCCACAGTGGGAGCCCGTCATATAGTGTGGTGACTTAGCTGCTCAGGACAAGTCTATCATTGGTCTTTTTGATTTAAAAGGATTGTTTAATGTTGTTTCACTAGACAGAGTCTAACAAAATACTTCACAAGTATTTCTCCAACATAATTCAGCTTTCACAAGGCAGCTGAAGGGAAGTGTCTCAAATGCCACAAGGAGAAGCTTCTGAGTTCAGTATCACTAGCAAGGGCAATTGTGTATGCACAAAGAATAAGTTGATGAGGGGACCAGGAGGCATGATCTGTAGCAAGCGTACCTGCTTGGGCTCATCAAGGTCTATGGGATAGTTAAAGTTCCTGTGAGATCAATGAAAACCTCTGAATAACAAACCTCTGTCATTTGGAATAGTTTATTTTAGTGGAATAAGTCTGTGTCCAGGTTTTCCTACGGGCTTGGGGGAAGATGTTTTGCTTTCCTGCCTCCATTTGTCTGCCTTAAAAAGGCAGCTTAACTAAAGATATTGGCTGTACGATTCTGATGTGAAAATTGAAGTACATGCAAGAGGCTTGAACAAAGACAGCATGGTTTAAACAACAAATGGTTTTTAGAGCACTGACTGATGTTTCCAATAATAAGGGATATTAACTTTAATTCAGGGAGGGTCAGCTGCAGATCTGAAGCATCTGAACTGATTCCTTCTCCCAAGTAGCCATAAAATTGTTTTTCTGTGTTGGAGCACGAAACAGGCTGTGACAACACAAACTAATTGCCCAATTCCATCAGATACAGGGAATGAGCAGGTGTCACATATTTCCTGATCTTTGATCCCTTTATTTTCAATGCTTCACAGCAAAAAATGCTTAAAAACTCTTGAAGACTTTTTCTGTTACATGATATGCTACGACAGGAATGCTGCTATGCTCTTCTCTGCTTGAAGGAAAATATTAGACAAAGCAGCTGTTCTGGTGGCTATTGCTGTGAGTTTGAAAACATTGTGTTGACTAGTTTGACATCATACACTAACGCTCTCATCACATTTTAGTTTGCAGCAACAGAGCCTTGTGGAAAGCAGTGAGTTCAAGTGCATCCACCAAGCTTATTGGCAGTGGTTTTCTCAACTTTAGAGATGTTGTAATTTCCTGGCAGGGTCCCCAACACTGTCTGTCTGTGCTCCTTGGACACCTTCCCCAGAAACACAAGCTTTCATTGTAGACACCTGTACCAGTGTCTCAGAGCTTCAAGAAAGCCTGAGCTTTTGTGCATCTTCTGGCTGCTGCCCAAGCCAAATGTCATTGCCTGCCCTGTTGATGTGATAAGAGCACTGAGAGTTTGCAACAGTTCCTGTCTAAGCCCATGCACTAAGCTCTTTAAAATATCGTGGTTTATTGTTTGTTAACCTTTCAAAAATATCTTAAGTGACTTTGAAGTCTGAGACACAAGGTCATCTTGAAAATGGGTGTTCAGTTGTGAAAGCAAACCTTACACAAAATTTCCATCTTGTCTGGTTGGCAAATATCAGATTGCTCTTATCCAATTTCTGAAGATATAGCCAAGTGCTCTTTAAGAGTTGATTACAGCTGTGAAAAAGTTTAATGAACATCAGGAGATAGTTATACAGCTGACTGAAGGATTTAACCTCAGGCACCCAAGGCCAGACAGAGAAAGAAAGGGCTCTACAGAAGGTGTGCTGGGGCTCCAGAGTTTGTCTCTTGTTCTGAATTACAGATTCATAGAATATACAGAGTTGGAAGGGACCCACAAGGATCATCGATGTCCAGCTCCTGGCTCTGCACAGGACAGCTCCATCATGTGCCTTAATCACATCATGTGCCTGAGAGCATTGTGCAAATGCTTCTTGAACTCTGTCAGGCTTGGTGCTGTGACCACTGCCCTGGGGAACCTGTTCCAATCATCAATTACCCTCTGGATGGCTCTGTTGTGTAGGTGTCTTCCTCTCACCACTAACCGTGGAGAGCCCAGCTTGGCAAATGGGGCAGGCAGTGTTGGACAGTCCTGCTTGGTCCTGAGGCATTTGTGTTCTTGGTTACTCTCCAACCAGGTTTCTTCCTTTTTTTGCAGTTGGGATTAAACCAAGTAATGCTTTAACATTGAAAAATTGAAGGCTAGGGTTGATTTTGAAAAATGAGTCCTTTGCATTTTTTAATAGACCCCTTTTTATTCAAGTTTAATGAAGGTAAAAGAAAGAACTCTGAAAAATGCAACCATCCATGACAGAACGCATAAAGCCCTAGACAAGCTGTATCTGCATGTTGGAATCCTACTGTGTAGCTTTGTAGAGAAAAAGCGGGAGGAAAAGGAGGCAATTTTATCACTACTGGCCATTCAGAGAGACACAGAGAACAGATTTAACCCCCTCAGAGCAGATGCTGAGGTTTTGAAGCCATATCTTAAATTTTTCTTGCCGTCGTCTCTCCTTCCACTTCTATCAGGCAGCACAATTGTGTTGCAGAGTTTGGGTGCACTTGGCTCCCTCCACCAGCACTGCTTCTGCCTGCTGCTGCTGAGTGTGTCCTGCTGTGAAGGATGAGTGGAAAAGGTATTTGTAGCTCTGGGCTCTCCACATAGCAGTGTTGGTGATTGGGGTTCTCCCTCTCCTTCCTACCTCCATGATGCCATGCAGAGAGGTCTGCTTTCCAATTTTTCGGATTTTGTTCGGTCGGAATGTTGGCATGGTAATATCTGTCTCTGAAACTTATAACTCTCCCTGAAGTGAAAGAAAAGTGTGCTGGATGTGTGGGTACTTGCATGAAGGTGTTTGAATTCTGTTTCTGTTTTGTTGAAACCCAGAATTACATGCAAGGTTGCGTGCAATGAATTTGGTCTCACCTAACTTAAAGTGCTCAGCTCTCATATTCTTGTATCCTACTGCACCAGATATCTGTGCACAGGCAGTTGAATAAAGACCTGGATTTTTCTATTTCTGCTGCTCCTGATTTTACAGATAGATTCATTCAAAACCTCTCCAGTGTGTGCATGGGATGAAATGAATTTTTCTCCATTGACTATAAAAGGAGTTTATGATGCCTGTTTCAGGATACGGTGTCTGTATTTGGTCAGTTGAATCTTACCCAGGCACAATCCTGTGTCCTCCCTAGCACCTCCATGCTCCTTGGATATTCCTAGAATGGAGGAATTCCTTGAGGACAGCCTGCATCAAATGTACCTTTCACCAGCTGAGGAGTCTGTGCTTCCTATGAAGAATGAATGATCATAGTAAAAACAAGCAAAGAACCAGTGAAATGATAGAACTGAGGTGATATGTGTCTCTGGAAATTGTACCTTAAAAATAATTTATATCCTATGCAGTGACACACAAGCATGTCACAGTTTAATGCTCATTGGCATTAAGTCCTTGGCACTCAAGATCTGGATATGGATTTCTGCTTTGGCACTTGTTAGACACTTTTTGTATAGAGGCTTCAATGTCCCTTTACAACACATGCAAACTTAGGAGCTCGTGCCTGGCTCATATCAGGCTCCCCTTGTGACTAGGACCTGCATATTTGCTTAAAGTCTTATTTGAAAAGTTATCTTCATAAGGAAATGTATGATTTCCTCTATTCCTGTGTGCATTTCTCACTGAGTAGAACCATTGTTTGTCCATCTTATGCTCCATTTCCCACTGTGATCTTATCAAGTTTCAAGTGGGAGGGAAAGGAAGCAGTCAAATGCAGCAGCACAGCAATACAACCAATACTACTTTGGAGCAATGCAACCTTATTTTGAAAAATAACCTGATTCCTGTCAGGATTTTGACTATTGATAACATTGTATAACAAGCTGCAAGAAATAATCATGGAGACTTATAAACATGACTTTGCTTCCAAAGGACTGTGACCTTTCTAGTTCTACAGACCCGAATGCTCATCACTGCTTCATGCTGCTTGTACAGACATTCCTGGAAACTGTGGTTTGTGCCTCTACCAGAGTTTTGTTTCAGCATGAAACCAGAGCTGGAAGTGGTGCACAACAATCATAGTGTGACTGGGATTACTGAATCATAAGTCTGGGACACTTCTGGTTTGCTCTCCGAGCAATTCTTGAACTGGTGTTTGAGGCTTTCTGGGGTAAAAATTAGGAAGAGCAAAATTTTCCAGGTATTTATTATCTAAAATGAAGAAATGGGCAAATAGAAAATGAAAGCTGATTTCCAAACTTTAAAAAGACCCAACATTTTGCTTCAAACTGTGTTTAAAAAAAAATTTAAACCCCAGACGGTTGTAGCTCCAGCCTTCTTTGTGGAAGTCAATGGTTTCTATTGCAGAAGGTATAGTCTTGCCAATGATAGTTTTGGTAGGAGACATCATGCTAGTCATGGATACTACCTTTAATACCAAACAACAGCATATACCTCTCTGCATATAGTTTCAATGCTATTACCGAACTCATGATGTGTGTAGGTATGTGGTTTGTATTTCCATTCATTCTAAAGGTATAAGTCATTGGTGTTACAATTTCCTGCCTTATTTGAATTACTACAATGAAATGCAGGTAATTCTTTTGCTGTTAAAAGCTATCTTCTTGGTGTAGACATTAGGAAAATATATTTTATTAATATAACACTTTGTTTTGGCTTACCTAATGACTTTCTGAGCAACTAATGACAATCTGTTTTGCTGGAGATGCTACCTGCTGGTAGGCTATGGTCCTAAGAGATGAATTTCAATTTATGCTTAGCCAGTTGGAAAATACGATCTTTCTCTGAGAAGCAAAATAATTTACTTATCTATTAAGTTAGGAGTTTATTGGACATAGGACTGATTTTCGTTACTCTCTCTGTATACCTCCCTACTACTAAATGAAAGAGAGCCAAGGATTGATTTTTGTGTGGGAGGCCAAGGAGAACAGGCTGGTTCATGTCTGTTTTGCTCCCTCCAGAGCAGACTGGCTGCATCTACACTTAACAGCACTTGGCCCTGGCTCTCCACTGGGCCCCGCAAGGGAAACTTTGTACATAAAACTATGATTATTATTTTTACTGTGTTTTTCTGGTTCCACTTGTCTAAAGGAAAATGAGTAAAGTGCGGGAGCCCACCACAGCAGTGGGTTTTTTACATAATCCTGGTAGCGTGTTTTGCTGATATTTAGCATGAGGACATGTGAAGTTGCAAAGCCACCTGGGATAGTGCTGGAGAACTGGTGAGGCAGAGGGAGCCAAACGCTGTGCTGTCTTGTCAAATCAGTCTAATGGTCACTTTGGGGAAAAGTCCTGCAATGAACCATCTCAGTGTGTGTGCCCAAACCCTGCTTTGCAGACAGCTGGTGGGGATGGTTCCGGACAAGCCAAGAACTGACCTGACTCAAGCAATGCTTGATGATCAGGGGCTTAGTGCTGGGCTTTTTTTCCCTGTCCTCTTTACTTAGGATGTAGATATATCCTGTGAGACAAGCGCTTTGCCAGGAAGCTTTTTGTAGGAGCTGATGGCTGGGGAGGGTTGGAAGGCTACAATTTTCCCCTCCCCAACATCAGGACTGCTTGCTGCAGTCTGCAACCCTCCCCTTCTGTGTGATCTGTGATCTGTGGTAGAAGTGATTGCTTTGGGGGAAGTCTGGGGTGCTGACTCGCTAGGACTGAAAAGGCCACCTTAAAGCCATGTCAGATCCTGGCAAGGCTATGTCAATGGGTTATTCTGTCCAGCTTTTAGGAGTCACGGCATGCAGCATCTCACCAACCCTGACCTCCGTGGCTGGTGGGTTCTATGTGAGCCTGATCTGGAGAAATGCTGTTCTCACCTTTCTTACTTGCAGCAGACAGCTGGCTGGGAAGGCAGGAGGGCATACCTAGGTCTGCCTAGGCAGGAGAACCATGTGTCAGCAGCGGGATGCCTCTGCAAGGCTGCAGGCTTGCTCTGGGAGTTGGGTTAAAATCTTCTAGATGCCATTTCCCTCTGCTAGTCAAGCAGATGCTGAAACAGTACTGCAGGAGGCAAGGATTAGAATGTGACCTGGCTGAACGCTGCTGTAGGAATGACTGAACCGTATAGAGAAATCTGTTATTTTTATAGATATTGCGACTTCTGGTTTGTCTCCACCATCTGAGAAGGCAACTCCTGGCATTCATATAAAACTATGGAGTTAATTTTAATTACTGACAAGTGCAGCTTGTGTTGCTATGGAAACACAAAGAAAGAACTGCCACTTCTACAAGTTCAGTCTGTAACTTGCTGCCTGGAAATACCATATAGGATCTGATTCCTCTCTTCTGTCTAGCAGTAGCAAAAAAGGCATAGCCACTGTATCAGCAAAGTTTAAACAATGCACAGTCAGTTTAGGTAAGAATAAAACCTCTACCTTTTTTCTTATTGGTACCATTTCTCTGTGAATCTGAAATAAAATTGGTATGTTCCTAGTTTCCTAATGACTTGAAAAACAGTCCCCAGTCAGTTGATGAAGGAAACTAAAGCACAAAATCATTAATATTAGAATTGAAAAGCAGCTATTAAGTCACGCAGTCCCCATACAAAATTGTTCATATGCTATTTTTTCCTACTGCTTTTCAGTGTCTAATTAAAAATGCAGCTGCATTTGTAATAAAACCTCCTTCAGCTTTAGTTTCAGGGCCAGAATGTTATACCTAAATCACGAGTTATCGGACAAAGGTTGTCCCTGTGTTTCTATACCGAGCTTTTCAATTTATGGCTGTTTTCTTAGCATGGAATATCACATTTTTACTCCCTGACTTTTGCCTGGGTGTAGCTTTGAAAAGTCAGAACCTGGACATTTTGTCTTCCTAAAACTACAGAAAAGGCTTGTTTATTTTGGGCATTTAGTTCACTAAAAAATACTGTGTGTTGAACTGAGGTCTGGAGTCAGCACTGTAATTTATTAAAATTAGTGGAGTTACACCCATTAACTCCCAGGATTCCTTTCTCTCTAGTTATGCTTTACATTATAAGTTATGCAAAGTATCCAAATTGCTGAAGGTCCTAGAGGATCTGGACTCTCCTTACATGGCTCAGAGATGTCTCTTTGCATAACAGGTTTATGAAAAGCAAATCCTGATGCACTTTTATAAAAAAAGAATGTGAGTGGGATTAGAGTTCTGCCTTCAGCTTCCTCACAGTAAATACATCACAGATTTCTACAATGCTTATAATTTTTTATCCCTGCACTGTGGTACTTGGACACAATTCCCACTGGTTTCAGCTGATTGTCCCATTTTGGTGGCCAAGAACATACTGTACCCTTGGGCGAGGCACCTATCCCCTTTCCCAGAGGCTGTCTCAGCTGCAGCAGTCACCCTAACCAGCTGCTTCCAGCCACCTCCCTGCCCAGTGTCTCCAGTCCCTCCAAACTGTGCTCAGCTGTTTGAACTGAACAGCCTGTCTAAGTCTTGTGTCCACCTTCACCTTGTTGTCCTCCTCCTAACCATCCATCTCAGGAGTGCAGTCACCTCAAACTCTATGGGACAAAAGGAGAAGCAGGCATGTCCAGACTTGGACCCTGGAAGCCTGAGCTGCCGTACAAAAATGTTTTCCTCTCTGTTGACTTTGTAGGGAGCTTGGGCTGGTGAATCTCAGGTTTGGACTTGTCCAGAGTGATTTGACCAAAATGGGGCCAGGAGCACTCCCAAGAGCAGCTCGGTGAGCAGATCTGAGCAGGCCTGACTTCTGCTGGGGACAGCCTCAGGCAGGAGCAGTGATTTCCATGGGGAACACCACCAGGAAATGTGTTCCCACAGCTTCACCCTAGCAATGCCAACTTCCTGCTACCTTCCTACTCCTGAGACACAGGATGTCCTGGAGTTCAATGCTCCAACCTTTTCCCTCCAAAAAGCAATAAAACCATGTGTCCCTGACCCCTGAGTAGGATACCTAAAAATGGTGAGGAACTGAACCTATCTTAAAAGCCTTCTTCATTCTCTGATTATGTCCAGCTAATCATTTTGTTTTAACATTGGAGGATGTATAACTGATGCTCTGGACAAAAGTCCTGGAGGTCTCTGAATCATCAGGGAAGTGGCCTGGATTAGAATGCAGGGAAAGACAGATGCAGGGTCTCAGTGGGTATTTTATACAAGAGAGAATCATTTTACAACATGTACTGTTTTGAGATTTATGAGAATGCAAGAAGGTTAATTAATGTTCAGTTATATCTAGAACTTTCCTCCAGTTTGTCAAACTAGGTAGAAAGTTTTAATAGATGAAAAGAGTGGGTCTGACACATCTCTACTGCTATACTTGGAGAATTGATGAAGAGCACAGACTCTGTGTGGCAGCTTTTGTGGAAGACTTTCAAATGGCTGCCAACTCACATCTGAGCTGATGAATGACTCAAAAAAGAGCTTAGCTCTCAATCTCACTGTTGTCACCCACAAGGAATCTGATTCCAGACACGTGTCCTTTTGTGGTTAGGAAATCCATAGCTTTTGTCTGTGCTCAGCTGTTGGGAGATCACAAGACGGAGGATGTAAGTGCACCCTCCTGCTGAGCAATGTCTGGCTTTTGAGGGAACCTGCCAAGGCCATGAGGGAGCCAGACACAGTCTACTGGTTCTTCTTCAAACAGTTACTGGGGCCAGGCTGGCAGCACCCCACCTCTGATAAGTCAAGTGGTCTCTTTTCTCTGGGCTGTTGAACACCCCTATGGGTAAATTTGACACAATCCCTCTTATTGACTATTCCTTGACTTTCTTGTGTAAATTTATATGGTACTTTCATGCTGAGGAATCAAAAGCCACCATGATCACAGTTAGTATGTCACTTGTTAGGGGATTTTGTTGGGGAGTGATTCCATTTGTGGGACCAGATGTGATAGATTGTTGCCATTGTAATAAGTCACTCATCTAGAATTTGTTCCTTTCCTTCAATTTTGCTGTTTTGTAGACTCTTGTACAAATTGTTTGTTCAAGACCTGTTTAAAGTAAAGATTCCATACTGCTTTTGCTTGAATGCTTTTTGTATTGATACTGCTTTCACAGAGTCTGGGCTGTCTCTGGATGAGATTCCCTGTGTCATCATGAGGCAGGACAATTTTTTCAAATGACCACGAAGATGATAAGAGACAGACTGAGTTTTTTAATACTTCCATAGGAAAGATATACACTGGAAATTCATAATGAAATACTAATTAGCACATGTGCTTTAGCTCATCAAGGACTTTCATTGCAAAGTCCTTAAAGTGAACAAGTTAAAAATGTCCCCTTAAGGGAAGAGGTTGACTGTAAGATTATTCAGATGCTTTGTTTGCAAGTGAAACATGATCCTGACTTCTAAAAGTGAAGGTGGAAAAAAATCTCCAGCAATTTCCCAGTGTGACTGTGAAACAAAAAGGGAGATAAAGAAAAACTCAGCTTTTGAAATTGTGGAGGATTTTTCTGAGGAAGACTTCAAGACAGTCTTAGAATAAATAACAGCTGTCTGCAACAAAGGGCACGTGATGCACAGTGACAGGAACGGGTTGTGAACTGCACTGAATTGTGTCACGTAACTACAAGGCTGTGGGTGTAGCTGCAGCGGTGATGGATGACTGCATGGAATAAATTGTATGTAGTTGAGGCTGCAGGAAGTCTTTGGCCTGTTGTTCTCCTGGACGAGTTCTGTATTTGGGGCTCTGGGGTGTGAGTGATCAAGGGCATTAGCTGGGACATACAAGGAGAAAGATGCCACTGTGAAGGAGCATCAGCTGTCATTTGCAGCCAGTATGTGCAGTTTTGCATGTGCTGTTTCTGGAGAGGTCCAGAATCAAAAGCTTCAGATAGAGAAGTTTTGTATTCCCATCTTGGCAACGGGTGAGGCTAGAAGGTCCTCATTTGCAATGAAGGGTATGCCTGAAGGATTGGGGAGTCCAGATCAGGTGGAAAAGATAGCACAGATTTAGATCCACCTGAGCAGAGTGATGATTTATGCCCACCTAGATAGCCAGAGTAGGGAACACCTCCCTGAAGAAACCATGACAGTGATGTGAGCAGCCTTGGCTGGTCTCCAGGTGCCAATGTGGTCAGCACCAATTTTATCCAGAGAATCAATCTGCCTTTGTTTTAATGCTGATGGCTTAATATACCCTTACCCAACACCCTCTGCAGACAGTTAGAGACTTGTGGGGGGAATCTAAAATGCACTTAAGCGAAATACGTGAGTGCCCCTCTCTGCCATGGGTTGGTGGGCATTCAAAAGAGCAGAGCAGCCTCTGAAAATTCCCTTGTTTTATTGCAAGGTTGTTTTATTGCTGAGCTACATGGTAAGAGCCTGGTTGCTGCAGCAATTGGGTTTATTGAGTGCATTTATCCAAGAGGTGCTAGAAAATAGCCACAGAGCAGCTGGGAAAATGTCCCTGTTTCCTTCCCACCTGGAGTGGGAAGGTGGTGGCAAAAGTACTTCCACCCCCTTGTGGTGGCCCATCCCATGTACCAAGCTAAAGGCTCTGTCACAGTTGGTATTAGCCAACATTATGCTGTTGTTACATATCAGAAACTCCCTCTTTTTGAGTGCTGTATTTGTGGCTTCTCAGTGTGCTTCACAGTACATTTTGTGCCCATTTCCTTGCAGAGATGATTCATGTGATGGAACGTCATGTTTCTCAGTGAGTGATGGCAGTAACTGAATAATTTTAATGTCTCTGAATGCCAAATTTTTTTCTAACGTGTTTCTGTTTTGTGTGTAGTAGACTCAATGAAAAGGCTAAAGCTGTCATGTGTTTTTAAAATTCAGCTTCAGTTACTGGTTATCTTTTTCCTGATTTTTCTTCTTTTCTGATTTCCTCCTGTAGTTTATAACATTTCAGATATATTTGAGTGATGATTTCTTTGGTAATAGTCCTTGCTTATATTAAAATGTAACATGTATGCATTTTAGGAGGCTTTCTAAAACCCAAAAGTTTCTAAAGTTGCTTTTCCTGTGTGAGATGTCTTGTCTCTTTTTTTCCCTTTATTGTGTTCAATTGTTCTTTACGTGGTTTACATGGTGCTCAAACAATTCACAGAAGAAATTTTCCTATTCTCTCAGATTTTAGCACTTAATTCCATGCCAGTACATACTACTCAGAAATAAGTGTCAAGTAACACAGAAGATGAATTGAAGTTAGGGTGAGACATAAGCTAAGTATCTCTCTCACTGTTGTATTTGACAGTTTTGAAACCTTCAGTACACCATATCGTGTCCCTGAACTCATGAGAAACTTGTAAATTGAATTTGTACAAAGCAAATACATTGAGTTAGTGACTTTGATATATCTTGAGTGGCCTTTTGGGAGAACAGCGGAGCAAACAAATGGCAGTTTGAGGGGTATTGCACAATTTACCCTAAACATCCAACTACTGCCTGGGCAAAATACATGATTCTACCTGTGCATCCTATATAGCCTGCAGAAAGAAACAATGTCCTCCAGGATCTGACAAAAAATATGGGCCAAGCTTCTCTCCTGACATGTTCTCTCCTTTTGGCATAGAAAACGCCAAAGAAGAAAGAGAGAGCAAAGCTTGCAGGGGGAGGAGCTTCTTGTAGAACCCAGGGTGGGTACTTGTGACCCTAGAGAGTAGGTGGAGGTATTGGTGGCCACCATTATTTTCTTCAGAGAGCCTTTCCTGAGTGATGCTGTGTGCCTTGCACTCTTTGGGGTGTTCCTGATAGCCTCAGAGCCACGAGGAGATCGACCTCTCCGAGCCTGAGTTTGGGTTCTCCCTGCTTTGGCACTGGGGGGGCAGTTCCCTTCATGGCCATCTGGCACCTCCATGCCCAACTCCATATCTACCCCACAGACAATTCAGCTTTCTTCTCCCTTGGCACTTCATCCTTTTCCTTGAGGGACTCTGACTTGTCGAGGCTTTGCAGATGGAGGAGACTGTATGCTCGAGCTTGTGTTTACTTACTCTCTTTTATTTCTATTTTATCATTTTTGAGCACATACTAAAGTTGAATCCATTGCCTCCATTCTGGACCCAAATCAGACCTGTGTTTGATTAGGACACATGGTTTTAGAGAGGACATCACAAAATGGAGAATTTACAGTAATATACTCTCAGGTTTCATCACTCAGTATGAAATGTATGTGCCTTCTTTCTTACTTTAAGGCATTTTCTTTTAGCTTTCCACTGCTCGTGTTTATTGTGTTATTCTCTGCTTGTTGCATCTTCCTCTTGTTTCCTTCTTCTCTTTTGTGTTCCTTAATTTTTGCTAAAATTGTTCATAATCAATTTTTCTCTTTTCGCTTTTTGTCTGGTAAGAAAAATCAGCATCAAAAAGCTATATGAATTTTAGTAACTGTTTTTATCTCTAGAGATTTTAAACTTTGTCAGAACATCCTGATAATATTCTGATTGAAATTCCCCTCTGAAGTCTCAATTTGATACACAGTGTTGTTTCCCCTGTACCTCTTTGCAGAAGGACACTTACTGATGTTTTTATTTAACCTCTTGAGAAGACACAAAATGGGAAACAAGCAAGTAACAAGCATTTCAAAATCCCAATGCTATAAATCTGTTTTGTTTCCCTTCTGCTTACAAAAATGACAAATTATTTATTTTATTATCTGATATCACACCAATAACAAGAGGAGTCTGTTCCATGCAGTCCAATTATGAAAAATTGCCTGAGATAAAATGACTCACAGTGGGCTTGTTTTTCATGGCACTATTGCAAGGAAATATTTACCTGCCTGTAGTGAGGAGAATTTACATTTATACTTGCAGCTGAAAACATCCAATCAGAAAAAAATAATTGTCAGATGAAATGTTGGTCAATCACAGTTGTTTGGACTATTTTCTCTATGCATGGAATCTAGTTTGACCCCAGATGTGAAATTTTTCTAACTTTAGCCAGTGGGAGAGTTTAGGGCATTGGGATGGATTGGAGGGTTCCCTGAATTCCTTTCCAAACTGGTTTTCTGAAAAACGGAGTACAAGTTTGATCATGTTACTCAAATGCTTTCTGTTAAGATGTGAGAATGAATTGGCTTGAGGGGATTTGATTTTTTTGCATTTGTTATTTTTATTGGTTAGTAGTAAATTAGCTAAAAGACTGCATCATTCCCTGGATGTGTGTGAACTGTTGGTGGAAGAGACATGGAAGCCATTGTCCTAGTTTGAGATAGGAAGCAGGTTGCAGTCACTCCTCCCCCAGCCAGATTCCGGGAAAAAGAAATGTTTTCTTTGGAGGAAAGTGAAGAAGATACAAAACTATTTATTTAACAAACACACAGGAAAATAATAATAATGCTAAATAATAAAATCTCTTGCAGTGGAGAGAAAACCTGGAAGATTTGAGAGTCCTTCTGTTGGTGTGGTCCCTCTCTCCCCTTTCTAGCTGGGTCGGTGTGGGGGACCCCTCCCGCACCCGGTAGAAGGCCTCCCAGTGAGGTTTCGATGTTCTGGTGTTCTGAACAAGTCCAGAAGAGAAGAAGGGGAGACCAAAGTCTCAGGAAAACACAGGAGTTTAACTCTTCGTGTCTCTCTGAAGAAAGCTGAGCCGAGAGCTGCCTGGAAAAGCAAAACCCAGGGTGCTTCCTTCCCCCTCTCTCTCTAGCCACAACCTTGAAGCACAGACATGCTTTGAAAAAGTTCCTTTGACTGTTTTTTTTTTTCCGTTTCTCTCCCCTCTTGTGCTCAGTTTAAAGGCACAGAAAGGCAAAAGATTCATTTTCTGGCACAGAGTAGGCGATATGGGATACATCATAAAGTCACCCCAAGACAGCCATGCATGTCAGTAACAAGATTAGAGACTCAGTTATTTTGTTTGGTTATGTCCTCTTCCAAATGGCTGGATCCCCTCTTGTGCAGCATTACAAAATGGAAGTGTCTGTAAGAAGCAGAGATCAGACTTCACCAGAAAGGCACATAACAGACTATTACATATTTTTTCTGTATTATTGCAAAAAATTGCTAATGTCTTGACCTCCATTAGAAGTGCACATCCTTTAGGAATAGCTGATGAAATGTATAGCTCCATCCATCAGGCTTTCATTTCAGAGTGGAAATATTCTGAGTATATGTACTTGGGTGTACAGGCAAGAAAAGAGAGATACTATGTTGGCCTGCAGCTACTTCAGAACACTATGTCCCATCCTAACCTCATTCCTGTACCTCTCACAAAACATGGGGTTGAATTTTCTGCACCATCCGGGTGGCTAAGGTGGGCACTGATGCTGCACTCTCTGGGCATTCTGTGAAGAGAGGGAAGGTGTTTTGAAGGATACAAAATCAGGAGCCTGCGTCATCAGTGGGGGACTGATCCACGGCTGGAAACAAAGAGCATTTCTCAGTTCATCGGCATGTTGTTTAAGATTTAATGCTCAGTCACTGAGGAAAAAAAACCTCTTAATCATGTTTATGTGACATGGCAGATAAGGCTGTCATTTTGGGTGCAGGCCAGGTGTATGAGTTTGCTGTTCGCCTGAATGGTGGCACATGCAATGATTCCTGAGGATACTGTGCATAATTTTCCATCCCTCAGCCCTGCCCAAAAGCCTGGTTATGACTCTGCAGCCATTCCAGGTACTGAGCACAAAAAGAGAGCAAGGAAAGCATTACTGGGGCTTTCACTGACAAGCAAACCAAGTTTTGCTTGGCTTTTTTCTCTCCCCTTTGTCAGTTAGTGCTTTTTTGGGAGAGAAAGTGCTTTACTTCCAGCTCAAGTGTTTAATGAAGATAGCTTACCAGGCTTCTGCAGTGATTAACAATTGGGCAGGCTCTGTCAAAACTGGTGTTGGGGATCACATATATATGTTTTTACATGTAGTGTATTAGTTTGCGTTTGTCTGCCTATGTTGCTGAAAATTGATACTAAGAATATCTTCTTTGAAGTAAGAAAATTGCCATTTTTTGTCTCCTTTGTGTCTTAGAGAACATTCCATCCTCCTGAAAAATTCATGTTTGTTCTGGGAATTTCTTTGGCCTCAAGGCAGCACATTTAGAAATGTACTTTTAAAAGAAGAGCAAGAAAGATTTGGTGAGCCACTGCCAAACCTTGCAGAGGTCCCTGCCCTGAGATGATCCTTTTCCTTCAACTAATATCCACAAGCCTCGGCTTCCTGCTCCATGTAGACCAGCCTTCACCTTGTTGTGGTGCAGGGGGCATTGCTGGAGATGCAACCTAGTCAGGATGGTTTGCCATGTGCTGTGGTTTGCCATATACCATGGTGGGGAAAAAAAAAAAAAAGAGCAAAACAATTCCTGCTCTGCAAATTGTAAACCAGCTTTGAAGGCAGACATGCAGACACAAGGTCTCACAGACTGGGAGGATGAAAAGAAGACTTGTTAATGAAAGCAGGAGCATGCAGCTAAGAGGACCATTATTGCCTGGAGCAGTTATATATCAATGGAGAGGTTAAAAAAAATCAACTGTGCTTCAGCAGTGGTAGAATGCCTCCAGGGTGTCTCTGGGCCTGGAGGATGGCCTGCAGGGTGTCCCAGGAGGGTGTCCACCTCGGAAGAACAGTTGCAGGGAGCTTCATAAGCAGGAGTCCTACCATGATGAAGCAGCAAGGCTGACTGAGATGCTGGGAGTTGATTTGCCATTAAGAGGCTGACATCCTCTCCTGTGCTGGGTCTGAAAGAGCTCACAAAAAGACAGTTACAGGCTACAGATGAAGATGCTTTTCTTCTTTTTTTTTGGTTTATGAGGAGAATCTAAGAAAAGTGATCAACTTCGGAACTTTCTGAATAGATGCTAGAATAGCAGTCTGATCACTGCAGCCACCAGATGTTTTGTGATAGTTGCATGTGCTATCTCACTTCAGTCTGTTCTTCAAAGGCAATGAGACCACACAGTTTCAGTGTCCATTGGTCTTTTCTTCCATCCATTGGTCCATTGATCCATCCATCCATCAATCCATCTTTCCATCTGTCAGTCTCTACTGCCCAGCAAATATCAAGAAATTTCAGTTCTGATGGAGAGATGTCAAAGATGATGTATTCATATATATATTCATATATTCAGACCTTTGGGAAGCAGGGCACTTTTGACCTCTATCCACTCTTTGGATAGAGGAGAGACACCAATTAATGTCCCTGCACACTGACAGATTGCAGTGAGAGGTCAAGTATATTTGTAACTTGGAATCAGCTCAGTACCTTCTGTCCTTTCTTCTGCTGGTAAGCAGGAGTGTGGCAATAATATAAGGATGCTACTAGAGTTCCAGTGGTGTGGTGCTGGCTGGAGACCTTTGGGAAGCAGGGCACTTTTTTGTGGAAAGCCGGTGAAGTGACAGAGGCATTTTACTCACAAAACACTTAAAAATAATCCATTGGAATAATAAAACAAATTTATATATATAATAACAAGAACCTTCTATATTTTCAGAAGGTGTTCAGAGGGAATGTGCAAGGCTATGTCTTTCTTGGAGGCTGCAAACTAATCCATGCTCCATTAATTACCAACCTACCATTTTTCCTTCAGTGATATCCCAGAGGACTTTACAGGAGAGGGATGGGCACCCCTTATTTGCTTTCTTCAGGTGATCAAAAATGTCCCAAAGCAATGGGATGGGGACAGGATGGTTTTCATATTGGATGGCAGACCCACCTCCTTCTAGATGGATTACCACCTCAGGATGAAGGCAGTGAGTAGTCATGCTAACCTTGATGGTGTGACAAGGCCAGCTCTGAAACCTGCATTTTTCTTGGTGATGTCTGCAGGGAAAGAGAATATGCACTGGTTCTCCACTTGGACTGGCTTTTGGACACCTTTTTGACTCAACAGCACCTGTGGGTGCCACCCTTCTGGGGCAGGATTGTGGTATCCCTCATCTCTGATGGGTGGTGAATCTGGTAGTGCTGCTGTGTGCTCTGGGTTATGACTCACGAGGTATGACTAACCCATGAAGGGAAACAGAAATCCATGTTACTTCTTTGTGTAGAGGTATGGGAAGGTTCCTCAACTACACTTTGAAATATTTCCAAGACCGAGACTGCCAAGATCTGCCAAGTGGAGCCATCTGACCAATGATGGTAAAATGCAGAATGGAGCTAATCAGGTTTTAATCATGAGGATTTCAAACATGCATAGCTTAGGCCACTGCAATCCTCTCCTGGGAATATATGCATGAAGGTAAAAGTGTTGCTTAACAGTTTATGAGACTTCTATCCAGAAATGCTCCAGATGGCACAGGGATTCCCCCAGTTGCATGGTTCTGAGCTGCTATCAGTTGGAAAAAATGATATTGGGAGAAAACTGTTGATGTGGAAGTAAACCTTTTTACATTCACTCTAAATACTACCCTTGCTCTTTCCCATTACTACTTCTTTGGTACCCAAAGCATCTTCCAACAGTGGCTGCATAGAAGAAGAGCTTCTCATGGCACCGGGTCACTGGCATAAGGCTGTGCTCTCCTAATAATCACACAGCACCTTCATAAATCTGCCCATGTTTATTTTTATTCAGGCTGTTGGGTACCATTTTTAGGAAACCTGTGCAAGATGTGCTGCACTAGCCACATTAGCCACAAGAGCTTCGTAGCTGACTCAAAGGAAACCAGCTTGGTGCTGCTGCTTGAAGGCTTGAGCATGTCCTCCTCTCTTGGCAACTGGTGTCAGGAGGGTCTGTGCAGCTCCTGAGCAGGACAGACTGGTGGACTGGCTCAAAACTAGCTGTAAAAACCTGTTGGCTTAAAAGCTGATCCAACGTGCTGTGACACCTTGCACCTTTACCACCAGGCTTTATTGTCTATGTTTTGCTCTGTTACAGCTGCAGCATTAGCAAGTATCCAACTTATTTGTGTTAGGGCAGGATGGGCTGCGGGTCATGCAGGGACTGAAATTACAGCTGTGCTATATGGACACAACACCACTGCTGTCTCCTCTTTACATCTGTACCTGCTGTCTTTCCTGGCCTTTTTTTTTTTCCATGCATCAACTGCATTAAATATTTGGCATTCCTGGCCATGGTGTATAGGAAAATGGCTTTCTCAGATCAAAAGGTGGTTGTTCCTCATTTGGATAAATATAAACCTGTATAAGACTTGAATAAATTTAAAGATTAAAGTCAGATATAAATAAAACAATTAGAACCCTCTTAGGCCGAGGTCCTTCAAGTAAGACAAGTACAGTTTTAAATGATTACAAAAAGTGACACTTCTTGGCACTTGTAGGGTTTGACCAAGGGTTTGTCCAAGGCAGAGAGTCCTTTGAGCAGCAGTGCACCAACATGCTTGAAGCCTTGCATAAGGTGCTACTGTAATTCTCTCCAATATTCCCATAGCACGTGATTTCAGTGCTGGTTGCAATCAGTGCAATCTGACTCCTGTCTGGCAGACTTCCTCCTCTGTGTAAATTTTACTTTCCATGAATCCTCATGAGTTTCCAGGTTTCTTTCCATGAGAATGTGTGTGACCATAACTGGATTATTTGCCTATTTGAGAGAAGTAAATGCAGCTGGAATGAATTAATTTTTTTAATCAATGTATTTGTGAAAATACTTTTTGTTTATGTTCCCTCTGCCTTTTCTGATACTTTCACAGAAATGTGGAAAAAATCCATCTTATTCTTTTGATAAGACCACTACATGCCTCAGCTTTTAATTGTGATAAAAAATCTCCTTTGACAGGTTTGCCAATTTAAAAGTCAACCACAGTTTATTGAAATGAAATAAAGGAATTGAACTTCAGTTCTCCCAGAGAATCACTCTTCTCATATCCTGAGCACACATTAGTTCTGGATCTCTGTGGAATACAATAGGAAAGAGGTTATTGAATTGAAGTTTCAAACACAGAAGCAGAACTCTGGCCAATTATATTTTGTCAGGGCTGAAATTGGACTAGTCAAAAAGAAGATATCAAACTGCAAACCAAAGTGATGTGGAATCAGATCACTTTTGAGACAAAATGCTTCTCTGACTGGAAGGGTGAGAGAAGTGATGCTGTATTTTTATCTTTAATATTTGCCTGCTCTTCATGTCTTCCTTCCTGACTTTGTCTTCTGTCATCAACTCTGTTGTGTTGCTGCTTAGAATTCAACAATTGTACTGAGTATTAGATGTCAGAGTGCTTTTGCCATTTAAGTTGAGGATGTGCTAGACAGTCATGTGAAAGGTCAAAGCATGTGCTCTTTTGGGATATCACGAGGTCAGGCCCCAAGCAGTCACCTGCTAGGACAGGGGAGGACAGACTGACTGTCAAATGTCCTGTTTGCTGCAATGAGATGAGGTTTCATGATGAACTGTTATGCACTCAGCACTCAGTGCTGAATTTCTGTTACCTTCCCATTCCCGTTGGAAGGGCACTAATGTTCTGTGCTTTGTATGAGATGTTGAGCTACAATTTTCTTCAAATATTTAATTTTGTGACAAGTTTTGCTACATTTACTTCCCTTCACATCATGCCTTGCCCCAAGCATCCTGTGCGCCTTTACACAAGACTCAGATGTACCTTCTGAGAAGCAGTCTGTAGGTACTCTTGGAACCCACATGTATAGCTATTAGCTTCAAGATTCTAATGCCTGCATTAATCATCAGATTGATTCCCTTATGTTGCATTTTGTAAGAAAGTCTAAATTGCTTCATTCATGTAATTATTTACAGTCCCATTTATATTAAGGTTTCTTACACAAATTATATCGTCTGATGCAAAGTAAATGACTCAGTTTTTACAGACCTTTGGTTATGGTGCCATCTGCGTTTCTGTCATCTAAGAAAATTTTCATTTTGTGATTCTATTCATGCACACACCACAAATGCGAAATACGTGATGCAAAGAGTCATCACTGAGTCAAAACTAACAAGATACAGGCAACCTCAATATGTTGAGATAAAATGTTCTGGGGGAAAAAAAAAGAATCAATGACTTGCAAAAATGATTGTGGCTTCAGAGAAAGTATCTTTGCTGTTTGTATTGGACAACTGAGTATTCAGATAGTGCAAGTTCTCTATAAGTAGTATTTGCTTATTCAAAGGAGATACAAAACGAAAAAGCCCAGGTAGTTTATACATTGTTAAAAAGGTTATTTCAAGGTTCTATTGACCAAGTAATTTTTGATGAATGCAATGCTGAGGGCCCAATGTTCACACTAAGGACATTTCAAGGATACTTCAGACTAGCTTTAGCTTGTTCTCATGGATTGGAAAGCCACTACCAGTTGAAGCCCATCTTTAGCTTTCACTTCATCCAGAAATAGACCAGTTTGCATGGTACACTCGCACTCAGCAGCAGAAATCAATGCATGGTTAAGTAGGGGTCATCAGGAAGTTTTGCGCCAAAAGCAGACTCTCAATTTGAACAAAAATGCATGACCATAAATACACCTAGGCAGTGTTTGTAATGACAAGTGGAATGAAAATTTCTGTCAAAACCATTTCTTCATGGAATGTAGGAATTCAGATTGAATTAAATGATTAAGTGGAAGGGTGTCTATTCTACAAAAAAAAAAAAACAAAACCCAAAACAAACCAACAAACAAAAAACCCCACCACTTTTTTCTGTCAAAGCTTTTCATTAATAGTGACAAATTTCGACTCATACTTTGTCTGGCAGCCCCAGCCTAGGGCATTGAGCAACTCCATGGAGATGCTGCCCACTGGGCTAAGGCTGGGCAGGACATCAGCTGGTGAGTGGGGGTTGGCATCCAGCATGGTCACAGCAAAGCTGTGGTATAGATCAAGCAGAGACTGGGGGCAGGACCTCAGCTCAAGGGTAGCGCCAAAGAGGAGTGACCCTGGCCCAGGCTTCATCAGCCTTCTGACCAAGGCCACCAGCTCAGCTGGCCCCAAGCCCAGCCTGTAAAACCCACAGGAACAACAGGAAGTGTGTTCAGGACCACAACATACGTAGTGCAATTCCAAATATCCATCTGAAAAATCTAGTTCTTTGCTTAGACTGATAAGTGAGGCGGAGATTTTCAAAATTACAGCATGTTACCCACTCGGCAGCTTTCTGCATTATTGCCTTAATCTGGAAGGATTTTAACTGCAGTGGAACAGATGTCACATATTGCCCTGCAAAAATCTGCATATTGCATTAAGGAATACTACATGGGGGAACTGGTTTTAAAATGCTTTCCAGAGGAAAACTCCTGCTTTGATAGTCCATGTCTTAATAAATAGTGGATACTTCAGCACAGTGAATACCCAGATACTTTTATCTGGGAAGGTACATAATTGAGACTGCTTATCAAAACAAGATTTTATTGGGAAAAAATAATGAAATAAAAAAATGTTTGTTTCATCTTGTCACCCTTTATATTAAACTTGGATGACTTTTTTCAGTTAAGGTTTTGGAAATTTTGTTTTAAGCAGGCATAAAAAAGAAAGCAACAACACAATTAAAAATCACAATATCATGACTCTAGAAACTGAAGCTTTTCTAACCAATTGCTGTGGATTTGCAATGAAGCAGTGATGGACAAGGAACAGGATATGCTGTTCACCTAAATTAGCTCAGCTCCTGTGCATTAGAGTGCACGCCTTTACCATCAATTATTGGAAGGAATTTATAACCAGAATAAATGGGGCATGCTTATTTCTTTCAGCACCTAATTAGTTATAATGCCGCCTTCCTAAAAGCATTACAGGATCCCACATGGTACCTGAGCTAGGAATTGTGTTATCTCATATCCTGAATCTGTGGGGCAAAATGCTGAGCACATTCAGTTAGTGCAATGTTAAATGTGGCACATCCTTATTTACAGTTGGTTTTTACATTGCTGGTGGGCATATCTACAGATGATATTTTTCTAATATTGAGGGAGGATTGATGAAGAACCTTCATTCTGGAGTCTTGGGAAAAGTGCTAAATTTTGAATAGTACTTTTGGCATCTTTAGAATATGGGATAGCATCTCCCTCAGTAAGGAGCAAAACGCAGCAGGGCTGTGCTGGCTATGTTTTAAAAACCCCAAACAGCCCAGGGAACAGGCAGGTTTCTGCAAATGTCTTGGCTGAAAGGGGGTCAGATTTGAGCTATAGCGCTGGTCTGGCTGGGAGGAGAGTCAGTGTGGAGGAGCATCATGTTAGTGCCCAGTGCAATGTGTTCTCAGGTGCTATTGCCATAAGCAGCGAGGAACTGGTGCAAAACCTACTTGGCACATAAGATGGGTGCATTCACACCATTTTAAAAGTCCTTACATGCATTTTAATAACCATAAACACTGTGTTTTACCTATGTCAGTTTACAGATCAGCAGAACAAAGTGCATATCAAAGCTGGGATTAGGCAACACACAGAAAGGGCTGTCCCTGGCTCTGTCTAGCAGAGCTGTGTACTGGCCCAGGCAGTCAGTGTGTTCAGCAGTTCAAGAGGATTAAATTGAACTCATTGGATTTGTCACTTGCAGAGTTTTATCCAGCGGTCGCATTTAATTTCTCAGTTCTCAACGCCTGCAACCTAATTTCTACATCTGGAAGGGGTGTGTGGAAGGTGGGGAGGAGTGAGGGGAAGCATCAGACTCAGAAAGAGCCACTGCCAATTTAAACATCATTTAAAGTCTTGGGGCTGAAGTGTCAACAGAGCAGTGTGGTGAATAACACCCTCTGTATGCTAACACGAGGACCAGTGCTTGCTGTGTACAATTCTTCCTGTCCCTGCCTTGCTCCTTGTGCTGGTTTAAAAGTAAACTGGCAGGAAAAAATAAACTGAATTTTAGAAAGACCACAAATCAGAGCTACAATTTACTAAAATGATTATAATACATACAATGACACAGGATAAAAACTGGCTTTGACCCACAAGGACAAAGTACAACCCAGCAGCCTGGGACAAGAATAGCACAGTGCTCCTTAGCTCCTGTGCCGAGCACCGAATGGTCCCCCTGGATGCAAAGCAGAGGGAAAGGAAACCTGTTAGTTGGGATGATGGTCGCAGTTCTGTCAAAGGAATGATCACAATATCCTATGGCTGTCATAGTCTTGCTGGAGTTCTGTTCCCCCTCTGGATCCTATAAGTGGTACCCCAAGTACCAAAACCCAAGGATTATATATGTCCAGGTTCAGGTGGGAATGCCCAGTACCTCCTCCAGGGCAGGGAGTTTCACAATGGGTGGTTTCACTCTGTGAGTTGTGGGATATTTTTGGACTCTTTGATGATCTAGGTCATTGCAACTGCCTATTGGGCCAGTGCAGTTGCGTCTGTTATTGACCCATTAGCAGAGAGGATCCCTCCAGCTGGGTGTGGAGGTGTTAATGCCTCCCCTGAAGAAAGTTATCACAACTGGGTAATTGGTGTGAAAAGAGACACTCCTCTGCCTCTCAAGATTTGTCTCTTTCCTTATCTATTGTAGCCTGGGGCGTCAGGTGTGCCCTGGGCAGTTGTTATAAATGATTTGTTCATACAAATGATTCAGTCCATCAGAAATTACATAGAGGGTATAGAATATACAGTTTTTGGTTATACCCACATAGTGATAAACCGGTCCCGGCCCCTGTAACTATGACACTCCTAGCAGGTCTTGTCTTTTTTGAGATGTCACCTGCTATTTTGTTCAATATGCTATGCCAATGAGGGTAGATCTGCTGTCTCATCAGCTTCCTTCTGCCCAGAGAGTCCCATCTCCAGTTCACTTTCTCTGCTGTGATAGTTTTGGTTTCCCAGCCTTGGCTGGGACTTACAGTCCCCCTGCTCCTGCCCTTGCGTCTCCCAACATCATTAGTGTGCTGGGTCTGCTTCTGCACATGCCTTCATCCCTCAGATGGTTATTAAGCCTTTCAAGTTTATGGAAGTGCTTCTCTTCTCTGCAGTTATCTCTTAGCCAAGTTATCCATATTTAATTGCTTTAATCACTCCTCAATTCCTTCCAGACACCCAAGTCATTATTGTTTGATTTTTTCTTTTAATTGCTTCCAATTTCTCAGTGTTGTAGCTTTGTTTTGTACTGTAGGCATGTCTACAGACCTCAGAGATAGTGAGGACTTCTCCAGTCTTGCAGCTGAGCTTCTTGATTAGCCTAAGCACAGGGTTAGCCAAGAAGTTCCCTCTCCAATCACAACCTCTCTGGCAGGTACAGAGCAAGGATTGACATGCTGTCAGCTTAATGTCTGAGTGAACGGGCAAAGAGGAGTTTGGACTGGAGCTACAGTGGTTGCACAGGGGAGACTGCCTCAAAACAGGATGTTCCATGAGATCTGCTGAATGTCTCCAGCTCCCAGTGATATCAGGAACAAATCTAAACCTGATGTTTTTCCCTGTGCAAATGCTAGGAAGTGTCTGGAATGAAAGTTTTGAATTACCTTAGGATATGTTGCATCATATCTTCAGAGATTTTTTAAGCTTTCCATCCCAAAGCCATATTATTTGTTCTGAGTTTATTATTTATTTCTTGTTTTTAACTTTTGGGGTTGTAGCAAATGTGTTGAAATCAGAGTCTGATGTCTCATAGATGAGTGTTAAGTTTCAGAGCCTCTCATTGGTCTAAATCTGAACTCACAGGGTTCCTGGGGCAAGAGGATGATGAGATTTTGACTCTGGAGCTTCATACTTTCAATTGTCACTACTCCCCAAATTTTAAATTAAAATGCAACCCCAGCTTGCAAAGAAAGGATGGAGTTGCTTAACATGTAGTGAGAGGCATGTCTGTGAGACCAGGAAACACATGGAGCAAGCACTTATTTTTTTTTATGTTTCTTTCCTTGCATCTTTCAATTTATTAAATATTAATAATATATTGCATCTGGAAATTGACATTAGGTAGAAGAAATAGAATCAATTTTTAATAAATATGAGCAATAAATAAAACATTTAATAAATAATGCATGGCAAAAGATTACTGAAAGATTAAATAATGATCTTGTATACATACTCGAGCTATTATTTATTAATAGCTTTTTGCAGTGCAGCATTCATGACACTCAGGAAAAGTACAGTTTCACCTGAAAAGTAAGCCAGAACAGAGGAGAGCTGCAAGTTTCCATTTTTTACCTCTATGGTTTTCAGATCGTATGTCTTTCATGGATGTAGAAAAGGAAATGTTTCTTTTCCCTTGTCCCAGCCCTGGAAACTCTAGGTGCCCCAAGCGCTGCTGCCAGGCTGAGGCTTTCTCCAGGTCAACCCTTGTAAATCTGTTACTTCCTCCTAAACCTCCTAAAAAAAAATTCACCAGGGAAATATCCAGTGACAGTTAATTTAGTATCTGGGACTTTGACCAGCCCTCTAAATATATTTCTTTTTCCAATACTACCTTTTCATGCTTAGAGAATCAGTAAGTTGTATCAAAACCCAGGTTGTTGTATCAGACCTGGCTCCCCAGGTGCTAAACTTTGTTCTGAGGCAACAGTTTTACTAGCAGTGACCAATTTATTTGCAATGAAACTTGATCATTACTGTAAAGGTTTAGCTTTCAGCAAAGAAGATTCAAATACAGTTCAGATAGCCCTCCATCCCCCCCCCCATAAATGCTTTCTGTTGTATGGAAAAATAGGGTTTGGTTTCTAAAACTGAAATGAAAAATTTCAAAGCAGATTTATATAATTGTTAATGAATATCTGATAAAAGACATGTGTAGAAATAATTTATTTAATAAATTTTTAATTTTAAGATATGCGGGCTGAGTTTTTCACCAAAGACCAAAGGAAAGGGAGGAAAATTCCCACTGGTTTTTTTTTCAAAAGTAATTGTGTGTCAAGAATTTGTGTACCCTTTTAACAATTTTTTCAGATACCATTGTGCTTCATTGTGTGCCTCTTTCTGTGTCTCTTTGTAGTGCTCAGTGGCAAAACAGTCTGGAGCAGCAGATTGGGACCTGCTTTGGGCCTCCTAGAAAGTGGCCTTGTCTGCCTGCAGTCTGGCACCTCATTTGCTTCTACTCAGAATTGGCTTGGTGATAAATATAACTACTAATTATATTTTAACCTACATATTTTCCTTCTTCTTTTTTTTTTTTTAATCATGTATGCCTTCTTAGAGACTTCAATTGCCAGTGGAATACTTAAAAGAGGCATTTTATGCAGTCCATGTTTAAGTACCCAGTGTTCAGTAATATCACTTTGGCATCTCAGTATTAAAAAAAGGTTAAACAATGCAAAGGGCAAGTCATGGCCAAATCTGACCAGTGTGTGAATGGCACTGAGTCACACGTTGCTTTCATGTGGTGCTGGGGTGAAAGCAGGCTCTCTGCTCCCAATGTGTCCCCCTGCTCCACCCAAGTCAAGGCTCAGATGGAACAACATCATAAACAAAAGACCCGGGACTGATGCCACTTTGCCTGCTCTCATGAGCACTTTAATGCACGTGTGATTTAAAGCCTGTCTGTCTGCATTTGTCTTCAAAGGGCTGAGCAGGATTACATGTATAAAATCAGATTATATCTTGGATGCATTAATATGTAAGAGGGGGGTGTTGGGAACTGGACCCTGCACCAGAAGCTCTCCTTGTTGGCAATTCTGGGATTGCTTGCTGACTGAACAGACATTCCCCTGCAGTCTTTTTTGTTTACAGCCTGTTATTATGATCCTGAAGGAAATCAAACTAATATCAAAGCATGTTTTTTAAGAAACAGAGAAATTATTTCCCAGCTTGTTCATGTTCCACACTGCCACTACCAATGTTGCCAAGTACACAGCTTGTTCACGTCAAAATTAAGCAGATGACTGCGCTGAACTTGCAAACAGAGCTGGCTAAGACCATGCATTGCTGGCCACATCAGTTGCAGCTTTTGGTTGAAATAGAGTGTCTTCAGAAAGTGGCTTGAAGCAATTGCCCTATGGCACATGACAAGTTCAGGAGTGCCTCTTCTGAGAAGGAAGGAGAAGAGCAAGTATATGCCCCAGTAGTCATTTTGCCTTTTTTCCCTCAGTGTCAGTAATGTTTATCACCGATCCATTCCTATAGGTTCCTGGCACTACAGTATGTGTCTGATCGACATAACAACTGGGTTTTACTCAATCCTGCCTGTGGTTTTCTTCAAACCATAAAATTTGGTTTCTGCTCTCTGAGCAAGCACACTGGAACACAAAGCCTGAGGACTACTTTCCTGATCTTGAGGCATCCTTTGTCCAAACCTAAATGTGAATTTTGTTGATTAGGCCGATTTTTGTCATAGATTAGTCCCAGCTCCTGTGAGCAGCTGGAACGAATAAGCAGCCTCCTGGTGTCCCTCTGGCCTCTGTTTTGTGTGCTTTACACCACACTTTAGGAACTGTAAAGTCTAAAGAAGCTGTACAGTTTGAGACCACTCTTAACGTTTGTGTAATAATGGTATAACACACCGACTGGATCCTGCATGCTTTGGGGAACCCAGAATCTGCATCTCATGGGAAAACTACTGGCAATGCCTGCTTCTTCCCATTCCTACAGCTGCCAGCTGAGGAACAGATCAAGGAGGGCAACAGCACATGTGTTATGAAACCTGAAAGGGGTTTACATCGACATCTGGAATTTTCCACTGGGAACAGTGATGCTATTAGGTTGTAAACACATGTTGCAGATGACATTTAGAGTAGAGATGGCAGCTGAGGAAAGGAGGTGTTTAAAACTCCTCTTAAAATTTCTGTTTTTTTTCATCTATATATGAAAGAAATATAGATGCAAAGTGAGAGACAGGGGAAATGATAAACCAGGTATCTCCAAAATGACCATTTAGATTAACAAGTGTGTTTTTAAACCCTTGGCAGCACAAAGCATCTCCTTGCTTAGAATAGAAGAGAATAAAATAGAATATTTAATTCCCCAAGCTGGATAGGGTGATGGATTGATAGGGATTACTACAGTGAAATAATTACATTTGCTAAGACTCCACCCTCTTATACTGAAAAGGGAAGTTAAAAGGATGTTGTGGAAGAGCATTAAGTTGAAAAAGTTGAATTATTCATGCACTGAATCAGTAAATGACATTACATTGCCACTGGTGCACTGACCCTCACATAAGAATTATAATCAATGGTTATTATAATTTTTCCTGGATTTGTTCAAGGATAAGGCAGCTCAGCAGCTTTTTTAGACTTCAGCTTTTGTGATGAGATGATAAAATGTGCCCTCCTGGAACCTACTAAATAGTCACAGAAGTAAACAGTAAGATTTTCCAAGGTGACTGCTTGTCGTGTCACATGGGTATTGAAAGTTTCTCAAGGACAGAAGATTGTTTGGAGGGGCTTCCAGGTGGGATGGTCCTCAGGCCCTGGAAAACATCCTGGCAGTAGCAGCCTTTTCACAGTCATGTATCTCAGGTGACAACTTTCTGGTCTGAAAAGTTCATGTCCCACTATAATCTTAGTTGTCTCTGGGGAGTTCAGCCTGACTCATGTCATGGTATACCCTCCATCATCATGAAAGGTGAAGAACCAGAAGGCAGAGAAAGAAGAAAAAATGATGATTGATGCTGTTAGATGGGCTTTAGGGGTAAAGGTGGGTGCCAGGGAAGTTGTCACAAACCATGAATTTTTTCACAAGAAACCCAAATCTCAAGATAAATTCATCCATCGTGGGATGAAAAGTTACACCAAGCTCTGTAGCTCGCACTGGCCATATCTTCATTTTTGGATCTCCTCCAGAGCAGTCTCTGGTCACATAGCTGTGTTCAAGCACTGACGCCAAGGGCTCGCCTACAGAAGGGCAACACATGTGTAAGTACATATTGCTGTTCCTGTTTGACGTCACCAAGTCCATTAGATAACACCATTTCTGCGTTAAACCCATATCAGCCAGCTGTGATTTAAGGAGCTTTACTCTCCTTTTGCTGTGACTACTGTTTGTGGATGCGAGCAACTCCATTCCCTGGAAACATGTGGAAGTGGCTGGGTGTAGGCATGTGGTCCAGCAATGCAGATGTCAGCAGCTAGACTCCAAAGGAATCGTTGTTTTTGTGCGATTGTTCTGCTTTGGACTTTGCCTAGATCATGGTGGTGATTTCTCCTGTCACCTTTTATAAGAATAAACATTAGTTAAATGTTTCTTTGTGCTGACTGTCACCTTGTGTTTCTGTTCTACTTCTTTTTGCAAGGACTGATTTGGGCACCATCATAAAAGAGGAGAGTTTTAGAAATGGAAGGATTTTAACGTGTTAAGAGAAAGGCACTCTACTGATAATAGTTTTGAAGAGCCTACCATTTGTGTGAGTTACACAGAGAAAAATAAATTGCTACCATAAAATGCAGAAGGCTAAAAGGTGCTTTTAGTACAGAAATCAGATTCACACAGAGGAATATTACCCTTTTGTAATCTATGTCAAATCTTTGTTCTCATATGCACTTTACTGAAGGATGAGGCACTAGCTAGTGAACCTCAGCCTGGAGACTTTGCCAGCCTCATCCATCATCAGCAGCAGATACATGATAGGGCGAGACCAGCCCATGAAAGT
The DNA here is from genome assembly GCA_013390005.1 of Calyptomena viridis. Lineage (NCBI taxonomy): Eukaryota > Metazoa > Chordata > Aves > Passeriformes > Eurylaimidae > Calyptomena > Calyptomena viridis. The sequence goes on from WEIV01030160.1 coordinate 491,839, forward strand.
AATTTGCTGTCTGAGTACAGGCAGCCTGACACTTGGCCTGGGTTTCAGTCTGGACTAACTGTAATGTAGGAGCCTACATGTGCAAGGGCATCTAAGTCCTGCATGGTGGTTGCAAGTCCATCTGATGTGCACAGTGAGTCACTGGGGAGTGATCCAGCTGAGCAGCTGGAGAGTGTCTGTTTTAGGATACACTGACCCCTGGGGCTGGCTCTCCACAGGCTACAGTGAGACCTTAAATATCTAGTGTGCCTGTAGGAACCTTGATCTCCTTCATCCTCATGTCTGGGATGCATACATGTAGTTCGTTACTCCTCTCTCCTACCTGTGCAGAAGCTGTGTCCTGCAACCTGTTTTGCTGCATGGAGAGGACTGGATCCTGACTGCTGTGTGCAGTTTGGTGGAAGAGAATAGCCTCAAGAGACACTCCTGGCAGGATCTCTGCTCCTAGGTATTGTGAAATGCCTCTTTGTGTATTAAACAGCTCCAGTTGCTCTGGCAATAGATTTTCCCTCTTTTTCTGCTTGGGAACAGAGCACACCTTCCAAACCTGCATCCTAAGAAAGAAGAGCACTGGCTTCATCCCCAACATGGAGTGGCATGTGAGATGACACATAAGGAGACAAGCTCCCTACTTGGATGTTGTGAGCAGACTTTCCTCCTATGTGTCTTCAGAGGTAGAGGACTGAGACTTCCTTGCTTATACAGCTTGCAGCAAACTCAGTAAACGTGTGGGTGTCTGCTCTCTTGTCTCACAACTAACTAACTGTTGTAGTTGGGGAGGTGAACTAATGCAAGCAACACTTTAGTCTCTGTCCCACCACGTCTGAGGTGCTGTGTGGTCTGTCAGAAATTCAGTATCAATTTTCTCCATGGCCTTTTGGTGAGTTTTGGGCTATTCTCTTTCTTTTTGAGAGCAACTATCTGTTTTTCTGGCATTGAGTGTACAAGCAGAAAGGATAGAAAGGGAGCAGAAATATGGAGCATGTTATTATTAAAAAGCTTCTCAAAATCTTCAGGCCATTTGCAGCTTATGTGTGAATCTATGTGTTCTTTGTTCTGCTGGAGTAGATAAATGTTGACCCCAAATGACCATACTTTCAATTCTGAAGCTGCAGTCAGTAGTGCTTAAGTACACACTCTAATAATCTGTCTCAGAGAAAGCTGGAAAAATAGCTGTGGGTACAAAACCTCCAGCACTCAGCCAGTAACAGTGATCACAAGTGGTACGTAGAATGGGAGAACATCAAAGGCCCTGATGCAAGGACTGAAACTCAGTAGCTGTGCAGTGCTCTTCAAAATGCTTTTGAGCTCTTAGAAGTGCTTCAGAGGACTAGCAGCTTCAACCAGCACACTAGGTTTTGGGGGGATTCAGAAATTATGATCAACAATGGAAAAATACAAAAGATTCCTCATCTTTAATGTTATTCATAGTAGACTGGCTGGGCTAAAAGACTAAGTAGCAGAGCAAATTTTAAGGAGATGTTAACCTCTGCAGAAATGTGCGATTGAAACACCTTTTTTCTACTTTCGAGTCTTCGCCATCACAATTTCCAAGTGTCTCTTGGAAGCACCAGTGAATATATCCTTAAAGAAGCACTCTAATTATCTGTTGCAGATGGGGAACTGTGGCTGAAATACTCCAGGGTTTAATGAAGGTCATGGAGCAGATGTAAATCCTGTACTGACTAAGGATTATTAGTGCATCAGCACAGCCGTCCACTCAGAAATACACTTCAAAGTGAATATTCTCCTTGTCCCCACCTTCAGGAAATTGGTTGCCACCAAGGAATTGTGTTGGATTGCACAGGCCATACCCCCTTCACATGGACCAAGCTAGGTGAGTGTGTTCCTACTTCTGGTGGGTGTCCAGTCCTCAGGACTAGAATAAAGCTGGGCTCAAAAAAACATCCCGAATGTGAATCTGCGCCTCCTGTGTTTGCACTGTTTGCTAATGGAGGCTGCCTCAGTGCCCCCTAGTACCAGCTCAGGCTTTGAGGATCAAAAGCAAGTCAGACAGAATGGGATCACTGTGAAATACAACAGTTTCCCCTCAACCCATGGCTTGTTGCTGGAAGCACACTTTGTCCTGTGACTTTGATTTTGCTGAGGGATCACCAGCAAGCAAGTCAGCACGTGGAGAGTGCCAATGCATTTCTAGCCAGAGCATGGGTTTCGTGCTTAGCAGCTATGAAGAACCAGCTCATCTAGTGAAACTTCTTGAACAGAACCTAAACCACAAAATACACAAATGAAATTAGGGTATGTTTTCTGGGTAAATGCTGTTGAATTAACAGGGAAACTCGAGTTCTGGCGAGTTAATAGGATGCAGAAAGTTGATTTGCCGATTTGGTTTTGGTAGTTTGGTGCTGAAGTCAAAAGTCTGGGCTTTAGCCATGTTTTTGACAATGAAATATTCTGGTGGCACATGCCCATAGTCCCAGCTGCCAGGGAGGCTGAGCCTGACGGATCGCTCAAGTCCAGGAGTTCTGGGCTGCAGTGCACTGTGTGTCCAAGCTAAGGCCACCATCAATATGGTGACCTGTGGGGAGCTGTGGGATGCCGGGTTGACTAAGAGGGGGCAGGAGGTCTTTTTTTTTTTCAATAGGGATAACAACAGAGGCTGGACAAAGGAGAATCAATATGCAGTCAAAGCTGAATTCTCTGCCAAAGAGACCATGGTAACCTGAGAAATGCCTGATCCCAATTGCTCCCCACTGCTAGACTTGCTCAAAGATTATAAAGGTTGTCTGACTCCCATGTAGATGGAGCTGGACTGAGGAAAATTGTCAATCAAGTTTGTTATTCAACCTTCTGAGAATTTTGTTGTTTTTTCCTGTGCACCACCAGAGTGAATCAAAATACCTAAGCCCCTTTAAAAACTTGCCGAACAAGCTTGGGATATAACAATTTTTAGTCAAAAGAAACCAAATGAAATTAGCACATTTTTTTAATATATTAGCATGTTGTACTCAGATAATATGTTAGGTATATACATATATATATGTACGATATTATAGATTCTCGAGGAAAGAAAAATGCAATATTTCACCTACCTCCTTGATATTACTTACCTCATCTGATTGTTAAGTCCTGTTGAATGAATGGTTAATAAAGAAATCTGATTGCAGAAGCAGAGGTGCTCAGTGTTTGGTGGACATGTGGTATACAGTGTCCCTAAAACAACACATCTTGTGTTTGTAAAGTGCATGAGCAGAGATGGGCTGGGGGGGAGAAGAAATAGCTGTCATTGGGCTGGGTTTAAAATCTTCTGGGAGAAGCAGCTTTACTTGTCTGCTCATTAGTTTTCCTCCACCTATAATGGAACGGCATGATCAGGCAGGTGGCTGATGTACATTTGCTGAGCATCAGCTGCAAGGAAAAGAAATTGGCTGCCTAGAGCCAAAGTGGCTCTTTTCTGCAGCCAAAACACCAGTGATAACAAAGGGAAAATGATTTCCAAAGTCAGACTGCAAAATTAAGGCCTCACTGGCAACCTTGGCAAGGTTCCTACTGACTTCAGGAAAACTGAATTTCACCCAAATATTCTAATACAAATGGGAACTTCTTGAGCAAGGAGTATTTAATATTGGCTATACCTCTGCTGAGTGGACTTTCAGATCATGAGATTATGTTCTTTATTTGTCTGTCAGTAACTGCTGTAATTTGTGTCCACACCTTCGATTTTATTGTGATTTAAGCCTATGCAGCAGTGTTAATAGTATTTCTGGGAGAGAAGCCACAATAAGTACATCTGTCTGAAAGGCTCCTCACAGTACTCTAAAAATGCTGCTCTCTGTGATGCTAACTGCTGATCCAGTGCAAACATGCTGTGCTGGCTCAAAGTTATCCAAGAAACGCTGACAAGATGATGTTTTCACATGGAGAAGGTGTGCTTGATTGGGTGTCCTATGCCCTATTGCTGCTAGCATGAATTCACAGTAAAAGCATGACTGAGTGCGAATTCCATCCCTTATGTTGATGGGTTGCCTTTGATGGAGATCCACTTCTGACCAGGATCACATCAGAATTCCTGGGGTCAACCAGCACTGTCCAGAAATGGTGTCCAAAGATCAAGGCATCATGGGAACAGCTGGCGTCAGCAGGACAGTGCTGGTGGTCTCTCCTCTCCTCTCCTCTCCTCTCCNNCCTCCCCTCCCCTCCTCTTTCTCTTTCTCTTTTTTTCCCCCAATGTTTGTATTATTTACTCGTATTTACTACCATTAAGAGAAGTTTTTGACTTAGTCCACTTAGAACGTTCTCACCTAATTGTCCTCAAGTAATTGTCCTGTTGAATTTATGTGAGAATTTAAAATTAAGATGTTAGCATCCTACCAGCCCCTTGGTAGATTACCTGTCAGTGCACAGAGGTGTTATTGCAATAGATTCCAGTGCACAAATAGTTATTCCTGAACAAATGTGCAAACTGTCTGACTAGAAGAGAACATAGGTGTGATATACATTTATTTTTGCTTTAATTTTTGCTGCCATTCAAAGCTAATCTAGTTTACAGAAGCCTAACAAGTGCAGAGATGTGCATTACTGTAGGGGGACATACATTATTGTGAGGACTCCAGTATTTCCAGCAGTATCTCTGCAATAATCTTGCATTGCAATCTGGCTGTTATACATGATAAGTAACATATCCTACTGCACCTTATTACTGTAATTGTAAACAATTGAGGGACCCTTTATTTAAATTTTGACAAATGGGTAGGAGGGAAGTACTTGACTAGAACTACTTCAAGTCTTCCTTGGTTGAAAACTTTATAATAAGGTTACAAAAAAGCACAAAATATTTAGTCAGATCAGTGCTCAACAGCTAGTACCACAGCACATTAAAACACTTGGCATCATCCAGTGAGGAGTGGTTAAGCCAAACCCCCCACTTTCATAATGGAGTTTGTTTTATATTTTCATTACATACATAGTAAATGGCTTCTGTGCAGCTTTTGACATAGGACCAGATTCCTGTCTGGATACTGAACTACAACCACAACACGAGCTATTCTCAAGGTGTCTTACTGGTCTGCTGTTTTCCCTCCCTCCAAGGAGGAAACCCTTTAGTGGAGCATCACCTTATTCTCTTGCCATACTCTGTTGACTGAGTTTCAAATGAAGTCAACAAAGCAGGCAGTACTATTCCTGCAACTCTTTTTTAGATCTTTACCCTTAAGTTCTGTCTTCTCGTGTTTGCTGCCCATGACTGCTGTGGCACTGCAATACCAGGTTCTATGAATGATTATGTGTGTATGTGAGTAACAGCTCAGTTCTACCAGGCAGGATCTGTTGGCACAAGCCGTATTTATTTTGATTGCTTATTGCCATTTGACTCATGGAGAGTTTCTCTTCTAACATCAGGAGCATTGACGCCAGGTGGGGTGAGTAGGGAAGTGCAGTGTGTTGTGGGTTGTCCTGTGGCACAACAAACCAGAAGCCCCATGGTCTGTCTGCCTGTGTTCATATTGATGCTTCCCCAAGGGTTACTGAAGAGAAGTCATTGCTCTTAATAGTCCAGCACCTCTGACCAACATTTCATGTCAAAAGTCTCTGCATGTTCCAATCAGTCACCAAGTCTTACAGAGGGACAAATTGTATCCATTTCATCTATAAGTGGCCGCCTGTCTCCATCTGCATGAGGCAACAGATACAAAAAGAGATTCAGGCCCATGCGTTACACCATATTTCTAACAGAAGTAAATCTTACTTTTCTGCAGTTGGGAGGCTGGTTTTGAAGATTTCAAGCACAAAATCTTAAGAGTTTTATCCTCCCTGATAGGTCTTGTGATGCCAGCACAACTCAGATAAAGTGGAAGGAGAATGATAAAGATGCTGCTTGGGAAAAAACACTGGAAATAGGCCAAATTTAAATCTCCTTCTTGTTAGATTCAAATTAAGTATTTTGAGCTATACAGAACATTAATTAGTCTTGAAAATACTGCTTAATATAAAGGCTCAGAAAATTATATTACATGGTATTGATATTTCCTTTAAGCTTCTTGAAAAATTAGCTTGTATTTTGAGGAAAAATTGTGAAATTGTGCTTATTTTCACTTGAAAAATAAGATCCTTTAAAAACATTGATTGCCTCATTTTCATTCAAAAATGGTTCTCTATGTGAATGGCTCTCTCTGTGAATGAAAGCCAGTTTTAAATGGAGTGTTCTGAAACATTAGAGTAATTATTGACACGAGAAAATAAATATTCACACACTGAAAAGTAAACAGGAAAGAGGAGCGTTCATTCTTTCCATGAAATAATTTAGCACATTCTTGAACGGTAATTGGCTGCACAAGCCCAAGTAAGACTGTAGTCACTGGAGTTTATCTCTGTGGAACAATTTTGAAACCATTACCTCTGTAGCAAACTCTGAGGTGTAGCATGTGGAGGGAGGGAGGGAGGGGGTCATAAATACGGTGTGTACACAGGGTGTATTTTTGCCTCTGTGCAAGAACTCTGGAGCATGTGTTCAGTGGGCTGAAAAACCACTCAACAAAAACATGAATTTTTTTCTTACATTTTGGGCAATGACACTAGTCCCTTTAGTCTGATTGTGGAAAATGTGCTCATCCTACTGAAATTCTACTCTCTAAACCTTTAAAACGTATGAATCATATCCACATATGGGTTTGTGTCTCAGCATGGTGTTTCACTTCATTAATAACTTCATTATCTTGCTAGCACATGGAGCTTTTTCAATGTTGAATTCAGGAGTCATAGTTTTTCTGTCAAACTGTCTGCGATCTCTGCTTGACTTGTGTCATTCACCTGCCTCAGGCTCCTAAGAAGGCACAGACCCAAGGCAGAAGGGGTCAGGAAGCCTTCTCAGGTGGGAAGGGGTTTGCTGTACACCTGCTAGAGCATCTTACGCTCACCTGGAGGGCACAGAGGCCACCCTGTAAAGAGGTGCTGCTGCAGGTGCACTGCAGGTGGAGACAGTGTTACCATGACCAGAAGAGCCTGCACCTTTCCAACCATCTAAGATTAACTAGCACATGGAGAAGCATGATGCTGGGGTTCTTTGATCAAGACAGACTTTTCTTCAGAGAGTCCCAAGGGTTCAATGGGAATTTTTCCATTGGATCAAATTACAGCCATTTTGAAGAACTGTGCAAAGCTTGATGTAAACTTGTAGAGTCTAGAGCAGGATTTTTGCCTAAGATAAAGTGCAGCACAGGGGTTAGTGGCCTCGGTGGTTCCAAATTTCTTTGCCTTCTTTAACCTTGGTGATTTGAATCTAGGTCTTCCATGTTTTAGGTTGATCACCTGAACTGTTTGGCTACTAAGGGGTTAGATCAGATGTGTGAATAATTGAAAGAAAAAAGCAAAAAGCCTCAGGCTTGTCCTAGTGTGGAGGAGATCTGAATGCTGGTAATTTTCTTTTGAAACTGGAACTTCATTTTCTGGATGCCTACTGGCTTTGAGCTCTTCAGTCTGGAATTTCTTTAAGACACAGTTCAACAAAGCAATTAAGAAAGCAATCCCATTGAAGTTAATTTTTGCTGATTCTGTGGTCTAAGATACACTTGACCATGGTGCATTTAAAATGTGGGGTTTTTTTAAATAGCTTTAATACAAAGGGATCACTAAACCAGTGTCAGGATATTCCACCACTGAACATACAGAGACACTTGTCTCTTAGAATGGAGGTCTCCTGTTGTATCCTTACATCTTCCTACTTTGGCAGGACTTCATGGAAAATCTCCCTGCTGCTCCACAGCCTGGTAACCAGGCTGACAGCTGCAGCTGAGTCAGCCAGTGCTGGCATATGGCACCCACCAGCACAAGGACACGCCTAACAAAAAACATCAGAAGTCGCAAGGGGGACTCCACCCCTCCTGCAAACCTTTTGCTTTTCAGAGAATTGGGAAGACAAAACAGAACTAACTTGCAGATTTATATAATTTTTGCCATCACCTGACCACAACTTTTGGCATAAAAAATGATGGATACCTCCTGCCCTTGACTTTTATGAGACTGTTGTACCGAAAGGTTGTCACTCAGAGATGCTAGCAGTGGTGTCACATCTGTTCTAGCTGGCTCACGTAGTCCTGTTTCTCAAAAGAAGTGATAGACAGATGCATTGTGATGACTGAGACACAGACACAGCTTCTCAGCTGTGCTGCACATCGATGGGAGGATGAGGGTCTAGCAGAAAGCAAGGCTGCCAGCCTGTACTTTCTCAAGTACTTGTTTAACAACAACTGAGCTTTTTTTCTCACTTACAAAGTAAGAATCAGTATGGATTTGGACTGGCTGGGTTTGGGTAGACTTGAAGGGAAACTTTTCACATATTTGGAACGTTCTGTCTGGGACAAGTAGAAACCACTTAAAGTCCCCAGACGTAGGAGAGTTGGCAAGGACTTTGTTGACACATCAGATTATATAAGCATTCAGCAGCTTTTCTGTGTGTGCATGGGTGTGTTATGTTTGTGTAGGAGAAGAATAGTGGCGGTCCAGAGCAGTGACCATGATGCATAGGCACCCCATAATAACTTTCTTACGCTTCTGTCATATTAAACTGCATGAGACTAGGGAGGTGGAGGAGAGAGGCACAGCTTGATTTTCACCTCCAGCGAAATTCCACTCTGTGTGTGGGGGTGGACCTGCCATTCGGTTAAAAGCAACAGGGTTTAACTTGGTTCCCTCGGTTTTTGGGTGGTATCTCACCAGCTAGCTGATGATAATGCCCAATGGGAGCAGGATTTATGCTAGCAAAATGAGGAAAAAACCTTCAGAGATTGTGCCTTGTGTCCACATTGGTGGTATTTTAGGTAAGCAAGAGAGGCAATTCTTGTCTGAGTGCCCAAATACAAGGGTGAGCCTGCTCAGCTGGCCCATGTGCAGAGGCTGAATCTCCAGGTCCATATGGAGGCCGATACATGGGATATTGCAGTGTCCACGTTGAGACAGCACCTGAGCTTGAACTTCTTGGGCTCAGTTTCTTTGCAGCTAAATTGGGATTTCTATTCTTCTATCTCTGAGACACATTGTGATTAAAGCATTTTCGAGGTGGAAATTGACATTCTGGGCTAATTCTCTGACAAAATCTTTGATGATCAAGTGGATGAATGACTTGGGAAGATGCTCTAATGATCTGAGAAGCAAAAGGAAGTGACAAGTCAGAAGTCTGGAAGTGCAAGATGAACACAACTCTTGTGAAGCAGCTTTTGGTAAAGCCTCTCAGCTCCTCTGTGACAACGTGAGCAAAATCTAAGGGGTGGCCTTGCCCCAACATGAATTATTACGTTGGTCAGTGATGAAGCTCATTCTCACATGACAGTACATCCAAGCCTCTCCTTTGACTCCTGTTTCTCAGTCAGTGGATATGCATTTAAGGCCAGACTTTCAGAGTTGGGGCAACCACAGCTATAGATCATGGCAGAGGTGCCACATCCTGATAAACAGGCCTTTAACAGCTGAGCCCAAAGTACTTTGGAGTGGTTGGGGTCTGCAGTGGGCCTTTTATGTGAATCTCCTTGCTCTCAATGAAGGAGAAAGGAAAAATAATTCAATTGAGAGCTTTCCACAGTGCAAGGAACAGGAGAGATGCCTTTGGAGATCCTCACAGGCAGCCTGATGACCCTGCTTTCCTCTGCCCTGAGCCCTGGGCTAGTTTGCATTGCCCAAGTGCCTGCACATGTTGTTCAGCATACAACCCTGGTTCCCTCACAGCTCTGCAGGAGTAAAGTAGTTGGTCCCAGCCTTCGTTACTATGCGATGACTCTCTGAAAAATTGAATGTGTGTTGAAAAAAACAGGAACATGAGAGTTAATTCACCCTATACTAAAAGAAGTGTCTCAGGCAGTTGTTCATATTGCCTGATTTTCTCTACATTGTAACTGAAGGAGATTATCATTTTAGGCCAAAAAAGGCACTTAGTCCAGAACTAGCTGACTTAAATTGCCTGAAATGCCTGGTTCTGAATCTCTCTGTTCAGGGAGACAAGAGGTAGATAAAGATTCCTCAACAAACTCAAGATCTTTTCCAGTACTCACAGACTACCTAATGAACATTAGTGGCCCACTGATTAATCTTTCACTTGGATTTACATTAATGACTTTGTCAGCCTTGGATTCAGTAGAGCACAGAAGACTGCAATTGGTTTAAAGGCTTTCTACAAACTTGTGTAGGGGGACTTTTATTGTGTAATTTGACTTTACATTTGTACAAATGTCTGTAGCATTTGTTCATAAAACAAAATTAAAATTTGTGAGAAAAAAGAGTTTTGGATGGCAGGTATTATCTACACAAAATTCTGATGGACTTCCAAATTTGAAAAACTGACCAGGGCCTTATGTTACCCAGAAAGTGTTGTGTGGAGGAGAGTGAAGTTATGCAACTATCCAGACAGACCTTTCATTCTGTGACTTTTTTAAATTCCTAAAAAACAGTTTTAAAATTTCCTCTCCTGCTTTATTCTTGTAAACAAGTCAGTGAAACACCAAAGTATTTTGGCATCCTCACTGTCTGTAGAGTAGTTCAGATGCTCTTTATGACTGTGGTTTTTATGGAAGATTCTGGTTAAAAATGTTTTTTGTAACTCTCAATGATTCCAACCAGCAATAAGACCTGGTCAGCTTGACAAAGACTCTCCTTCAAGTGGATTCGACAATGGACCTACAGTCTTATTCAACTTTCTCTCTCACTCCATGTGAAATTAACATTGTGAATAGCTCAGAGTTCAGAAAAACACACATAACTTTTCTAAATTCCTGAGGCTTGCAGCAGCCCTTCACTGACTTACCCACCACACAAAGGAGATGCTGTCCCTCTGTAATTCAGTGTCATCTTAGTTTGTCTTTGTATTGATTATATTTCACATTGTGTTCTACTTTAATAATCCTCTTTCTTCAGGATCTTGTGATTGTACAATAGCAGAGTTTATCCAGTCTTTTTTTTTTTTCTGCACAGAACAGGGATTTTCTTGTCATATTGCACTGTGCTCAAGAGAGCTGAGCAAAGAGATCTAATCTCCATAATATTAATTTGTCTGTGCATTGAGGAAACAAAAGCAGCAATAAATCCACACATGTTAATTTTTTGTTTGGTTTTTGGGTTTTTTGTTTGGCAATCCCAATGATTTATGTAAGGAGTTCCTGGGCGGGGGGAGGGAAAGGCAGCCAGTGCTCTCACGTTAACAGCAAGTCATAATATATTTAGAAGGGATAATGCAAATGCTCGAAAAAAAGAGGAGGAGGCAAAACAGAGAAAAGTGTTTTCCTTGATAGGAAAGCTATCAAACATTTAGCTCAAGGGAGCAGACACAGTATGTGTGCAGTTTCCCTGACCTTTCCTGGAAAATTGAGTCTAAAGGAAAAGGAGGGTCTAAGGAGGTTGCTAAGGGCTGGGAAAGGGGGTATAACTGGCTGAGATCTGGAAAGCAAACTGAATGTAGATCTGTGCTCTAGAAAACAAGACCTGAAAAGAAAGCACCCCTCCTTACCACATACGAAGTCCTTTGTTTTTGAGACCTTTTCTGTTAGGGAAAATGCCTACTCTTGATTCTACAAACCTTTCCTAACTCACTGGAGGGGAAGGTAGGTGATAGCCGCTGCCTAGGTAGATGCCACCAATTGAATCAGGGGCCACCAGAGATGAAAACATCTCTGCTTAGAGCTTGTGCTCATTGTGTGTTTCTATCTCACTCTCCCTTGTTCAGATGAGGCTAGACACACAGCCCAAGCTGAGCACTGGTTCACCGGTGCACATCCTCCTTCTGCTGCAGCAGTTTGCAGTCATGTTGCTCTCCTACAGGATCTCGGGGCACAAGTGGGCATTCCTTGGTCTTACAGAATCCCTTGGTGTCCCTCCTACATGAGTCACTTGCTCTGTTGTCCTCCCACCCATCCCACCGGGTATCCTGTGAACAGGGCAGCCTGTTCATGGTGTGTAGAGCAGTGTTTTGTGTGATGAGAAAAAGTCTTGATTGTTTTGTCTGTAACAATTTTATATAAATTGTTGTATGTGCTTTTTGTTTATTCTAAGGGAGGTATACTTCAAATATATGATCTTTGTCATATCTAAATACCTCTGCTGTACAAGCAAAGGATGGTGGATCCAGAGGATACTGAAGAACAAGAACAGCCCAGGACCAGTGTTAGTTAGGGCACCCGGGAGTAATGCAGGAGTAATGGAGAACTAACATCAAGCCTTTTGTTTGGAGCATGGCATGAGTGTCTTGGCTCTCAGTGTCAGGGCTGTGCAAAAGATCTGTCCTGAGCATGCAGAAGGTCTGATCCTGCACCCCTTGGCCAGTCTGTCGGGTGGCCACAAACACAGTGATGGATGTGAATGAGAAAAGCCAGTAGGAAACTCAGATCTTAGTGTCCCAAAGGAGCGGTCACTGTTCAATCACTCTTTGGACTATCTCTTGAGTATCAAGATTCACATCCCACACTTTTCCAGGGTAGGAAACCACATGTGCTTAAAGGAAGTTCCCCTCCCTCTGGGGTACCTGCTGTATTTCAGAAGCAGTGAGAGGGTTAACAGGCTAGTCACTTGTTTCCAAGGGATATGCATTGAGAATAAGCTACTGAAAGGAACTGAAAATGAGGCTTAATGTAGTTGCGGATGCTGCAATTAATAATGCAAGAGGGAGATGGATCTGAGACATCTGAAAGAAATCTCATGAGGCATCACTGCTGCAAATCTCTGTGCTCACACCACTGTTCCATCTTTCCACCTCAGGACAGCCACAGAAGGCTCAACAAGGCCTGGCTCCACATCCTGTAGTGTGAGAAATCATAGAGTGTGGTGGTAGGAAAGAGGTAGGAAAGTTCCCATGTCCAAGTTCTCCTACTTGTGCAGACTGTTCTAGAATGCCCCAGTGTCACCTGCAAGCCCACATACATCTGTCAAAGTGCTGAGTGCCTGGGTTTTCTTTAATAAGTAAATAAAAATACTATTACCTCAACATTACTCTAAATAATTCTCTTTCTGTCCTGCGTGCATATATCCTACATATACTTGCAGTTTGCTGTTTTCCTAGCATGACTTGTCAGCCAGTATCTCGCTTTTATGTGTAGTGCTTTGCAAGGGTTCCTTAGTCCGTTGCTGATAATTTTATCTGGTTTCTCTCCTGTACCCAGGACCAAACACGGTATTGTGTATAGAAAGGTCACTAACAGTGGTTGTATAGGGGGAGAATGGCACTAGTATCTCCTGAGAGCTCAGCCTAAGCAAAAGGGAGTTGCAGAGGGAGCTCTTTTTGCTGCCTATTTTCTCCACAAATTCTGTCACATTGCTCACCTATCCCTCTTGCTTCTGTTTGTCCATTTTTTTTACCCTGATGTTTTTCGGGTGCTTCTCCTAACCAAGCATCTGTGTTTGTGCCTACTTTTGTCTCTTTCACATGCTCCTAACTCTTGTGTCCCCAAAGCTTACCTGTTCAAGGTCTCCCTTAGACTTGATATTGTCACAGCAGACACCTATCTGTCCGTCTCCAGACCAGAGAATGCCTCACAAAATGCAAATGGTTCAAAATCTTCTTATTTGCCCTTTGATAATCTTTTGTGCCTTTCATACAGGGTTCTTAATTTCCTCACTTACTACACTTACTTAGCTGTTTTATTCTTATTGAAATTGTTGTTTTTCTTTTAAGTTCCAAAGGTCTCAGCTGCTCTGAGTGACAGAAAATTCCATATTCAATCCAATTATTAATGGCTTTCTTAATGTGCTACTTCTGCTCGCTCTCCTGATATATTTAAAAACTACTTCATGTCTTCTTGAAATGCTTTGCTGCTCTGTAATGCTGATACCTATCAGACTGGTGTAAATAGACTACAACTGAATTCAAAGCAACAGTTAATCGGAAATTACATTAAAAGCAGAATTTGTCCTTCTCTTCAGCTGACGTTGATGTTGAAGAGACCATTTGGATAAAAGCTGAAGAGACTTAGCTATATCAGGCACTCTTAATATTCCTACGTAGCTGAACAGATCAGCATTGACACGGATCAGAAAGCAGAAGAGAGTGGCAGCTTTGAGGAGACATTTTAATTACTCAGGGATTACACAGCTGTGCTAAAATAATAGGGGAAGCATGTCCACAGAAATAAGCCTGAATTGCTTTCAGTATTACTTGTTCAGAAGTCAGATACTTGCTGCTTTTTTCCTTGACTTTAGAATGGAAAAAATTCTATTTGAAGGAGACATCACCACAGCAAAGCCAAGCCTGATTAACCAAGATAGGGCCATCTGACATTTATTTTTATCTCTCTTACAATAAGCCCCTGCAGTCTTTGGGGAGAGCTGACCTATGGAAATGTGTTTTCTCTCACTATCTCCTCAGGTCTCTTCTCTCTCTTTCCCTGCTGTCACATCCAGTGCCAGTTTCATCAGGCCCCACACTGAATCCTAACCAAGTCTCTCAACTCCTTTGGGTAGGCCCTGAGCTCTGGATAATGCACAACAGGATGTGGTCCCCATCTTTCCAGGGACTACCAGGGGTCTCTTGTTTAGATCATGGCAATATCCAGGGACCAACTCAGTGCTGGCTGGGATTTGCATCATTGGCACTTGGTGGGGAACATTCTGTATTACCTCTCCAGTGGAGTGGCAGCACAATTCCGAGCAGCAGAAGCTGCAGGTGGATTGACAAGCTGGTTAAATACAGACACAAGAGAAGGGCAAGTGGTGAGTGAATGGCAGCACATCTGCTAGGGTCATCAAAGTACTGCCTGTTTTATCAGCTGAGGACCTGCCCAGAGGATGCGTGGTCATGTCTTGTGAAGCAGCAAGACAGAGCAGGTCACATCGGCTCCCCACAGCTAAATCTGGGCAGCCTTCAGTACTATGGCAAATTTGTTCAGAGCTTGCTGATACCTCCACACAGCACTGCAGTTTTCAGACTGCCTGTATGGCCTGTTGTGAAAAGTCAAAGGGGTGTCAGCTCCAAAGGGTGTAAATCTCTTCTGAAAATGAGAATGAGAGGAGATGAAGATCCGTAACAAGCTTGGAGCAATGTCTCAAAAAACAACCTCAAATCATGCACTGAAGGACAAGCAATATCAAGGCTAGCTGCGTAGGGGAATAGCTAAACTGGTGTTAAACACTGGTGGGGGTGTTTCTTTTCTGAGCAGGGTAAGTCCCAGCTGTCTTTGCAGATCAAGTTCATAGATCAAAGCATGTGAGTAGCTTCAGGGATACCAATAGATCAAGAGTTTGCTTAAAATACTTGCTGAGAATATCCCATCTCTCCATAGCAAGGGTTAAGATGAGTGATAACTACTGTTTCACCTTTATATTGAGCCTCAGTAAGACCAGGAATTCAATCACAAGGTTCACTCCAGTGAGATTCTTTAAGTTTGGATGATAGTTTTCCATTTGCAAACAAACCCAGTTTTTTGTTACAAGAACTCACTAAGATCTCTGATTTTCATGTTTCCAGAAACTCTTGCCACCATCACCCTTCACAGTCACTTTCTGTAACATGTAGTCCCACCTCTGCCACTTTCCAACATCTTTTGCTGGCACCAGCTCACAGCAGGTAGTGGTGTTTGTTGGCCTCTCTGTATAGGATCATTGTTTGCAGTTAGTGTTGTGTCTTTTATGTTCTAGCTGTTGCAAGAGGCCCAGCACACAAAACGGTGATGTGGCATGTTTGTGGCAGCAGATTAAACTGGAACAACAGGAGTGGGTCGTGCTTGTGCCCTGGAAGTCATCACAAGAACACCTGGCTGGTGTTCAGCACAAAGGACTGCAGCTAATGGGAAGTTGAATTAACCTTACACCCACCTCAGTTTATTTTTGTGCACGGTGTTGACCTTGCTGAGGGACTCAGGAAGGGAGTGGTGGAAGAAAATGCTCCTGCCTTCCCTGTTTAATCTGCTGCCACGTGTAGATCAACATCTGGAATAAGTTTCTTTGACCTTGGCTAGAAGGATTCTGTATATTGCTCTGCCTTCCTCTCCAAAGAGAGTCATATCCCCATTCTGACATTTCTTTCTGTGAAACAGACTGAGACTCATCAAAGAACAGGCAGTATATGAAAATACTACCTTGTGTGTGACTGTCAGCTCACCTGAGGACATCGTCTTTATCACTGTGGTACATCTGAGCTGACAGCCTGAAACAGGCTTCACTGCCATCCTGAGGAGGGAACTTCCAAGAAGACAAGATCAGCTCAAACTTAAAATATGATTGTGTAGGTTACGGGAAATCCATTTTTATGAAAAGCATGAACATTTCCTTACGGATTTCAGTGCTGTGATCTTTTAGGACAGGAAAATTAATCTTATTTCTGGGACTGGGAAATAAGAGCTAGATGTTATTCCCAGTGGGCATAGAAGAAATATCAAGAGCTGTCAACAGCTGAACAGAGTTATCTCGGAGAAATGATGGAAGACCTGTGGTCAGATATGGGCTTTTAATGATGGGCAGCAAAGGCAAACGAAGTGATATGAACTCAGTTACATGGTGCTGAGATTACTACAATGCTGCTGGAGACTTGAAGGACACTGCTGGCATGAGCCTGTGTGTATACTTTGCTTTGTTATTCTAGCACCAGCACCCCAAAATACTGTATTTGAAAGATGCCTTGTTTCAAAAGTCTGCCCAGTGTCATTGCAAGCATATTTTTGTTGTGTGTGAATATAGTTTTCAGCAAGAAAGCCAATGTTAAGTGAGAACAAAATAATGAAGACAATTTGCTTTTGTGGGACAGAATTAGGGGGCTCTTTTTTTAAAAAAGGGGACTTCATATCAACAGGAGACTGTAGACATAGCATGAGGAAGTTGGGTTGAGAGCACAAGAAAGTTAGGTTGGGATTTCACAGCAATACTAAATACCTTGCAATGCAGGAGTTATTTTTTACAGGGGAGACTGGTAGCTATGACCAGTGTTAAGAGCCTGTTATCCTACAGCAGATACAGAACAAACAAAGACAGCGTGGAGCCAGCCGTAGAAAATGACTGTTTATTCTGATACTATGAGAGGTTTGTACATAGCCTGTGGACCCACAGTTAATCAAATATCACGAATTATATGCACATGCACTCATATGTGCAGCCATGCTTGCATCTTTGGTAAAATGTAATTGTTGTTAAAGAAAAGAGTTAGTGTAAGGATTGATGTTGTTGGAGGACACCACTGTAAGCCAAAACTCTATCTCCTCTGGGAGCAGAGTTCCAGTAATTGTGTTTCAAGGATTAATAATTAACACTTCAGTTATCAGAAGGAAAGAGCCTGACTCAATTACAGAGTATACACCTATATGACACTTATGGAAATGTCACAAATACAAAGTTTTCTGATCAAACCTACTCCCACATGTGACTGTAAATTGTCAGCATCTCAATTCCACCTTGCAGGGGAGACCAGGATGACACAACCACTTTTACAACCTTTTCCATTCATGACAGCTTAATTCCTTTTTGCAGTCTTTTATGGGTATGAAGCCCAAAAAACATGTATGTCTCTGGCCCAAATCAATTGAATCCACCCATGGGCAGCAGAGAGGGTGAATGGCATCACTTCCCAGCAGTGGGAAGTTCATCTCTGGGCAGATGGAGATGAAGCACAGCAGTTCCTTTGTGACACAGGACAAGTTATACAGTGAGCAACGAAGACACAAACATCTGGTCCAGCACAGGACAGGATTTTTTAACCTCAATCATCCTGCTAACCCAAGTCAGTCCCCAGAGCAGAGAACATGAATGAGAGCCCAGGGTATCTTTCGACATAGTCATGCTTTATGCTCTGCCATATCTTTCCTGGCAAGGTGCCCTGTGTCTTGACAAGGGTTGTTGGAAAGCCCCACTTGCTTTGTTTATCTGCCCTCAGTCTGCCAAAGGGGTTGTCAGTCAGCAATGAGTCTTATTTCTGTGCTGCAGAGAGCCAGAACTGTCACTGAGGTTGATGTATTTGGGTTTCCTTGGCTGGTGACAGGCAGGTGCCTGCTCAGGGCTACCATCATTACCTGCTTTGGCTCTCAGGTGTGCTGCCAGACTGGCAGAAGCCTAGATCTTGCATGGAGTGACAAGTGAAAAGGAGGAACTTCCCATTCCTGAACAGTGAGAGATGGACGAAAGCATTCACTGAGACTGGGGCATCTGCAGGTCCAGCACCACCCCAAGGCTCTGAGCTTTTGTCAACCTGAGCCCCTTGTTAATAGTGAGGTTAGAAATCCCCAGATCAACTGGTAGAGTCATGCTAAACATCCTTCAGGATCCCAGCTGGCCAAATCAGAGTGCAGTGCTTACTGTTGTTCTGGTCGTCTCTCATAGGCACTGAATCTCTCCATGATGCTCTAGACTTTACTCCTGATAGTTAGATGAAATTTTCAAAAGCCTCTACTATAAATTTCCACTAGGAAATTAAAAATGTATTAAACTGTATTCAGGCATTGAGGCCAACTGGCACACTTACACTGTCAAAATTCAGCCCTCAGAATAGGAAGGCCATATCCAGAGTGCTTAATGGAGACAAACTGGTCAGTGCTAACAACTGCTCTGTGCTTGTGAGGGGTTCTGATGGCTGCTATGGCGTTTGCACAGGCTACAACCATCCCAGGGTTCTTCTAGCAGTTTGAAAGTATAGACTATTGAATTTCGGAGTCTGCATGTGTTGCTTAATTTCTTGGTATAAGAGCTATTTGTATGAATTTAAAGCCTGAATCCAGCTTAAAAACCTGAATAATGGCAGCCCTTCTTAAAGCACTGTCCTTTATGAGTGTCCTTGTCATAAGTACCTAACTCAGAAATTGGTGCTGTGACAGAGCTTATGTAGACAGCCCTCATGGATGAATAACAAAAGGGAAATCCATCTTTTTCCTGCCAGGCATGTGTCTGGCTGTGAAAAGTCTTAGGATGAGCAATTGGAGTTGCCTGGTAAATCTGTTGTCTTTCAGAAGCTACACATAAGTTTCTTGCAGATATTTATGTCCTCATCACAGTTGCTTCTGAGCAGAGTTTCTGTGTTCATCAAGCAAACACTGCATTGAAAAACTACCCCTGAGAATTGTAGATACATAATCATGAAAATGTGCTATATCTTATTATCCTTAATTCAGGAATAGTCTGAATAATAACCTGTTGAGCATCGGGATTTGGTTCATACCCTCAGTAACACCACCAGTGGAAGAACACGTTCTGTAAAGCAAGCTGCAGAGTCTGGATTTCTCAAGTTGTCCAGTAATGGCTAACTTGTTTGTGTGGAAAAATTTCAGCTATGTTTGTATTTGTCAGCCAGTTACACTCTTCAAGGACTTGTTTCTTTAAGAACCCCAAACTGATTAGTTAGCCATCTAAAGAGGATTTAAATTCCAAATGGTCTCTTTTACTCAAATGACACAGGGCTATTGCATTGTTATCATTATTATTACATCCCTGGATAGCAAGGCCTCCAAGGGAAGCAATGGAAAAGCAGTCATATTTTTAAGAACATTTGTTCCTACAAACTCCTGCTGATTTAAAATCACCTGCAATAGTCACATATCCAGACTGGATGAGTGAAATTGCTAGACCTAACTAGGGCACACAAACTTCCAGCAGACATCAACATTTATATTTTACATATAATTTTCTCCCTTGACTTTCATTTACTTTAATCTCTCCCTGTCACTGCAGGTTAGTTGCCATAGGATACATACCTGTGATGGGCCTGAGTTCAGAGGACAGAAGGCAACCTGGAGTGTTGTAGGATGTAGCAATGTTTTTACAGCAGGCAAATCTTTCAGCACAGAGATCATGCTTTAATAGGTGGAATGTTTTGCTGCAGCTTGTGCATTTCTGATGAGCTAGAGAACTAAATAAGGTCACTAAATAAGGTCATAAATGATCCCATGACATTTTTACAAATGTCCTCCCTCTGTTAATGCAGTTTTCTGCTCAAGTTTCAGCCCATGAATCCTATCCTGACATCTTCAGCACTTACAATCTCAGGTGAGGTTATTCAGTCACTGTTCTCACTTGCTATGTAGGGAGGGTTATCAGGGTTATCAGTCCTGTTAAATCACCACTTAGTGTTTCTAAGTGCATGTTTAAGCCAAGTGCAGCTGCATAATCCCTGCACAGGCTTCAGCCATCATCTTTAATAAGCATTTACAAGATGATTTTTTACTTTCTAGCCATTGTTAAAAATCAGTTGTGGATCTGTGGCCTGAGCATGTGAACAACACCCTAAAATTCATTTTCCTGTGTGACCTTTTGGACTGCAACACAACTTGCTGGAATGAATCATAGGATGATTTGTGTTGGAAGGGACCTTAAAGATCATCTAGTTTCAGCTCCCCTGCCACAGGCAGGGACACCTTCTACTAGACCAGATTGCTCAAAGCCCCATTCAAAGTCCCATTGTTTCATCTCAAAAAATTCCAGGGATGGGGCATTCACAACCTCTCTGGGCAACCTCTTCCAGTGCCTCTCCACTCTCACAGTAGAGAATTTCTTCCTAACATCCTACCTAAATCTACTTTCTTTCAGTTTAAACCCATTCTTTCCAGCCCTATCACTACATGTTCTTGTAAAAAGTTACTCTCCAGCTCTCTTGTAGTCACTTTCAGGTACTGGAAGGTGCTCTGAGGTCTCCCTGGAGCCTTCACTTCTCCAGGTTGAACAGCTCCATCTCTATCAACCTGTCTTCACAGGAGAGGTACTCCAGCCCCCTGAGCATCTTTGTGGCCCTACTCTGGACCCACTCCAACAAGTCAATGCCCTTCCTGCACTGAGGTCCTCGGAGCTGGATGCAATGCTTCAGGTGGGTTCTTAGCAGAGTAGAGTAAAGGGGGTGAATCATCTCCCTTGTCCTGCTGTCCACCCTGTTTTTCTGGGATATGGTTGACACTGCTGGGTCATGCTGAGCTTCTCATCAGCCAACACTCCCAAAGTCCTTCTCCTGAGGTCTGTTCTCAATCCATTCGCCACTGAGCCTATGTTTATGCATGAGATTGCCCTCATCAAGGTGCAGGACCTTACATTTTTCTCTGTTGAATTTCATGAAGTTCACATAGGCCCACTCCTCTCTCCAGGTCCCTCTGGATGACATCCTGTCCCTCCAGCATGTTGATTATTGACTACACCACACTGTAATCCTCTTTGATACTCCTTGGATTGCTTCTGTCTGTACCACTGGTTCCCAGATGAAACATTTGGAAGTGTTCAAGGCTAGGTTGGATGAAGTCCTGGGGCAACCTGGTCTAGTAAATTGCATCCCTGCCCACGGAAGGGAGGGTTGGAACTACATGTTTTTTAAGATCCCTTCCAGCACAAACTTTCTCTGATTCTATGATTTTGTGATCAGCAGTGGATAGCAGTCAGTAGACTGTACAAGGCTTGGTAGTGGCTGAATGCCACTTAATGCATGACTGAACCTCTAACTAATTTTCTGTGACACAAAAGTACATTATTGAGTTGGTTCTCTCGACCTCTTTTCAAAGGTAAGCTTCAGAAAAGTATGACACTGTAACAGTGTAATTTTCCTTTTGCTACATCAAACCTGTGACTGAATTGCTTTTATCTGTTGCTCTTATTTTCCCTGATATTTTGCTCCTGGGCTCTTTGAGGAAACAGAGCTTGGAATAGAAGTTGCAGTTCGCAAAACTTGGAAGCAAAGCCTGAGAATGTAGCTGAACTTTTGACTCAATATTGCATCTTGAGGCTTTACAGATTTATTGGTCATATCTGCTAAGGTCATTCTGACCTGTGAAGCCAATACATTACTGTGCTGCCGTCACCATTCTTTTACTCATTTTTAAAGACATCCCATTGCCAGCATTCACTTTTAGCCAACTTCCGCTTCTCTTTCAATCCCCAAGCCCTTATGGTTTTGTTTATCCCTTTCTGATAGGTAGAGTGGGAGAGAGATGAAGAAAAATATATTCCAGAATAGTGTACAGTAGGTGTCCTGAGATGAATCATCCTTCCTGCCTATCTACCTCTCCTAAAGTGAGTCATTAGAAGAAGAACACGAATGCTCTTAAGGGTTAGGCTTTTCTTAGTAAGACAATCATTTGCTGTATTCTCAGGTATAAGAAGATCCATTCTAGTTAAGCTATTATTGTGCCAACATGAAATAATTGCTGAGATATTTTAAGTATTTGTCTAGTGCAAATACAAGGAGTATCTACAATGCCAGTACTCTGAGAAAAATGAGCCTTATGGTTTAGTAAAATGCCATCAATTTATGTAATAGTCCAAGCTTCAGTTGGTTGCTTGTTTATTTGTTAAAAAGCTAAACTATTCTGCCTTTTCCTTAGTTGCACACAGAACAGTGGGAAGAGCAGGTGGCCAGCTCTTGCTTGAGAGCCCACAGAGACTTCAAACCAGATGTGGATTCTGGTCACAATGAGAGCTTCCTAGTACCATTTGTGTCCAAAGGCAGAGGTTGTCCTTCCTATCTCTGAGTGCCAGCATCACACATGTACTTTTTTATTATTCCCCTTGCTACTCAGAAAAATCAAGAGCCACATTCAAGTCCTTGGAGAGCCTGGCTGAGTCACCACAGCTGGTGGGGCAGTGAAGTCTGGAGCGCAATGAGCCATTCAGATAATTTTAGTTGCAGAACTACCAGACAATTATCTAGTCAATGAAGAGAAGTTAACATGGTGCTTACACTAGGCACCCACAGCTGAAGACCTGAATGTCACCCATACATTTACTCTCACCTTCTTTCCATCTTTCTTAGTATTTCATGTAGAAGTCAACGACCCTTCTATTGTCCTTATGTCCCTTTCATAATGCAATAATCAATAAACCATCTCTTGAAAAGTATTTGATCAGGGGAATGCTTGTGCTGAAAAGAGCATCAGCTGTGCTGTAAACTGTAAGCAAACCATTGTGAAATAGCAGAAAGAAAAGCAAGACTGACCTTTGCGGAAGGCATAGAACTGTATAGTGGCACCCTTAAAAGTCTGTTTTCTCTGTCTCCTTTTCTCTAATTGCTACAGTAATCAGAAGGTAAATCCATATTCATAAAAACACCATGATATCACGTGTAATTAATTCATTAAAGTGAAATTACATGCTCTTGAAGGATCTCAGACAAGAAATGAGAATTCTTAATGAGCTGAACCCTTTCAAGTGGCCATGGTGCCTCTGAGCATTGTGCCATGGATGCTGAAGGTCACGACAGCACAAATGAACTAACAAGGCTGGAGATCTAGGTTAAATTAATCTTCAAGTCTTAAACTTGTAATTCCATCGCAACCTCCTGTTTAACTATGTTCTCCTGCAAGGTAAAGCTGAAATGCCCAGTGTGGTACAGTTCAACCACAACAAATGCACTGTGATGGAATTCTCTATCAAATCAAGTGGGAAGCTTTTGGTGTTGTGTTTATTGAGTTTTTGAGGATAAAGTTATTTGATGCACCCTAATATTGTTCTAGCCCTTCATGCTTCTTTGAAGTAATCTAACTGAACATTAAATATAAT
The DNA here is from genome assembly GCA_013390005.1 of Calyptomena viridis. Classification (NCBI taxonomy): domain Eukaryota; kingdom Metazoa; phylum Chordata; class Aves; order Passeriformes; family Eurylaimidae; genus Calyptomena; species Calyptomena viridis. Next base: position 515,206 of record WEIV01030160.1, read on the forward strand.
TCTGTGACATTTATTTTTTGTCAAGTAATTTGTCAAGTAGCAGTACTGCATACTACTGCAGCAGCCAGTAAGGGAAAGATGTTTTGCTATGCTTTCCCCAAATATTTCTAAATCCCAGAGGTATTGTCAGCTTTTGGTACAGGAGAGGTAGACACCAAAAGCCATGGACTTTCTACCTACTGTGGTGAAGCCCTAGAAAGCCGAATATTGGGAACTACACATATGAAGCAGCAGGTAGATATGGTTCAAAGTTATCCTTCCTGTGTTGGATCCCCAATTGTACCATTCCTGTTAGCAGTACAAGCCAGATTCTACCTCTCCAGGACACTTCAAATCCACATCCACCTTTGCTGTCCCTTCTGTGTTCTTCTTCCTACAGTGGGAATAGTGCACTCTTCTGGTTACCATCTCTTTTCTAGGGCAGTGGAGTTCAGTTTTGCCTGCTCTTGCAAGGAGCTCAGTTTGCACTTATACTGCAGCCCTGCTACATTTGCTTAGCTCTCACACTCCTATGATCTATCTGTAAAAGCAGAGTAGTACCAATGAGTCTCCTGGTTAGTAAGAACTATCTTTTAGAACTGTACACACATTTTTCAGGTTTTTTTTTTTCATTTGAAGAATTCTTCCAAAGCTATATGAAAAAAACCCATGTCTGATAGGACCATGCATCTGCAGCTCAGGCCCTATTCAAAGAGTCACTACTTTGGTATATGATTCTTCCACATACAGAATAGATTTAAAAATATGCACTTGATCATTATTACAAAGGCAATTCAATTTGAAGAAAGGTTTTAATGGAAAATGGGCAAATGGCTCTTGAAAATGTTTTGGCATTTTTCTTGTCTGAAGACCTTAATCTTTTCGTGTGTAGTGAAGAATATTTCTATTTGTAACTTTTGGATACCAAAATTTTGTTGATTCTTTATATAACCAAAATAATTATATGTCTGATATGCCAATAATGTAAAAAATTCTAGGCAGCTCTCTGTATTTATGTCACCATAGTACCAGTAATCCTGACAGGGGCTGAGAACTTTTACAATGTGTACTGTACACTCAGAGACTTCAAAAAGGATCTGCTTTGGGACTCGATTCTCTTCCACTGAAACCCAGTTTTCTGCCCTATTTCCTCCACAATGAGAAAAGATGAGGTACTGAGACAGCTGTCATCATGCAATTAATGAAGACCAGTCTTAAATCACCAGCTGAAGGCTTATCTTGTCTAGTTACAGTAAGATAAAACCAAGAGGATCTCGTTTCTGTTAGGATTATAGATAGAGATAGGATAGTACATTGAAAATAGCTATCACAACACCTTTGTCTGAGAATTTGCATTGCCACCCTCTTCATGTGGTATTACTAAAATCTTTTCATTTGGATTAATTTAGTCTGTGTTTAACCTTGCCTTATATGCTTAAGTAAAAACCTGAGCAGAATATGTGTTACCCTTGGCAATCCAGAAATAATTGGCTGCAGATAATTTATTGTTGTTTTTTATTTTCTTTTTAGCATTTTTTTCCTAAACAGAGCTGAGCAAATGATTACTAGTAGTCAGTTCAGCCATTTAATTTTGCCCCTTTTTTTTTTCCCTTCTATTTTCAGATTCTTTCTTTACAGGCTTGGACCTTATTTTCAGTTGATGTGAATTGCTGTTATGTTGCTGCTGCTGCTGTAGCCATACAGATTTAGCTCATCTAGAATAGACATTCTGTCTTTCACTAAGATGTGAATTACCTTGAAAAGTTTGGTACACACAAAAGCAAGCATATGCATCTATTTGCTGGTTAGGACCTAGTCTTTCCATTAATGATTTTGAGCTGTGGCTGTTCCTTATTTGTTCATGGTGCTTGTGGGTGTTCATCTAATCACACAACATTCTTTCTGCTTCTGGCTGTCTGTGGCTGACACCTCTCTGTAAGTCATGATATAGGCATGTTTTTTGCATGTACAAGTATGCCTATTTGAGTCTGAGTGTTGATAACCACCGGATAACTTTCATGTCAATACCACGTCACTTGCAATAATTTTTTATGGAAAAAATAGATAAATACTGCAGAAAAATCAGCGAGGATGCCTGCATTCACATCCAGTCACTGTATCCAACAGTCCCATCACATTTGTCTGCATGTAGAAACTAGGGAAATGCTATAGCATGAACCACGACAGGTCATGCCAAAATCACTCCAGTCACCTGATCTCAAGATCTGATTCCACTGTTGGTTTCATCTTGTAACCTATGGAGGTCACCTTTTGTTAGAGAAGAGCCTCAACTCTGGCTCTGCTTCTCCTACAGAGGTGCTGTGGCATGAGGCAAATTTAATGTTCAGCTTCTCTTTCATCATCTCATGAAAACATGCTGCTCAATTCAAGTCTAAAGAATATTTTCAGAGCTTTTATGTGATAATGTTGAGCAGTGAAACTTGCAGCTGCTGTTGTTAGACAAATCTGTTCTTATTGGTGAGAAAGCTTTGTTTCTAGAGACCTGGAGCTGCCATCATCAGAAGACTTTTCTGAAATAATCCAGTATTTCTCTTATTGTTTACCAGTTATCCCTTTCTTTCTTTGACTTTTAACCAGATGAGTCTGAACTCTGGAACAGTATCAGTTTTTGTTTTATTTGATGTTCCATCTTTTGCATATACCAGCTATTGGGACACACTTTCTTAACAAAACATAAAGAAGTGAACCAGGGGAGAAAATTTAATCTGAAGTTCAAATGTTCAACTAGCCACTATTTAATTAGGAAAAAATAAAACAGAAAAAAAAGCTCATTACTTAAAATGCTCACATCTCTTTCAGAACTGTCAGTTATTAACTATTTACACAGGACTTAATAACACTATTTACTAATCAATAGTGATAACCATGGCAACCATGGCATTACAGGGCCTGATATCTTGTGGGAACACTGCTAAAGAAACACAAACTCTTAATCTTTAATACCCGGCTCTTTTGTGCCAGGTTTCAGAGGAAGGTAAATTTTCCATTTTGCATCTTAATCCTTTCCTTTAAAGAATAAATCTGCTTTTTGTCACCTTGTCTTTACTTTCTCTTTTAACACCTGCAGTGAGGTACAAGGAAAATGCTACCAAGGGACAAGGAGAGGAATGATTCAAGGTACAGAGCCCATAGGATCATCAGTCTGCCTTTGTATCCCTATATACGCATCTGTATCTCTAGAACTTTGTAACCTAGGTATTCAAACCTGTAGGATGTAAAAGCACTACTTGGATACCATTTATATGGCCAGAAGCATATAATTGCCTGCAATACATTTTTACCTGCCTTTTACTGGGTTTTTTTTTGTGTTGCACAAAAACATTCAGCCTCTTATTCTTCCTATTTTTGCACTTTGGTCCCAACAACTTCATGCATTGCTTTAGGCTGGTGAAAGAATGGCTGGAAAGCTGTCTGGTGAAAAGGACCTGGGGATGCAGGTCAACAGCCAGCTGAACATTTGTCAGCAGTGTGTAGGTGACCAAGAAGGCCAGTGGCATGCCAGCCAGCAGGACCAGGGCACTGATCATCGCCCTGTGCTGGGCACTGTGAGGCCACAACTCGAATCCTCTCTCCAGTTCTGGGCCCCTCAGCTACAAGAGAGACATTGAGGTGCCGGAGTGAGCCCAGAGAAGGGCAACAAAGCTGGTGAAGGGTCTAGAGAGTATCATATGTGGAGTGGCTGAGGGAGCTGGGGTGGTTTAGTCTGGAGAAAAGGACTCAGGGAGACCTAATCACACTGCAACTCCCTGAAAAGTGGTTGCAGCAAGGAGGGGTTTTGGCCTCCTCTCCCAGGCAGCTAGTGACAAGATAAGAGGACATGACCTCAAGCTGTGCCAGGGGAGCTTCAGGTTAGACATCAGGAAGAATTTCTTCATGGAAAGAGTTAAGCATTGGAAAGGGCTGCCCAGGGAGGTGGTGGAGTCACCATCCCTGGAAGTGTTCAAAAAACTACTGGACGTAGTACTTAGTGCTGGGATTTAGTTGGCATGGTGGTGTTCAGTCAAAGGTTGGACTTTATGATCTTGGAGGTCGTTTCCAACCTTACTGATTCTATGATTCTATTCAAATTTCTATTGGTTTTTTTTTTTTTTCCTGTTATTTTAATTATACAATAATGAAGGCTTTTGTTGAATTTTTTCTGAAACTCCCATAGAATGACATCACCTAGACCAGTTTCAGCCCTGATTTTATTAATATGCTCATGGAATTTTACATGGATTTTTAACCCTTGATTTTCTTTACAATAACCTTTCTATTTAAATCTTCTGGCAATTGTACTTGAACATTTTATTCTTCTATTTTTGGTTAGCTTTTCAGCCAGTTTCCTGCTATTAAAATGATAGTCTGGCATAAACTCTCAAGGAGATCCTTACAGACCTGCTGATAGGTGTGATTAAGGCTAGTTGAAAATTTTCCATCAAAACTCTCAGTTAATGAAAACCAGTCCATGACTCAGAGACAAGTGTTGTGGGTTTTTTTATGCCACAGAAGTTTTCATTGAAAGACAAACAAGAGGCTGTAGAGCCATTTCAGAGAAGTTGTGGTACCCTATCCCTGAAAGTGTTCAAGGCCAGATTTTTGATTTGGGCTCTGAGCAATCTAATCTAGTGAGTGACTGCCTGTGACAGGGGGATTGGAACTAGATGATCTTTAAGATCCCTGTCAACACAAGCCTTTCTGTGATTCTGTGATTCTATGATTTCCATTGGTGAGTAGCAGCCCCAAACAATTCCACTTGGAGGGGCATTCTGGGGAATAGAGGGAGGGCAGGTTTTCAGCACCTTCTCTTCTGTAGTGAAAGCAGAAGAGGAACAGACTGCAGTGCACTGGGGGAGCCATCCTGTGCCTGGATGATGAAAATGAGAGCAGTAGCTACCTAAGGGTCAGCATACAAGAATCCTATGGAGTGTTTTAGGGAAAGACTATTTTGTTTGGAGCTGATTTCTTTGGAATCTGAAACTATTTATTTTTGTCCAACAAGATCCAAGAAGTTGTGATATGACTAAAAGTGCTATAGATGAAAGCATCAAATAATATTTATCTTAAGTCTTAAAGTACAAGAAATTGTAAAATGGGCTTAAAAATGTTCTTTTTCACAGAGTGTACTGTAGAACCCCTACCTCTGCAGTTGGCCTTAAATGGAGTCAAAACATATCTGTGAAT